>JARHVA010004447.1:1525000-1561667 GCA_037957365.1 Torreya grandis | reverse complement strand
CCATTGATTAAATCATCATGTCTATACTAATATTAAAGGACTTTACATAATACAAGAATGACACACCTAGTAAAGGATAAACCTCGATGGGTATTATTTTCCATGTCTAATAAATTTCATGTTGGAATTTTATATGGACTCAATGCGAGATATATTTATGGTATCAATATGCTTTACTAGAGATATATTAATTTCCCTTTTCCTTAAACTCATTATACAACAAATTACCAAGATCATCCCAATTTGTGTTTAACATTGGTTCTAAATTTTATAACTAATGTAGAGCCTTTCCCTTAAAATTTTTCAAGTAATCTGAGAATGAAATAAGGGGTTGTAACATGGTGCATTGCACAAATATTTACCACATCTTGGATGTGATCTATAGAAATGGTAGATCATCTAATGTAGAGATCTCAACTAGTCTTATATACTATGAACAAAATTACTCACAATTACCTCTGCCATTTTAATTACCTAGCTTTGACTAACTTGATCTCTTTTATCTTTTTTTTTTTTTTTGATTTATTTTTATGCAAAGGGAAACATAATGTCCCTTTATTGTCTTCTTTCAAGATGCATTCTTCTTTTACAATGGCTTAATGGATTCAATGTCATTCAAATGCTTCATACATGCTCTTTTTGTTTCATGAGATCTAGTATATTTACCATGGTCATTAAGATCTCTTTACACCTCTCATTCCCTTGGCTTCACTCTTCACTCTCCACTTTACCTTCCTATACAACTCTGCATACCTTAGGACCTAGTTTAGTAGCCTTTTTATAAATTATTTTTATTTGTACAAAAATGTACGAAAGCATAATGAAAAACTAATTATGAATTTAGATAACCTCTATTTATTATTATCCTTATCCCAAGTTTAAATCCTTAATTCTAACTTTAGATCACTTTTCTAGGTGCTTTTAGCCCACTATTAGGTCTCTTTAGGTCTTTTAGGCCCCCTATTTTATACACAGTGCTCTCTAGAAGTACGAACATGTACGAAAATTCTCCAAAAAATTAAAAATAACTTAAAACACACTAAGGAATTTATACACACCAAATTTCAAGTTTTTTTAATAGTTAAATCTCATGTTATACACAATTAAGTGTTAAAACCCTAACTGGAGGGTTACACAGGGTCCTGTAGACCCAAGAGCCCTTTATTTATGATTTCATGAACTACAAATATTTAATATTCACTATGAAGGTTAATATGGATTAATTAAAACTTATTACATCTATTCAAGGCATTATTTATTCACCAAGACTCCTTTATGCATGTTTCCTTCTCTATTTTGTGATGACTGTGTGTTCAAACCTAGTCTAGGTATCCTACCAACCACTCTTTAAGCACTCCAAGCATTGGTTTGGGATTTTAAACCATATTTTCAGTTAAAAACATTTATATATTTACATGAATCCTTTCCTAAGTCATGATACCTCTCTTATGTTCCTCTGACCTCCTTTGAACACATGTTTGGTCTTAACTATGTATAAAGACTCAGTCTACACAGTATTTTCCTATCTTATTTATATATTTAAAAATAAAAATGAATTGAACTCACATTTTAACTTAAAAAACACTAGATTAAGGATTATCATCCATCAAATCATTCAAATCAGTCTCTTATAAGGTCTTTTCTTGCTCTCCTAGCGTTTACTCAAGTTTCTTGCTCACAGTCTTGCCAAGGAACATAGGTTTGTGTTATTTCTCACCATTAATCCTTTTAAAATGACAAAGATAATGTCATTAATAGAATTGAGTGAATTTATACTAAACATTATTAACCTTCGATGGATATCTAAACATATATTACAAAACTTACTTCCAAAGTGAGGCACATTCAAACTTCTCTTACATACAAAGTATAAAAAAACACACACACAATCATGTTCTTATCAAACTAAGGTGACTTAATTTTACCTTAACATGTTTATTAGAACACACTTTATATTTTCAATCATAAAAACCTTATAATGCACCTTCTCTCTCATCATCAGTTATATCATCTTGGTATTGTAGCTCAATTTCTAAAACATAGAATTATAAGAAGATACGGGGTCTGTATTTCAATTACCAAAAACAACAATAATTTTATTTATTAGGGTTTAGTAATAATACATGTTTCAAGATCAACCCCCAAACACTCTCATTATTTGATCATAAAATTCATTTACAAGTCTTTATACTCATGAAACTACTCTAAATAACTCAACTTCCTTCCTAACTCTGACTTGAATGTTGAGAGTGCAACCTAACCACCACCTATTTATAAAAATGACTAATTACATTATTTAAGTATGTAATAAGGTTTAATTAAATCCTAAGATCTATTTCACAATGTTACATACTTAAGACACCTCTAAAACCTTGATAAAACATTCAAATTTTAAATAAATCAAATTGGCAGGAAAATACCAATGCACTTGAAATTGAAAATTGATCAAGACCTAACATCATAAATTGATTCCTACAGAATCCTAAAGACATAAGGACTCAAAACATGAACTAGACTAGTATTTATAAAGGAGGTAGTGATGCTAATACATCAGCTTTGTTCTCTCTTCATATGGTTATCAATCTTCTTGACAAGGTGTTCATTCACTCTCTTTATTTTTCTATACTCCACTTAGTCACCTCGACATCCTTTATAGTATGTTTCTATCTCTATCAACTCAAATTTGTCATTCTCTATCATCTTACAAACTTACCTTGATTTGTTATGTTCATTCCTAGATTAGCATTCTTTGGTCACTTATTTTCATTCTTATTTTTGGTATCCATAATATTTTAATATTTATTGACACCCATGTCATTATTAAACAAGTTATAACTACCCATCTATTCAACCCACAACTTCTCTAACAACTCTTTGTGACTTTCACTAGTTTCTTGCTTAGATAGGCTTCTCTTAGTAGCCTTTTTTCCTTCTTTTTGCCCTTGTATGGATAGGTATAAATAAATATTAAAAAAAAAAGTATTTCAACTACCGTATAATTATTACCTTTTATTCATGAATTTTAATGGCCCCATTCATTATCTAAATGCCTTTTTCTGTACTTACCTAGGCCTAATTAGGCCTCTTTAGGTCTCTGTCACCCTTTTTAACCACATAATCTTCATTATTTCATATTAAAAGGTACATAACAAATTTATTTTTCCAAAATATACTTATATAACTTTAATCCCATATATGCAATATTTTTTAGAATTTTTTTACGATGGTAATTGTAGTTAGGCTCACTTTTGTGTTGAAACCCTAAAAATAGGTTTAGTCCTATTTGTAGGCACATGAGAAGGATCCAATTGATTTGGATTTCATTAAATAAAATTTAAAATAATTCAAATGAATTTTTATTTTTTTCCTAACCCCAATTAGTCTTCTCCAATCATTGGTTCACTTCTTGGACTTCTCTATTTGTCACTTGAACAAGTTTAGGAGATGACTGTGCATGCAAACACAGTAACCTACAACATGAACTTCAATCCATTCATGAATTATATAATGATAATTAATTATGATACCATAAATGGTATTAAAAACATAAAAACAAGGATTACCAATAATGAATATTATCTAAACTACCTTCCATAGGGTTCTCTCTTTCACTAGATGTTCACCTAGTTTCATTTTATCACCTTTGACATAGAATATAGGGTTTATAATGTTATTAAAGGATAATATTTTCAAATACAGAAGACACTAATTTGAATCACATCAAATTCTTCAACATTAAATCTTATCAACTTAAAATTATAATTCAAATACCTTCACAAAAAGTCTTACTATTCAAACAGGCCCATTTAAGTTCTTTTAAAAATTAGAATACCAAAACACAAAGTTTATTACTTGAGTACCTCACTAAGAAACATCTGATATTATTATTATAAATAACACACATTCTAATTTAGTTAACTATCTTTATTTAATGCATTTTTATCAACTGCACATACATACACCATCACATTCACAAGCTTCCATTCCAACACAAAACTCAATTTCACAGATTGAAAGATAAAAATAGAATCATAACATGAATTTTTAATGTAATACATTTTCTAAGAACTTACTTTAGGATTGTATATAATCTAACTAAACTTCATCATAATTATTTTCACCTTTTCAATCCAAATAACATTCTACAATGTTCTTCCTTTCTCATTACAAAACTTATAATATTAAATTCTTTACATAAGGAAAACACATAGAACTAATATAGTATATAACTTCTATAACCTGATCTATCTTAATATTCTATATTTTCTTGAAAATTAAGTCATAAAGTGGATTGAAGGACTAGATATATGAGTGATAAAATTAAATTACTATCTAACCTTCTATGGAAAGATTCTAAGAATTCTTGATTTTGTTATTCCTAGAGAGTCTCCTTCAATCATGGTCTTGTAGCTTATCCATTTGATTCATTCCTCCAAGAAAAGGATTTCAATTTTATCTCCAAAACTCTCTCATTTTGACCTATATTATATTATAAAATGAATATAATAAATAATTTTTTAAAGCATATATGATAAGTATGACCTTTCTAACATGTAAGTAGACTTCCTAGTACGTAGACAACATTATAGGACCTAGGACAACTAAGACAACCTCTAGAAGCTAGTAAATTTTCATCAAAATTACAATATAGGACTTGAAATTTCACATTTATGTTTTGAAAAGAAGCCAAAAATAAGTTATTTAAACTATTTTTTCACCTATTAATCACTCCAAAAACCAATAAGGACCAAAATAATCTCATACTACCTCAAGACACTCACTAAAACACTATTTCAATCTCACACTAGTTTGTACAAGTGATGCCCTTAAAACATTAAGATAAGAAAGTGTTTATATCATACCTATTGATAAAGACCTAGAAGATTTTTGGTTATGTGAAATTGGTTGTTAGATAGAGTGAATGATACAAGTCAGACTGTGAACAAATGAGAGTGAGTAAAGTCAGTTTTAGATGTTTTGTTGAGATCATGTGTTGGGCTTGAAAGAAAATAACAACCTACTAGCTCTTTGTTGTTCTTGGGGACTATTGGTGTTGGTAAAAAACAAATATCAAAATCTTTCGAAGAACAACTATTTGATGATTAAAATATGTTGGTATGAATTGATATGTCTAAATATATGGAGCACCATTCTATTTTTGGGCTCATTGGTGCTCCTCCTAGGTATGTATAACTCATTGGTCTATTTAAAAATGGTTTATTACAAACATGTTCTTTCTTTATAATTTTATTTACTAAATAATTTTTTTCAATATTTCAAACATGTTCTTTCTTTATTATTTTGTTTACTGAATAAAAGTTATCAATATTGCTATTGTAATCAATTATAATCTATGATAGATATGTGATTTATGAAGGTGGATAACTCACTGAATCAGTTAGAAGATGACCATATAGTGTTATTCTATCTGATGAAGTTGAGAAGGCACATATTTATATCCTTAACACCAAGCTTCAAATGCTAGATGATGGTAGACTAATGGATGGACATGGCTGGATGGTTAACTTCTCCAACATTGTCATTATCATTACATCCAACCTCAAGGCAGAGTATCTAATGGATAGAATCTCTTGACACACATCCATGCAAGCTATAAGAGAGAGGATAATTCAAGAAGTAAGTAAAATTAAGTTTTGGCATTGTGTACTACATCATCCTTATTTAGTTTTAATGGAAGTTGCTATAATATTAAATTTAATTTTACCTTCCTTGCAAACAAGAAATCACTTCCAACCAAAGTAAGATTATAGATTAAAGATGAAATATGTAGTTGTTTGTCTTGTAGAGAAAGGAAAGTTACTAGGTTGTAGATGTAGATGTAGCACCCAAATTGAGATCCATACATGCTGATGAGTTTGACCTAATTTTGAGTTGACCTATTATGAGATTGAGTCGTATAAAAAATATTACATCCATATGAGTTGCATAATTTTAAGGGTTAATAGAATTTAGGCACCCTTTTATATTTTTTTTAATTGATATAATAAAATGCATGTTGATCCACTTATGGGTATGATATATGTAGTTTATTATAATAAATAAATTAGTGATATTTTTCTGTCTGGTTTTTTTATCAAAGTTTACCCTACAATAAATAAATCGGTGATAGTGTCATGTTATATATTTTTTTATCAAAGTTTACCATGAAGAATCTAGAGTGATTTGGGGTGTTGATGTTCATTTTATTATCTCTATCATTTTTTCTATAAATATAATATGTTATGGAAATGATCATTTAATTATTATAGAAGACATTACAATTTTTTTACCCATTTAATATATTTTTTTAATTTTATTTGGAAAATATAGTTCCATTATGAAAAAAGACACTAACTATATCTATAACATTAGAGAATAAAGCAATTTTATCTGTGCCAAAATTAGAGCAATGGGACTAGGATTGTAATAATTTATTTGGGTGATGTTATCAACATAATTTGAGTCTAGGCCAAAATCCATTACATAGTGAAGTTTACAAATTGATAAATTTGTATTTATATCAAATTATACATTAGAATTTAACCACATGGCCTATAGAGGGCTTAACCATAGTGATAACCATTTTTTTCCAAAGACCAATATATGGAAATGTTTCTTATAATTTGGCTTATTGGGTGTTTTATAATTGGGTGTTTTTGTATTTTCCCTTACTTTTTTATACTCCCACCATTTGTTTGTAGTTTTCAATGTATTATTGATAGTCCATGGAGTAAAGTTGTATCTCAGCCATAAATCTCACAAGAAAATGATGAAAAATCCATGAAATCAAATCTTACACCATTACTCTTTACTCAGTTTCAAATTATTAAAAATATTGAAGATTAACAAGGCTATATTAATGTGATATTGAAAACAAACCCTTACGTATTTTGTTTACAAACATGGATGTACCTTAGTATTCTAATATGAGATCTTTCAGATCAAGCATAAAATAGAGGGACTCAATTTTGAAATCTTGGATCCCTTGATTTTGTATAATTTCACCTATATTTACACAATCGAACATCTACTTATCATTTTGTATGATTCATGTTTTACGTTATTGGAAAGCCATAGATGGATTTTATAACTTGTGTGTTCTCATGGATCCAAAAAAACTGGTCCAATTAGGGGTCATAATGTTGGATAGATATTTACCATTTACACTAACAAGAGACTAGAAAATCTAGTAATTTAATGAGTTAAAAAAAAGTAATTTCTATTTTTAAAGAGAGAGAAATGACAAATACAAATGCATGCTACATTCATATAATAGTTATATAAACAACACTTAAGGTGTCAAAAGTGATTTTATGAATTATGAACATATTAGTGAGTATTTATCATTCATGTCATAATTAGCATGTCTTAACTAAGCTTTCCAAGTCTACTGCTAAGAATGGAAGCAACTAGCATGTGCTATATTTATTAACACTATGTCAAGTCTTTGGCATGGACATTTGATAAGTAGTGAACCCACATTCCAAAATCCAAATGAATTATGATGGCAACAACTTTTATTCTTTGCAAGAGGATGTCCTTCAAATTTTTAAATACTACAAAACTAAATCTTCACCATAATAAGTGGAATATATAATGATTCACCATTACACCCACTCAAAGTGTGGATAGGTTATGGCATGTGTGTGTGTGTGTATATATAGTCTAACTAGGCCATGGTTACTCCATAGGCTTACCTACTAACCAAATGAATTCATAGAGAAATGTGATATACAATCAAAGAGTGATAAGTAAGCCATAAGTTGGATATTCCTATCCTAATACATGTGATAGGTTAGGGCGTAGCATCATCCCTCCTTAAGCTTCCCAATGAAGTTGGCCTTGTTTCCCTATGTGCTGTAGAAACACCCTCCAATCTTGTTGATGCATGATCTAGGATCCGATCTTTGTGTTATATCCCCTTTATGACAATAATTTATTTTTTCTTCTCATTATTTGGGTTAATGGTCATATTATGTCCATATTTTTGGACTTGGTAAATCTATTGAAGTAAAAAAAGGGACCAAAACAAGGAAAGGTACACCTAGTTTTTTGACCCCACATAAATTATTGTATGTGTGGTGTGTAGTCATTCTAAAATTCTAGTTCCTTCCCTTGAAGATCCTCAAGGTTAAATTTTTGGGTCATAGCCAATGTTTTATTTCCAATAGATAATGCAAAATCACTCATATGGTTTACAATGTGCTCATTGAACCTTGAGCCAACAAAGGTGTTTGTGGCTAGTGTTCTTTTTATAGAGGATACACCCTCCCCATCCAAGGGAAATTATTTAACCTACTTCCCAAAGTGTCTTAGTCCCTTGAAGCAAGTTTGTGTCATCTTCTAAAATATGGGGAAGTAGCTCTTAAGGTGACCATGTAAGAGACACTATGTACACCTAAAAGGTGCATTCCTATAATCGAGGATTTATTGATAGTATAGATCTCCTACCACTAGATCGATGTGATCTAGTAGTCCTTTTTTGATGTCCATCTCCACTCAAATACTAAAAACTAAATTATTCATTAAAAGAGATGTTCCAATATCAATTTTGAGATATTTTCCCAATATGTCACCAATAGTCTTGAGGATCTTGGGTTCCCACATTTCAATAGGCATAACTAACATTCTAACCCATAGTGAAAAAGTTTTAATGTGTTATTTAATGGGGTAAAACCCTACATGCCATACATGGGTGATGAGAGAAACACTTCCCTAGAACCAAGGTCTACTCAATGAGATATTCTCTCTATCCTCAATGGATTTGAAAATAAAAATGATGTATCCCCTAGCCCCTATATGAATAATAGGAATGCAATCCAACAATGTTGAAAAAGAGTTCCTAACCCATCTAATGAGATTTTACTCATTGTATACCTTAGCATGGAAGCACCTAATGAGGGCCTATTTAGTATAATGAATAACAGTTTCCTTAAAGAGAGATAGATCAATGAAATCTTTATATGAATGCAATTTGATATTTATACACCTTCATTTACTTTTCTTGAACTGTCTCCTAGATTATTGTGCTTCACACTTTGTTCATGAATCAAGGTCTGTAGATATGTCTAAATTCAGTATGCAGGTGTTGTCCAACTTTTATAGTTACTCATTAAGATGTACCTCTGAAATGCAATTATATATATAGGGATCTTAAAGTGAAGGGTGGAGGTGTGGATGTATGGCTAACTCAATCGCATGTTATATGTTACCTCTTGGGGAGGTAATTAGGTGTTCTATATAATTTTTATCCTTCATGTCATGTATTAAGCCCAAATACCCTAGTATGTTGTAACCTATATTTATTTGATAATTATGAGTGTATGGGGGCCATGCCCTAGTGTCACCATTTCCTCGCTCTCATTCTTGCATCGTGCCTTTCCATCTATGTTAGGTACAAACATTTTTGTAACCAGATTTCCAAAACTAGAAGTGAATAGTATTTATAGCCATGGACTATTCATGATGTGTGTGTGTGTGTGTGTGTGTGTGTGTGTGTGTGTGTGTGTGTGTGTGTGTGTGTGTGTTTTTGTGTGTGTGTGTGTGTGTGTGTGTGTGTGTGTGTGTGTGTGTGTGTGTGTGTGTGTGTGTGTGTGTGTGTGTGTGTGTGTGTGTGTGTGTGTGTGTGTGTGTGTGTGTCTAAAATTTGGTGTACGTATACTTAAAGATTTTTTATCAACTACATAGGTCTTCACGGATTAGACTCACTTAGAACTTATGAAACGTGAATAAGTTATAATAATATATGGTAATTGAATAATTAGAATGTATAGCTATATCAAAATTTTCAAATGTAAACCTTCTAAAATTTATGGTGAGAAGGGGTTTTTTTGAATTAGATAAATTCTATTTATTTTAATGTATTTTACATACACATAGCAGGAACTAAAATTAATTAGTGAACTAAAAATAGAAAAAATGTGAGATGTCAAATTGGAGGGTGGAGGGAAAATTTAGAGGGAGGACTCAAAATATTAGAGTGTATTTTTTTAAATTAAGTACCATTGAGTTGATCCATATCATGGATATTATTTTTTGAGTTCCCCAACATTGTAAGGAGTGACAAGAGACAAACAGGTCATATTTAGAAGAAGGAAAACTCATTTACTCTCTATTTCTAGTATGATTTCTTCTTCTATATATTAAAAACTTATAAGACTCATTATATATATATATATATATATATATATATACATATATATATAGATATACATCTATATATATATACATATATATACATATATATATATATATATATACATATATATACATATATATATATACATACATATATATACATATATATACATACATATATATACATATATATACCTACATATACATACATATATATACATATATATATATATATACATATATATACATATATATATATATATATATACATATATATATATATATATATATACATATATATATATATATATATATATATATACATATATATATATATATATATATATATATATATATATATATATATATATAATTTAAGTTTGAATTTTAATTTTTTGTCTCAAATTACATATATAATTCTAGGAATGTGTAAAATATTGTGAGTATAAGAAGGTTTTCTCTCAGTTGTTGTTTCATTTTTCTTTCCAGATGGACCCAAATGTAAATAAGAGAAACATGAAGAAAAAACCATATGTTTTATGTGTGGAGCTAGACGAAGAAATGGCACCATTTTAAAAGATAAATACAAAAAAACTTCAATGCAGATGAAAACTATTTGAGAATATTGGGTCTAAAGCATATAGATATATGGGCTAAGGGAATTTTATATCCTCTTGATCCTTCAACCAATGTTCCTCCCTCATTTGAAATCATCATCGAAATGATCAAATTTATATGTAATGGTGAAAATAGGCTATTAAGATATATCAATGTAATGAAACAATGTGCAAAGTAAATCTTGAGAAATATATCAATGTAATGAGAAATAATATGCTTAAAATGGAGAAGACAATCTCTAGTTTACTAGAAGTGAATAAGAGGCTGGAAGCTGAGGCTATTGAACATTCTCAAGTAAAAAATGTGCTACTTCAATAAGTCACATCTTTGAAGAATGAAAGTAAGGCATTAAATTATAAATTTGAAGAGCTCACTAACACAGTAAAAAGAATGAAGAACACTCCTCTAGGAGGAAGGACAAGGGTTAGAAAGTTAAATAGTATTGTGTCTGTGAGACCTTTAGGGGGTGGTTTCAAAAAATGAATTCAAGTCAAAAAAAATTATTGATCCTTCTAGATTAGATGCAGCTAAAGACACAAGCAATATCTCAGTATTGGTTAGAAGACCCTATTTAAGAAAGATGAAATATTAACCATGCTCCACTAGCCACAATGCACCTTTATAAGAACATATTTGATTGATGGAATAACAAACCAATTGTCATCTTCAGTCAATGCTAGTGATGTCTAAGGTTCTTGTGAAAATGTAAGGATTAGTAGAAGAGGCTATGAAGAACTATTTAAGGTATTACAAGCTAGAATATTAAATGTTGGGATCACTAAGGTATTGGTGCCTCATCCATCTCATGTTAGAGTGGAATGAGCAAATAAGAACAAAGAAGTTAAAAAAATTGTTGGAGATATGTTTCACATCCAAGCTTCCAAGGTGGATTATATAAGGAAAGGAAGGATTTACATTAGAAAGGAAGGGTCAATCACTTTAAATCCTTTGAATAATGTCTAGTTTGGAGTTGATATAATTTTAATGGCCATAGTATGATATTATGACATTTTAGTGGAAGAAGAAAATGGAAAACTTCTTGTTGTCCTAAAATTAGATGAGATAGAGTTGATCAATAGTGCCAAGTATGAAATAGTATCAGTTACCTTGATGAATAGATCTCTAAATACAAATATTCTTGCTATTGATAAAAGGTATCTTTTTGTACAATCAAAAAACCATGTATTGTGGTTTGGATTATTCAAAGTCAAAAAAGAATGTTATGAAGAATTGAAATGGATTTTTGAGCAAATAGAGCTTCCATCCATGATTTTCTCTCATGAAATGAGGGGAAAACTTTATGTTGATGGCTATGGCTCATATCAAGTTGAATGACACATGGATTTTGACTTTAAAAAAATTTAAATGCATGTATAACATAATCCATGAAGAAAATACTAAGCATAGTTGTATTTATTACATTTAATATGTATATAAGTCAAAAGGATTGAATGGAATAAGTTCAAATGGAATATTGGGTTATGAACAAGGTCCACCTCTTGATAGAGATGAAGTTGATCTAAATACAAAGCTAGTGCTATAAATTCCATTGAAAAGAGTTCACATATACACTCTTCATACTTTTGTTAGGATAATTGATAAATTAGTTTATTTATCAATTTTATTTTCTTGGAATAAGAAACTATAAGAGGAGGCACAAAAATCCATTAAGCAAATTGAGAATGTATTATCAAATGTAATATTTCATGAAGGAAATGTTATTATTGAAAAATATGAATAGCGATTAGGGACTCATGGTAATATTCCATCAAATCCATCCATGGGAGTAGATAAAGCTAGGTGTTTTATTAAAAATGTCACTCAAAGAAGTAGCAGGGGTCAATGGGAAATATATAAGGATCTTAATGATGTAGAGAGTGATCAAAATGATAAAGGAAATTTTGCATTAAGGAAAAAACCTGCATGGATTTCACTCTCATCTTTGTTCCCCTTGATGAACAATGAAATTTTCTCTGAAGGAAATTGCAGCAAATTTACTGAATTTGTAAAAAAAATCATAAAGGATTTTATTTTACCTTGGGGATAGAATGAGTTCACTCATTACATGGTAAGTATTGAATAATTTTATTTTTTATAAGTTATTTATTATTTCTACACAATTATTTTCTAATGTATTATGTTATATCTTGTTTTTCTATTTATATGATTTTAGCACATTCTATATGTATATTTTCCATGGTTCGTTAGAGATTATGGAAGCTTGAGCATTTGGAATAATCAAGGCATGGAAAAGTCTCATAAACTAGCACATAGATTATCATATGTCTATTCAACATGGTCAAAGATCTGTACCGTCTAACCCACCGATTCAAATGAGCTAGTGGCTATATATATGTATGTTTTATAGACACACACAAAAAAAGAAACTTAAAAATATTAATAGTATTGATGTTGTAGTTAGAGAATCTAACTCTCAATGAAAGCAAAGAATTCTACAATAATTCAATCTCAATCAAGGTTGTACAAAGAAAAAACAACTCACAAATTTATGGTCAGCTCTTAATCATATTATATATGATGATTTAAGTATAGAATAGGTAGATTCATTATTGTTCTATAAAGATAATTAGATATTTGTGATTTATGTTCTTGTTGTATAAAGGTAGATATATGTTCTTATTCTATAAAGAGAGATTATGTCAGAGAATTCATGAATAAAGAAGATTTGATTATGAATTTGATGTAATCTCATATATATTTTTGATCATTTAAGTATATATATTTGACATTATTTGATCTATATTCATGAGTTATTAATGATTCTAGATGTTAAAAAGATCCAAAAATGTAATTCTATGTTATGAAAAATCAAGTAAAGAGGTTTTCTTAAGTTTTTGAATTAGATTATGCATAAAAGTCAACTCATTAGTGATGATGAACAAAGGAAGAGTATTTTCTAATTTTAACAGGTCATAAATAGGTAATAATAGTTAAATATGCATTAAAATTCATCTTTAAGATCATAACTATAAATTCATTGGTGTTTTTTGATATAAAAGAATTAATTCCCTTCTTGATATCTATGTTTGAATTGTATGCTTTGACTCAACTCTCAATCAATTCTAAGTATGCTTTGACTTGTATAATTAGGGTTTTATGAGATTCTTGTTCTCTGAATGGATATCTAAACTTTCTAAAGGATTACCTCAACTAATATGGAATTTTCAATAATGATCAATGACTTTCAACCTTCATATAATAACTAAACTTGTCTCAAAACGCCTTCTAGGCTCAGATTTGACTATGTAGAACAAAACATGGTTCTTTCAAATTAGATAGTAAACTAATTGATGTAGATGCATCCCCAAATGGTCTCTATATTATTATGTTAATAATTTATATTGAATTGAGAGGTTACTATTCAAGACCTTGTAAAGGATGTTCATGTTGAATGGGGGTTGAACCCAAGATCAAAACCATTGGTGAGTAATGTTGTCTACACATACTTTGTGTTTTTTGTCAAAAAGGTCTAAAGATTTAAGTTGACAATATGGAGTACCCTATTAAAAATAAATAATAAAGTAACCTATATATGGTCTACATAATGGTTTTAATCATAAAGAGGGTAAAAGTGTGATACAATTCTTTTGTTTGAAGAGAAACTTATTTGACAGACCTTGCATTCATTGTATGAGCAATAATATGGATAGTGTAAGTAGAGTATGAGAATAAAATTTTAATAAATGTGGCTTTTATGATCAACAAGATACTATTGGTAAGTTATTCTCCTTGTGTTTGTTAAGGTATTAATATTATATCAAGTAGATTCCATACATATGGTTGATAAACTCAAGACTATCATGTTTCTTATATTTATGCACCAAACTTGACTATGTGCAATAGAATATTGAAAAACCCTAATGGTTATATGCTCTTATAGTTTATGGTGGATTTGGTAAGTCTATTATAATACATTTAAATGTTATTAACTATTGTAGTGATTTTTTTTTCCTACATAGTCATAGAATAACAATAACTATGTATATTGGCAAGCTTACATAGACAAGCGCAGAGTATAAAGAGAGTGAGAAACAAAGTGGATCAGGTGTGTAGCGAGTTGAAATTTAGATAAATATTATAGAAAAATATCCCTTCCATATTTTAAGAATATTTAAATAACCCATAGTATTGGAAAACACATAGGGTTCATAGATAGGTTGATTAGTCCTATAATTATTGTGTGCTAACACATAGTCAGATAAAGTTCTTAAGAGAAATTTTGAATAGAAAGGTCATGGATGGTGAAATGTGATTGGATAAGGTGTATCTAGTATGTACAAAGGATAATGAATAATTTTAAAGTTTTGAAACCCTCTTTGTAACCTTAAAACAATAGTATGTCTATTGATAAGAGTTAACAGTCCTTGTAAGAACCACAATCAAAGAGTAATTGGGTTAGAAGACTTGAACATAGGTATTGGAATTGTATTCTATTTATTAAAGAAGTTGTAGGACACTTTTAAAAACCTTGGCATACAATAACAATAACTATGTATATTGGCAAGCTTACATTCTATTTCAAAGGTAATGGAATTGTATTCTATTTCAGTGATTTTTTTTCATAAATAGTCATAGAATAACAATAACTATGTATATTGGCAAGCTTACATAGTCAAGTGCAGAGTATAAAGAGAGTGAGAAACAAAGAGGATCAGGTGTGTAGTAAGTTGAAATTTGGATAAATATAATAGTAAAATATCCCTTCCATCTTTTAATAATATTTAAATAACCCACAATATTGGAAAACACATAGGGTTCATAGATAGGTTGATTAGTCCTATAATTATTGTGTGTTAACACATAGTCAGATAAAGTTCTTAAGAGAAATTTTGAATAAAAAGGTCATGGATGGTGAAATGTGATTGGATAAGGTGTATCTAGTAGGTGAAAAGGATAATCAATCATTTTAAATTTTTGAAACCCTCTTTGTAACCTAAAAATAATAGTATGTATATTGATAGGAGTTAACAGTCCTTGTAAGAAACATGGTCAAAGAGAAATTGGGTTAGAAGACTTAAACAGATGTATTGGAATTGTATTATATTTATTTAATAAGTTTTAGGACAATTTTAATAAACTCGATCAATTTCTACAATCCTATGAAAAATCTTGAAATGTTTTGAAAAGAATTTTCATTCCTCTTAGGTCAACTAGACAAAATATAACCCATAATTAGGGTTTTGATCTTCAAATTGAGCTCCTAGAAGATTTAACCATTGAAAACCCTTGTAAATTTATGAAAATTTAGGGATGAACATGTTTTCATGGATTTTAATAGTTTCATACTGAATAATCATGGTATTATATGGTTTTGAATAGACCATGTTGACACAGAGTGGTAAGAAACATATAAGACCTAATCCTAGAGTAAAAAATCCCTTAAAAGGTGACCAAAACATTGAGTTAAGGTTTGAAATTATGTAGTTTTAAATAAGAGGATAAAGGGTAGTTAAAAAGGTTTTGATTCTCACAATACCTTATGTTACTTTCACGTACAAGTGAAAAGGCCTTAAAAAAGGCTACTAAAGGAAGTCAGTTAGTAAGAAGGAAAGGTAGTTGAAGACAAGAGTGTATAGAAGGGTTTGTGAATGTGAAAAGGCATCCTATAAGGCCATAATTATATATATATATATATATATATATATATATATATATATATAAGAGTAATAATTTATCTATATGAACTAATAAAACCTTGAATCTTTCTTGAGTCTTAAAATGCTTTTATGCAAGCATACACATGTTGTCATTGAACAAGTAAAGGTTGATAAGCATAAAAATGAATATAAGGAACCAGTGTGATATTTGATTGAATTTTGAATATAAATAATAGAGGGTAAGTGTTTGAAGGTATATACAAAGGGTTCTTTTGAAAACTAAAGGAAAAACTAGTCAAGAAAAAGAGAGCAGAGCTAGATAGGCACTTGAGCAAAGGTAAGTATAAGGAGTTGTTTTGTTCTTGTTTTCATACATCAATGATAAGGTGAAGAACAATTTTGTATCAGAGTGATATGAAATTTTTGTTGAAAAATAATATCATGGATGATAAATGTTGATGAAATGCCTCAATACCATCAAGTAAGGTTAATATGCATTCACAGTCTATTGAGTTTGTGTACAGGTAATTAAAGTTAACAATATACTATGAGGTTCTTGATTTACACATGGTGATAGGTTGTGTAAGGAAATAATATATTATTGGAAAGGTTGTGTTTAATTTTCTAAAATAATCTTGTGAAGTTTTAGTTTATTTTGGATATAGGCTGTATGTGTGATTACTTAAGGCCTATAGTAGACATTGTCTACAGTCACAGTTTAACAAACAAATGCAAGATAAATCTTAAGAAAAAATGTGATAAATGATAGGGTCTTGTTATTATTTTATATTGGTTTCAAATGGAATTAATATTTATTCAATAGAAGAAGGACTGAATCCTAAGCTAGAAAGGGTCAATCACCTTGTAAACCCTCACCTACATCAACTTTAGGATAGAAGATTGAGTTCATGAAAATTAACATTATAAGGCCCTTTAAAGAAGGTCTCATGTTTAGTCTCATATTTATGAGAATGTATCAAGAGAATGTTCATGAGATCAAATGGTTTCATGGGGATATTATGGGCTTAACAAGCAACCTACAGTCATACACCTTGTGAACAATGACCTATAGCCAACTCAATGACCTACAACCAAGGTGGACATTGTATGAAGAGACCTTTGAGTTGACCTTCAAGTAAGTTTTTATAACTAATAAGGGTCATAACATGATCTTTTTAGGTCTCTTTTTCATATATTATGAGCTTGCCAATACCTATAATAGTCTTAAAGCCCCATTATAATTTGTACATATACCTATAGTACAGTCAAAGACATAACTTGAAGTCAAGAAAAGACAAGCATAAGTTTTAAGCATTAGAGAAATGAGGACACATTGGTCTCCTAGGAAGGTTTCATGTTTAATAGAATATATCAAGGGATAAATGATGTACAAGCTCATTGACATGGTCTCAAAGCCAAGCACTAGGCTATAGTTAGGTTACTCTTAAAGATATACACCTACAACCATAGAAGGCAAGCTTGTTTCCAAGAATGAATAATGATTGAGCAGTTGCCTACTTAGATAGTCACTTGAGAAAATAAAAGTTTTATGGGAAAATTGATGGTGAAATGATGTTATTGAAGATGAAGGAGTCATCTCAAACTATAATTTGGTCAAGGTCAAACAAAAACTATACCCACATCCACTTAAAAAGGTAGGCATGTCTTCAAATGGAAAATAATATGCAAAGATAGTGGTCAAAATAATATATAGTGATTCATGGAGGTTCCATGAATAATCAAGGTTTGTGAAGTTAGAGGACTAGGGATCAAAGGTGATGAACTCCAAACACCCAAGCACTCAGTCAAGGATAATTCAAACACTCACCTATAGCCTCATGAACACAGTCAATTTTTTAAGCATGGAGAGGAATGAGAACATAGTTATGAAAAGGTATTAACAAATATTATTTATATAAACATTAAGAAAACAAACTCATAGACACCTCTATAATAACCACCTAGCTTAGATCTTCTTTGAGTCTCTAAATTGAACATTTTATCTCTCTATGATATCTCTTCCTAAGCCACTCTTCTTTGTCATCTTCTATGAGTTTCAAATAATATAAATGCCTCTTTAGGGTATATTAAACTATTATACACCTTTTTCAAACATTATATATTTCCTAGGACATTTCTATGTGTTGTTGCATGCAAGGTTGCAGGTTGACTGAGTACACAATCACCACTTATTACATGATTTATATACCTTTTCTAATGAAATAAGTTCCCAAAAAAGTGGAAAACTCTTAAAAATCTAAGTATAATTGCATCGAACACTTACCAATCCTTTGAAAACATTAGTCAAGCCTTCATACTACCTTTTCCACTCAGAGTCCACACTTAGACTTTCTTTTCACATCACTCAAACAATGCAGGGTTTGTGTTTGGGATCTTTAGAAATAATTTAGAAAAAAATGTAATGAAAATTAATTAAGGACCCTTAAAATGTATTAGATACACTTTATCAACATCATTAATTTTCAAGTGTCTACCAATATAGACTCCCATGAAACACATACCTTTTTCACAGTCTCTCAAATAGAATATGCAGGGTATCTACATAGTCTTGTCATTTGAACCTTGAATGATTTCTTAGAATATAATACACACATAGATGACAATTTAGCCAATTAAACACTTGAATATTGCATAGGCACTCACTATACATTACCATAAAAAGATTATTTTTTCACTAATCTATAGTTTTCTTTCATTAACAAGCAAAAAAATGTGAACACAGTCACCATTTCTTGCTACTTACTTTGTTAGATACTGTCTTCAAGGTTTTAAATCTTTAAATCACAATACATAGATATAAAATAATTACTTAAATCTTTCAATTTTATTTGGTTCTCTTTATATACATTAACTATACTATCATATAGAATAGGGTACAAAATTATCCTTATTCAAAGTCTCTCAAATAGAATATATAGGGTATTTACACAGTCTTATCATTTGAAACTTGAATTATTTCTTAGAATATAATACACACATAGATGAAAATTTATTCAAATGAAACACCTAAATATTACATAGGCACTCACTATACATTACCATAAAAAGATTCTTTTTGGCATTAATCTATAGTTTTGTTTCATGAACAAACACAAGAATGTGAAAACAATCACCATTTCTTGCTACTTACTTCACTAGATACTATCTTCAAGGTTTCAAATCTTTCACTCACAATACATAGGTATAAAATCATTACTTAAATCTTTCAATTTTATTTGGTTCTTTTTATATACTTTGACTACACTATCATATAGAATAGGGTACAAAGTTATCCTTATTTTACTTGTTCCTCCTCTCCTCCATACCTATGCCTCCTCTCTAAATACTAATTGAATCTCTCTAACTTATCTACTGACTTATCTTATGTATCTAAAATCTACTCACTCACTAAAACATGTTACATATATATGAATAACTACCTTTTGATAACTACTTCTCATGTCAATTACCTTGATATGGTAGTGTATTATACTTGTACATTTCCATTCCAAACACACATCTATCTAAGACCCATACATATATTATAATCATTGAATATCCTTATTTACTCTTAGATGACACCTTTTCAACAAACTTTGCATATTGGTAGTGTGTAATACTTAAAACAACATGGGGTTTTGAACTAATACCACAAAAATGTATGATTATTTAAATGGAATGGGATAAGATGATTTCCAAATATCTCAAGAAATATATAATCAATCATCAATGTCTTAACTCAAACTTTCATACAAGTCTTTCTCATACACAGAATGCACTCTATCTCACTCAACACAAAATACAAGAAATGCAAGCCTATAGTATTGAATTTACACCAAAGGACATTGAAATTCACTAATAAACTACCTACTAATATTTAGAAAAGAATAAAAATCCTAACACAATAAGTGGAATCTCTGAAACATGTTTTCATTGAGTTTTTCCTTCATTGAACATCTATAGACAGTCACTCTACATTGTTTACATACATAAAATAGGGTCTACCTTGGGATAGTTTTCAAAATGGGGATCCCTTATAATATTTCTTAGAGTTTAGATTCTATAAACCTTTGAATAGACCCTCAAAATTGATCCCTAACAAAGCATTTACAATTCCTTTATATTCTCTAACTATTCTAAGTAACTTATAACTCCCTTTTTCTACATTGAAGAGAGTCTAACTTCCAAACCATTAACATGACCATTACAATGATGAATCATGTGGTCCAAGTATGCATGAGAACAACCTTGACCACTTTCCATAGTTTAATTAACCTAAGATTACTAACTAGGATGCTCTTAAGATTGTTGTACAACAAAGACTTCCATTTTTATTTATATCATTATGTGATCATTATAAAAAGTCTTGGGATTCATGTTGGGTGTTATTAGTATTATTTGAAACATAAGATCTATTATGTGTCATTTTAATTGCATTTTTATAGGTAACACATGAGGCATAATGGATTGATAAGATGTTGTATAAAACCATTGAAATGATTCTTGGCTAGGAATTCTTGTTTACTAAGGATATAACCCCAAAGGTTCATTGATTTTTTAATCTAACTTGATTCCTACTATAGGTCCATTCTCCCATGCTTACTTAATGTTGCTTTTTGTCAAACCTATGACAATTTATCTGGGTGTAATGATCAAGAATACTATAGATTAGATAACTTGAGTATGTAATTAGATGGGAATCTACTCATCTATAAGCAGTCGTATTTGTACCTGAAGATTAAAACTTGTACATATAATAAATTTTATATATTCTCCACTTTTTCTATGATAGATGAAAATTACATTATTAGTGCATTAGAAGATCATTCTGTATTTTTGGGATCTTCAAACAAGAAACATAGTTCAAAAATTCGAAGGCCATATAGATACTATAATTTTAGTATCCTGTCATCTGACAAAAAATAAAATTGCTTCTGGTGCATTGGAAAATGATAAGACAATAAATATTTGGGCTCAAAATGATTAAATAAAATTATTTTGGCATTTATCATATTGACGATGTGGCTTCTACATCTTCCTTCTGTAGTCATGAATTTGAGATGGCTCAAAGGAAGGTTGTGTATATTTTTGTTTTTTCCAAGATATAAGTGTTATTTTGAAGGTGCATTTTGTTACATACCTAAAAATTGGCTTCCTATGCTAACAAAAGACTTGTGTGTAAAATAATTGATAGTATTGAGTAAAATTCATGTAGTATTGCTTTATGCACCAAAATTAGATTGAGACAAGATTTTATTGAGTTGAATTCCTTATTTTCATGAAATTTTATGTAACCAAAGGTGTAGCCTAAGGTTGATATTTTTAATGTTCTTTTCAGGAGACAATAAGCTATAATAAAATAAAATAAATAAGGTTTAGTGAAACCATTGAATGAGATAAACATTTGGTAGAATTAGAAAAAATAGTACTAGAACATTGCAGAACTATTAAGTATATCACCTTGTTATTGAAAGCTTGTTGATGTCTACTTACATCATCAAGGAATTTGACATTCACATGAACACATTTATAGATGGATATTAATCATTTGATGTTACACCCTTATTTGGGAGGTTATATTTTGATTGATTAATGTAATGATTTTCTTGCTTATTATCTTATGGTGTCATTTTTCAGTAATTGTTCATTGGTCTTATTATAATTGTACCATCTTATAAAATGTAATAAATAGGAGATTAAATTTATCAAGAATATCATGTACTATAATTATCCGAATACCATTCTACCTCATATACATGTGCATAGAATTTTGAATACTATCACTATTTGACACCTTGTGATCTAATGCTAAGTTTGCTTTATTGAGTAGATGCTCAGTGCCTCAGTAAAGTGAAATGATATATATGTATTATGTATGTATAGAGATAGATGGAGAGAGAGAGAATCTAGTTTTAATTCCATAAGGAGTAGAACACTTATAGATGTCAAATTTCATTCAATAATACAATGTGTATCAGTCCATCATTAACATGATATATTTAAACAACTTGGGTATAAGACATAAGACCTCATTTTTTCAACATCAAAATAATATTTTGATAAGAAACTTCACAATATATCCATGCATCATTTAGTATAGAATCAAGTGACCAAATTCTAGTTATAAACACCTTGGCCCAAGTTGCAGTCCAATAAATCTTATGGAAAAATTAAATACTTGACTTGTAATTGACCTGTACCATGGTATGTTTATGGAAAAATTAATCATGTTATGAAAATAGATAGATCTAATGTTAATAAAACAATGTCACAATTTTGTATATTTAGCATGGAATCTAAGATTCAAGTAAATGGCATCACATTATAAAAATTTATATTGTATGACCAAAGTTGAAAGCTAGATAGTCTAAGAAAAACAAATATAATATATTAATAGATAAAGTATAGTTACAGTGGCTACTCTAAGCATTGGATTATTAAACATATAAAACTAAGTGCATGCATATGTAAAATGGAATGATGATCACTAAATGCTAAAAAATTGAGGCTAAAATAGTACATGGTCATTTACTATGCCATCAATATAGAGTGTATGAATAGTATAATTCTTCAATGCTACTGATGTAGAGTAATCTTTCATGAAATTATTCCTCTGATTCCTTGATTTTTAATGTTGCAAGATGAACATAATCCTTGCTCACTTACCAACCTACACATATATAAATAGTTAATGGTAATAGTTATTTTCACATTGGACTATAACAAACATTTGATTTCATATTCAAAATTAATAAATGTAAAATAAATTTAATGTAACTTACCTTTTTTCCATTATGTAAAAATATGAAAGCACTGAGCTCTTCCTCTATTTCAAGATGTTGTCTTAGTTCAAACAATTTCTAATTCTATTCCATTGATAATGTTTTGAAAGGAACACCATTCATCATTCATGTGGTTTGTGCATTTATTATGTCACCAATTGTTTATTTCCCATGCCTTTATTCCTTGTTTCTATAAATGAGTATATATATATATATATATATATATACATATATATATATATATACATATATATATATATACATATATATATATATATATGCATATATATATATACATATATATATATATATATATACATATATATATACATATATATATATACATATATATACATATATATATATATACATATATATATATACATATATATATATATACATACATATATATATATATAGATATATACATATATATATATACATACATATATATATATATATATAGATATATACATATATATATATATACATACATATATATATATACATACATATATATATATACATATATATATATATACATATATATATATACATATATATATATATACATATATATATATATACATATATATATATATATATATATATATATACATATATATACATATATATATATATACATATATATATACATATATATATATATATATATATATATATATATATATATATATATATATATATATATATATATATATATATATATATATATATACATACACACACACACACACACACACACACACACACACACACACACACACACACACACACACACACACACACACACATGTACCCTAAGCCATCCATAGGATCTAAGGGGAACTTCCTATTTACTAAGTTATTGAGTTACACATTGAGTTTATCTATTGTATGCTTGTAAGGATCTTGTACATTGATCATATTCGGCTGTCATCATCCATTGCAATCTTGTGGCTACATACTTGTACCAAAATATGTTTGTATTAAGGAGAATATAGTCTTTATTGATTATCTAAGAGAGAGTAGGTGGATTCCTTTCTCTAATCTAGGATGGATCATGCATGCATAGAACTACGTGAGTCTTGATTTTTAATGTACAGATTATGTCATTATAACCATCAAAGAGATTTGGTCCATTAACCTTGCATATTTTCTTTAATATTAATCTATATTGGTGAAATAGGGTTACACAAAAGGATAATATATTTTGACATATGTGAGGATCATAAAATAATTTGAGAGATGCTTATGTGAATCAATGGTTGATTAAGTGCTGTAGAAATTTTTAGATTTGTTAGATTCATAGAGAAATATTTGTAGCAAGTCCCACATTCGACAAACATTGTCACTTTCATTGGGGTTCAACATTGATCAACCATTTTCACTATTGTGTGAAAGAGGTTATCATTTAAAAACATAATCCATTTTCTAAGATGTTTTTTGTAATGTTATAGACTCTATTTTACAATGTCTCAATCATTCCTAAGATGCAAGGAAGTCATATTGAAGTACACCTCTCTCTTTATGCAATGAATTCAAACTGCTAAGACTCAAATTTCTAGATCTAATAAGCTAGAGCCATGATTCATTATTAATAACAACCTTAAATGAAAGCATATCAATTCTTATTGTAAATCACACATGCATATTTTTCAAAATTAACTCTATATCCCTTTCCTACAAGTTTCCCAATGTTAATATAATTGTGTTTCAAACCAAAGACAATAAATATTCAAAATATGTTTTTATCACCTTAGTGTGAATAGAGATGTTGTAAATTCCATCATTGAGACTTTATTACTCTTCCCTAATTTCACCTCTGATTGAACAAATTCATCAATGTTTGAAAATATAACTTTGTTTCCACTTATGTAATGTCTACCCCTAATGTCCAAATACCAACCCTCTTTGGTACTTTCCTTAACAACATTGAATGTGATAAATATAAATCCACTATTTTCATCTTCAATGTTGTTTTTATTAAAGAACTTTACATTTAGTGCATTCATATCAAATTATGTATTTGTACATTCATTGGTATAATGACCAAATTTTGTAAAATAATGAAATTATACATGAGATTTGTCATACATATGACTTCCATGAATATGATTATTAGTTTTACCCCTACCTCTTTCACCTACTTCATGAAAGTTATAACTAGATTTTCCTTCTCCATAAACATTGTTTGACCTTCCACCTCTTGAAAAACCTATAGCTCTAATTCTTGATAAATGTTCATGATAATAAATTACATTTTTCCATTTTTCTTTAAAGAGTATATGTGATTTAAATGCATGCTCAAGATAAGGACTAGTTGTTATGTTCAATGCTTGTTCATGTTTTTGTAAAGAACTCAGAAGTGGTTCAACAATAAGTGTCAATAAATCTTTAAACTCCTCAATAGATTCTATTGTGGGATAAAATCTTGCTGGTAAACTCCTCAATATATTCTCAATAATTCCTTGTCCAACCATGTTTTCTCCATGAAACTCTTCTTGGTTCGCCACGTCCATTATACGGGTGAAAAAATCCATCATGTTCTCTTATTATTTCATCTAAAAGTTCTCAAATTCACTTCTAAACACTTACAATCTCATAATCTTCACTATAATTGTTCCTGAATAAGCACTTTGCAAAATTTTCAATAGAAAATTAAAATTGACAGTTGTTGTTATGCTCAAATATCAATAAATTACTCCACTTATTGAATAAAGAACAAAATCTTTGCATCTTTTTATTTAAATTTATTAATAAATCATTATTATTCCTGAGTCATAACTTTAATAACATTTTCATTCATTGGGTCTACATACACATTCTCCACAAGATCCCATAAATATTGACAGCAGATGAATGTTTTCATCTTAATACTCCAATATTTATAACTTTCTTCAATTTACTTGGATACATAAAAAACTATTGTTCACTTTTTCCATTCAAACCTGTGGTGATGCTAATTTGAAAGCTATATGTACAAAAATTGGGTAATATAATTAAAAAAAATACTTCTGAATTAAAACCTCAAAGAATCACAATGAACTCATGATGTTCACAAAACACTTCACTAATGAACACACAGAACAAACTTTTATTCAACAATATTTTATCTTAAAAGGCAATTGCTGCTACAGTTTTTCCTTGAGTATTTCATACCAAGAACATGTATCTACAAACTACATTTTACATTCATACATATGTATTCATCATTACTTTTTTCAATTCTCTTTAAAATTTCATTTTGAAGGGGTAGAAAAAAAAACTATTTTAAAACTTACTCGCATAATCCTTAAGAAACAAATCCAGAGCATCGAAAATTCATTAATACACCGACCGAAAAATTTTATGAAAAAAATTTAAAAAACAAACCAACTGACTTAAGCTCATTTATTTTAGAAAGCCCAAAAATTGCTCCAAAATATAGTTGAAATGATGCTCAGTGTATGCAAGAGTACAGAAAATGGAGCAATAACGTTAGTCTCAAACTAATCCAATATCCATATCCTATAGCATTAAAAATTCAATGTTTCAACAAAAATTTATCTACACTGTTAGAAGGCTTAAAACTAACACTATACTAGTGAAGATTACGTAAGAAAAACCAGTACAAAATTCTTTCTTCCAAGCTGCATTCTCTTTTCAAACATTGAAGTTTTTCTTCTAGTGCATGAACATCTGTGTGGGTATTCACTTGCAACCATTGCATCGTGCTCCCCAATGATTTCATTTTTTTCATCAATCATGCCTAAAAATCCTCATTGCTCATGGACTCTCTAATTCTAGTTTTCATGTTTGGCTAAAAACCTATCCTTCTACAACTCAACGTCCCTCTTGAACTTCTCTGCTTCAGTAGTCATTCTTTCTATCTCCTCTTTGATTAGTTGGAAATCCTCCTTCCTTACAGTTATTTCATTGCTTATCCCTTTTGAGAGCTTTTAGACTAAAACCATGAGAATTACATCAGCATTTATTTTGAATCGCACTAAAATACTCAGAACTTCACTTTGAGTCGTCAGAATACCGTCCAGAGATAGTTTACCCAGCAAACTATTACTTGTTAAAAATCTCACACCTTCGTAGATTTGAAATACCATGGTTTTTTGATTGTCATAAATCGTGGTGAAGACCTTTGAGAAGACGTGGGGAATGGTAGAATTCTTGGGAATGATGATGGTTTTCAATCTTGGACCTTCCAATCTTCTTATTGAAGAAAATAAGAGAGCAAAAAAAAAACAAGAACTTAAACAAGAAAAAAAGAACAAAACCCGTTTGCTACTGCAATTTCTTGAAAATAAGATTTTATTGATCTTCTTTTTTTCCTTGCTTACAATGCTACGCCCAAGGTGTCTATAAATAGATTTGAAAGCAAAAAAATAATTGAAACTAAACTGATTGCTTAATTACAGCTAACTAATCCTCTAACTGCTTAAACAAACTGACTGTTAACTGCTTTGAACTAATTGATTCCTAACTATCAGTTAACTAACTGAATGTTAACTCCTGCATGCATGAGAACTGAGGTGGAGCTAGTAGTTAAGTTGTGGATGGAGAAATTATCTCCAATTCATCTTCAGTTTCTAACACTCCCCCTTAATTTCTACCAATAACAACTTCAACATTTACAATGCCTAAATTTTGTCTTAAATAATCAAAGGTCTCCTTTGCTAATGTCTTTGTGAATATATCTACCAATTGATCTTCAGATCTGCAGAAGTCTAGATGGATTTCCCCATTGTTTACTAACTCTCTGATAAAGTGAAATCTTGTATCAATGTGCTTCCTCCTCTTGTGAAAAACATGATTTTTTGATAATGGGATTGCTGATTTGTTGTCACAAAAGATTGGTGTTGACTCCTTCTGTGCTTGTAATAAATCTATCAATATTCTCCTCATCCAAGTTGCTTGACATGCTGTTGATGTGGCTACTACATACTCTGCTTCAGCTGATGAAAGTGTCACTATAGGTTGCTTTTTGGATGCCCATGTGACCACACATGTGTCTAAAGAAAGGCATGTCTAGAAGTACTCTTCCTGTCATCAACACTACCTGCAAAATCACTATCGGTAAAACCAATCAAACTAAAATCATTAGCTATGGAATATAAAATTCCATATTCTATAGTTTTTGCCACATATCTCAATATCCTTTTTCCAACTTGCTAATGTGAGTCATTCGCTGACTCCATGAATCTAGAGATTAAACTAACCCCATACATGATGTCTGGTCTTGTAGCTATAAGATACATCAAATTGCCAACTAGTCTTTTGAATGTTGTAGAATCAACATTAAATCATTTATCTTCTTTGCTAAGTTTGGTCCCTGTAGCAACTAGTGTAGGTGTTGGTTTACAATTCAGCATCTTAAATCTCCTTAACACATCCTTTGCATATTTAGTTTGACATATAAATATTCCCTTCTCTGATTGTACAACTTCTATGCCTAAAAAGTACTTCATTAATCTCAAATCTGTCATTTCAAATTCTTTCTTCATTGCTGATTTTAATATGTCTACAGACAAATTTACAATGAAAATCAAATCATCAACATACAAACACACAATCAAAATCTGACCTTCTTTATTGATTTTTGTGTACAAAGTAGGCTCACTATTGCTTCTGTTGAATCCATTGTTTTTCATATATGAATCAATCCTACTATACCATGCTCTTGATGCTTGCTTGAGACCATAAAGGGCCTTCTTCAATCTATAGACTTTTTCTTCATGTCCTTGCACTTCATAACCTGGTGGCTGTTTCACATACACTTCTTTATCTAGGAAACCATTCAAGAAAGCTGATTTTACATCAATTTGATATGCATACCAATTATTTTGAGCAGTTATTGATAAAACCATTCTAACAGTATATAGTTTAGCAACTGGAGCAAATGTTTCATTATAATCAACTCCATGTTCTTGTGCAAAACCTTTTACTACTAACCTTGCCTTGTGTTTTTCAACATTTCCATCTGCATCAAATTTAGTCTTATAAACCCATTTGACTCCTATGCAATCCTTACCTTCAGGTATATTAGTTAGATCCCATGTTTGATTTCTTTCAATGGCATTCATCTCTTATCCATTGCTTTTATCCAATGTTCTTTATTAACTGCTTCTTCATAATACATAGGATCATGAGTGAAAAGAGCAAAATTTGAAACCAAATATAATTTCTCTTCTTCTTAATTATAAATATCATTCAAATTTCTCATTTTCTTACCTTTAATTCTTGATCTTAAAGTATCAAGAGTTGGATTTGATTCATCACTTACTTGTGAATTTGGAGTAGGGTGACATGCATGACTAGATGATTCACCTTGTTCAAACCTCCTAGGTGTTCTTATTGGAGTGCTTGTTCTTGATTGTAGAGAGGATTGATCTCCTTGAAAATTTTGTTCTTTAGATTCTTCTTCATTCTGTGGAATTGGTGCTCCAATTGTGATGGTGCTACTATCCCATGCTTCTTCTTCCTTAAATTCAACATCTCTGCTAATAATCACTTGCTTTGAAATAGGGTTATACAACTTATAAGCCTTTGATTCTTCACTATAGCTAATAAAAATGCATTTCTCACCTCTATCATCAAGTTTTCTTCTCAATTTAGATAGTATAATAGAATATGCAACACAACCAAAAATTTTTAAATGATGTACACTATGTTTCTTACCACTCCACGCTTCTTGTGGAATTTGATCTCTGACACTCTTTGTTGGGCTTTTATTTAGAATATACTGCACATGCTACTGCTTCTACCAAATATTCATTTGACAAGTGTTTGGCCTTCAACATGATTCTAGCCATCTCCATGATTGTTCTATTCTTTCTTTCTGCTACACCATTCTGCTATGGTGTGTACCTTGTAGTCAATTTCCTTTTGATGCCATTATATCTGCAAAAATCTTGAAATTGATTGGACATATATTCACCTCCTCTATCTGATCTAAGTACCTTGATATAACAGCCACTCTACTTTTCACCATTGCCTTTAATTCTTTAAACTTTCCAAAGGCTTCAGACTTATTTTTGAGAAAATATATCCACGTCTTTCTGCTAAAGTCATCAATGAAGGTTAGAAAATATGTACTACCTCCAAGTGATGGAGTTTGCATTGGTCCACATAAATCACTATGGAATAGCTCCAATATTACCTTTGCTCTATATGAGGCTCCTACTAGAAAGCTCTCTCTATGCTATTTTTCCAGAATACAACTGTCACATGAACTTCTTGGTCATTCTATTGGTGGTAATCCCTTCACCATATTTTTCTTCTATAACAAATTCAAACCTCCAAAATGTAAATGTCCATACCTTAAGTGCCATAGCCATGATTGGTCTAGCTGCATGGTTTTGAAGTGGGCTTCATCTTCTCCTTGGATGCACTGAATTCAAAGAGGGAACATCTGATTCTTGGTCATCTCCACTTTTCCTATCAACCTGTCACTTGGAAACTTGTCTAGTATTGTGCAAACATTATCCATAAAAGATACTTTGTAACCTTTCTGTACTAACTATCCAATATTCATTAGATTATGCTTTAGTCTAGGTATAAAATAAACATCAGGAATAAACCTTCTTTCACCATTTTTTGCCAAAACATTTATTACTCCTTTACCCATTACATCCACTTTGATATCATTTCCTAATTTAACTTCAGATCTTATAGAATCATCAAGACTAGCAAAAAATTATTTATTCCCTGTCATATGATTACTGCATCCACTATCTAAGAACCAAATATCTCTAGATTTTTCTTGAGTAACATGACAAGTGAGAAATAAGCTTCTAGGATTAGAACTAGATTCACCTGGATTAGAACTAGATTCACATGTGTAATTGGCATTCTGCTTGTCCACATATCCTTGTTTCCTTCTGCAGTCACTTGCATAATATCCATATTTTTTGCAATAATAAAATTTAATATTAGATTTATCAAACCTCTATGAACTTTGCTGGAAGTGATTGTTTCCATGTCCTCTACTGCTGTAGTTTTGATTACTATGTTCACCTTGATCTGGATTGTTCTTCCAGTTCTGCCTCTGCCTCTTCCTCTAAAGTTTGACCTTGCTCTTCCTCTTCCTCTCCCAAATGATACCTGTGACTTGAAAGCATTGTCAAGAGAAGTATTGTTATTCCTATTCATTATGGATTCATGTGTTAACAAAGAACCCATTAATTCATCTACAGATAATTGTTCCAAATCCTTGGTTTCCTCAATAGCTACAACTATTGCATCAAATTACTGGGTAAACTCTTGAGTATTTTTTCTGTGATCTTTTGATCCGTGATTGTTTCTCCATTAGATCTAATTTGATTCACTATATTCAACACTTGACCCATAAATTGGTCTATAGATTTTGAATCATTCATTTGCAAATTTTCAAAACTTCTCCTAAGAGATCGCAATTTAGCAATTTTTACCTTTGTATTACCTTTATAGGTAGTCTCCAAGATTTTCCATCCCTCTCTGGATCTCATTACTGCTGCAACTCTAGAAAAGATCGATTCATCCAGTCCCTATTAGATTATAAATAAGGCTTTTGCATCTTTTTTCCTATTTTCCATAAGCTCATCCTTTTATGCTCGAGTTAATGCCAAATGGGCTGCCTTGTCCTGCGGTTCTACAAAACCACTCTCTACCAAATCCCAAAATTCTTGTGAGCAAAATAATGTTTTCATCTTAATTACCCAAAAATCATAATTTTTACTAGTAAAAATGGGAATTTGAGGTTGAGAAATACTGTTGTTTGCTGCAATGTCAATTACTGAAGAAACTAAATTCTTCTTGCACCAAAGCGTTTCTTTGTGCTTGGCAAATCAGATTTTACTTTCAAAAAAAAATTACTTACCCCACGAGCTAGGTGCTACCTTTTAATGGCTCAGCTAGTTGCACGATCTACACTCTCCACTTTGACAGTGACAATCTACCAACAATCACTATTTGGTAGTCCAAAATGACTACACTTTCAAAAAACCTAGCAGTTTTGTTGACTACTGCACCGACCACACAGGGGACTAATCAAAAATAATCTTGCTTCTTTTGACTGCTGCGTTGTCTAACCGGTGACTGTAAGTCTCCACGTCTCTCCACCGTGTCTTTCTAATGGTTGGCCTATGCTCTCAAACAAGTGCTTCTTTCCTTGCGCAGCGACGGGTGTCAACCACTTTGACCTTTTTTGCAATTTTCTTTCCAATGGACCTGCGCTTATTTTTTTTATTGGCTTTACCACATGACCTATCTAACTACGCTTTCCCTTCACGCATCTGCTACTGCTGCATCCTTTCACATGGTTTGCTGGGTCTTGCGCTTTGATACCAATTTGCAGAAATTAAGAGAGCAAAAAAAACAAGAACTTAAACAAGAAAACAATAACAAAACCTGATTGCTACTACAATTTATTGAAAACAAGATTTTATTGATCTTTTTTTTCCTTGCTTACAATGTTGCACCCAAGGCATCTATAAAAAGATTTAAAAGCAAAAAAATAACTAAAACTAAATTGATTGCTTAACTACAGCTAACTAATCCTCTAACTACTTAAACAAACTGATTGTTAACTGCTTTGAACTAACTAATTCCTAACTTTCAGTTAACTAACTGAATGTTAACTCCTGCATGCATGAGAACTGAGGTGGAGCTGGTAGTTAAGTTGTGGATGGAGAAATTATCTCCAGTTCATCTTTAGTTTCTAACACTTATGAAAGTCTATTCCTTGGCATAGATGGTCAATATTTATGACTGTTTCCAATGTCAAAGATGGTCTTTCGCATTCACAACATATTCTTTGAAGATCTTTTGCATTGGCGGTGATGGCTTTGTTATTCTCTCGCTGAAACTCTTCCACACAATAATCAACAAAAATACTATCCAAATCTTCACCTCCCAAGTGCATGTCTCCTCCAACAGCTCTCACATTGAATTTATGGTTTTCAACTATAACAATGGAGACATCGAAAGTGCCTCCACCCAAATCAAAGACCAAAATGTTTTTCTCTTCATTGGAGGTGTGAGTCTTTGTGTGGAAATCATAAGCTATTGCTGATATTATTGGCTCACTGATGATTTGTGTGACGTTAATGGATGAAATATGGATGGACTCAAGAATAATGTGCTCAAGGAATCACCCAATGAACACATATAGACTGAGCCAAGGCAACAGTGTTGAAAGCAAAAAAATAGGCAAGTGAATAAACAAACAAACATAATGCCTAAAAACAAAATCAAAAGAAAGCATCCTAAAAATGACAATGCCCTAGAAGGTGGATCGAGGATAATTGACTAAGCTTAGATAGGACAAATATTTTTGGATTTTGAAATATTATGAATGTTTTTGTCATTTTGAGGTATCTTAAATTGTTAGAGAATGACAAGATACCTACTCATAAAATGGTGAGAGAGTTTGGCTTAGGTTGATCACAAAATTGTGAGAGCGTATGAAAAGGGGAACTAAGGTAACCTCAACATGAATTGAGCATGACCCACATAGTCTCTAGATGACCTCAAGTCATAGTAATTCCATCCACACAAAAGGTGTGAAAAAACTAACTAGATCCCAATAAGTTCTTAAATCTCGTAAATGGCTAGTCAAATGAAAATAATAATGGCAAGGTGATGTAGCAATGCATGATAAACAAGTGTTACCCTTAGTTTGACCATATATGATTATAACTAGGATACAATGACATAGGTCAATGATACTAATTCTCCCATAGGTAGTTATAATTAGTAGCAAGACTGGTGAAACACTAGTTTGCCCATAGACAATTATAATCAGGATCACCTAAACAAACTTGATAGGATGAAAGATATCTTGTTAAATCAACTATCACACTACTTTCATAGACTATAATTATAAACATGGATTGGATTGATTTTTGAAACTTGATTGGAATCCCTCCACAAAAGGTGCAGCAAGAACCAAAAGAACCAAGATCAAAATAGGATTGGGTAGGATGACTAAAAATAGGCTTTAGTTTAGATAAGAATGGAATGATAGGATGGTATGATTTTGATTTAGGATAATGATGATTTGATAAATTTGATAAAATGTTAAGAGGGTTAGTATAAATTTGGATCTAATTCCAAGAGGGTTGCCCCCAAGTGATGTGGTGAATGGCGGGGTATGTGACAATGGCAAAAGGATATGTTTAATGGTAATGGCATGGTATATGTTTTTATCCTGGGTGTGGTTTTCATTCTATTATTCCTAATAATGGGGATATGCACATCCTAATCAACAAATGATACAAATAGAATATTCAATCATGTTAACTACTAGCCCACACCTCATTTGAAAAGTTGCTCTATCAAGAACTCACTCATGCATCTTTGGTAGCCTGCCTCTAGGAGGCATTGAAATAGGCAAGCACGGTCACAACAATGATCGTAACCTTTCACATCAATTTTGCATCAATATTTTCCTTCATTTTTTTCAACACCATAGCTGAAATATCCTCCACTAAAAATGTTTTCTTCTTGCCTTTATAGTTACCTTCGATCATAGGCTTGTCATTTTCTCCCGCTGCAATAGAGAAAGGCCACAGCCTCCTATCCATCTGAACACAAGGGTCATTAAAATGCCTTCCAATCAACCCCTTGGTATCAAATACCATGCTCTTGGGATTATTTGTAGCTTGATTTTTGGCTGTGCCTCCTACCAGTCTCTCTGTGGATGTGAAAGCAACCATGGATGGAGTGGTTCGATTTCATTCATCATTTTCAACAATTTCAACACCATCATTTTTCCATGCAGCCATGCAACTGTTAATTATTCTAAGATCAATTCCTATGGCATTTGGTTTACCCTTCTTCTCCATTCTTAAATTTTAGTGAATGATTCAAGGTGTGAAGGAAGCCCCATAAATAAAAATGTCACTATTCTTATTTTACTATGCTAGAACTACCGTATAATTTGAAAGAGTGCATGATCTCGGAGGTGCATGATTAAGATTTAATTATTTTTAATTAATTATTTTTAGTGTGCTTATTTTTAGACTACTATTTGCATGTTCAACGCATGACATTTTTAATTTATAGTCTTTTATTTTTAACTGTCGTTTACACTCCATGCATTTACATGCATGAGATTTATTGTGGGCAGTCCATTTGTTTAATTATTTGTTAAACTCTCTTATTTTCAGCACTCATTATTTAATAGGATGTTTATGAACAATGCTTTATCATATGGAATAAATAAATTCTTTCTTAAATCTTGATTTTGCTGAGTTTATATATTTTATGAGCAGCTGGTTATATATTTGATTTGGATTATTTTTCTAACCGCAATATAGTGCTGTACTTTGATTTAAATCATTTCAATTGGTATTAGAGTAGGTTGTAGATTTTTTTTTTTAGGGAATAGTAGCTTATCAACAACTTTTCATTCCAGCTTCCACTATTTACCAGAGACAACTACAAATATTAGAGTATAGAGATGAAGACCCTACTATTATCCCAAGATCTCTAGGAATTAGTAGAAGTGGGATACTTAGAACCTATAGATTATAATGCCCTAAATGCTTTGATAGAAAACCAATGAACTTAGTTGAAATAAGATAGAAAGAAAGACAATCGAGCAAAAAAAATTGTCCAATCTGCATTGGATATTTCAATTTTTTCCCATATAGCTAGTATGACAAAGTCAAAGGATGCATGTGAGGCTTTGCAAATTGCATACCAAGGTTCTAAAAAAGTTATATTTGTAAGAATTCAAACCTTAAGAATAGATTTTGAAAATTTAACTATGAAAGAATATGAGTCTATTCAATATTTTATTACTAGGACTCAAGATGTTGTGAATCAGCTTAGAACACAAGGGGAAGCAATTACAAAATAAAAAATTATAGAAAAGATATTGAGATATATTCTTCTTAAATTTGATCCAATGGTGATAGCCATATAAGAAATCAAAAATTTTACCACCTTCAAAGTGGTAGAGTTGGTTGTTCTATACAATCTCATGAGGAGCGTATGCAACATTCTATGGAGAGTTTAGTACAAGCTTTCTAGTCTACAGTGAAAGTTGAAGATAAATCAACAACTCCTTTTTCAGAAACAAATAACTCTCAAGGGGAACCTTCTAATAATAGAGGATGTGGTAGAGGAAGAGGAAGAGGAAGAAGCTATAATAGAGGAAGAGGAAAGGCAAAAGTTTTGTGGATAGGAGAAGCATCCAGTGCAAATAATGTGATCATTATAGACATTATGAATCTAAGTGTAGAAAGAAGAAATATGACTTGAACAAGTCAAGAGCCAACTATACTAAAGAGTTCTCTGAAGATCCCAAGTACTCCACCTTCTTCACATGCAATTTGGTGAATGAAAATAAAAAAATATTTTTGGTTCTTGGATAGTAGCTTCTCTAATCATATACAAGGTAAATGTGATCTCTTTATCAAATTAGATGCATCTATAAAAAGTCAATTAAAATTTGGTGATGATAAAGAGGTTAATGTGATGGGAAAAGGTATCTTTTCTATAAAAACTAAGCAAGGAGAAACTACATATATT
>JARHVA010004447.1:1075000-1517500 GCA_037957365.1 Torreya grandis | reverse complement strand
TAACAATATCCATCTCATTTCTTCTTAACATTTTGAACTGGTTATTATAAATGTGATAATTTGATCATAGTTTGTAATATTTTATTTGGTCATTTTATTATTGTATAATGGGAGTTATATTCTATTTTTTAAATCATTCATTGCCATTATGCATTTTATTTTAATTACTATCATTAGAGATGTAATGTTTCCAAAAAATAATATTTATAAAAAAATTGTGTACACTTTTCCCTAATCTATGTTTCGAATCAGATTATTTGATCCATCTTTGGATGATGAATCAAGAAATGTGATAATTATTCTGAACAATGAATCAAGAAATGTGAAATTTTTCCCTAATAATAAATTAAGAGATGTGAAAATAAAAAAAACAACACAGATAATTATTATCTAATAATTGCTTTCTATTTATTTTGTAGTTAAGATTTTAAGTAAAAGATTAATGAAAATTAAATGTTAATATTTAGTAAATGATTATGGTTAGGGTATAATTTTTTTTAAATTAGTGTATTTTTAATGCAACCTACATTTTTACATTTCTTTATCCAAAAAATTTAGCCAAAGACACGAAAATTGATAAAAACAAACCTAGACTTCAATCTTCCTCACCTCATAACATTCTTTTTTTATCGATCTTCAATGACTCGTCACTTTGATATCAAAATATAAATTCAAAATTCCTCTACTTATAATGTTCTTTTAAAAAATGTGGTATCAAATATTAATGTAAATCATCTTCTCTATAATACTTTTCTCTTTTTTTTAAATAAATTGTTTATAAAACAATAACTTAAATGACTTTAAAAAAATAGTGAGATCAAGTGGGTTTTAGTCTAACAAATAAGATGATGATGTAAAAGTGCTAATTAGCCATCTATCAAGGTACAAATCCTAGGAGATACAAAAAATGATGAGGTTGAGATAGTGCCTCGGATGAATTTGGTAAAATGGATACTCCTAAGTCCTTGGCACTAATCTGAAGAAGCATTCTATACACCTAATCTACACAAAAACCAAAGTATGTTCTCAACAATATTATCCATGAGCATAAAACTAGTCTTTATAATTGAAATGTCTTTACTCCTTTGTTTTGGTACAAAACTTGATTATATTATCAATGGCTTGCTCCCATCATTGTTTCTTAAGAAATTCTCAATGAACAATGGAACCTAAATAGTTCCTCTTCCACTTGTAAAAAAATATTCTACACCATATGGGGTTCAGCTCAAAAAGGCTTACTTTACATGGTGAATTTTGTACCATTGTCTACCTATTGCAAATAGATAACTACATATGGGGATCCCTACTCCTAGATGCCATACTTGTGATCAAATTGAGTACAATCTCAAACACATTCTAGTTCTTTTTAAGATCTTGATGATACATGATCTTTCTTGGAGACTCATTCATACTCCCAACAAATTTCAAGAAAATCTAGTACATTTTTTGCATTGAGATTCTCTTTCAACATTGAAAAGATAAAAATTATGACATGTTTATTGAAAAATATTTAGACAATAATCTTTCCTCTACTAATGAAATTGCCACTATATAATTATTTAATTAATGATTTTTTTTAAATTTCTTTCCCTTAAAAATAATTCTTTTTAGAGAATTGAAAAAAAGTGAAAAAAGTAATGGTGAATGCATATGCATGAATGTAAAATGTAGCTTGTGGATACATGTTTTTGGTAGGGAAGATTCAATCAAAAACTATATCAACAATCATCTTTTAAAATAAAACTTTTTTCCATAGAAATTTGTATTATGTGTTCATTCATGAGTGTATTATGAACATCATGATTTCATTGTGATTATTTGAGGCTTTATTTCAACAGTATCTTTTTATTATATTGCCTAATATTTGTACACAAATTTCAAATTAGTATCAGCACATGTTTGAAGGGAAGAGAAAACAACATATTTTCACATCTTTAAATTGGGAAAAATTATGAATATTGGATTATTAAAATGAAAATATTCTTCCACTATTAATATTTGTGAGATTTTGTGAAGAATGTGTATGTTAGAACCAGTGAATCAAAAATGTTCTTAATGTTATGATATGATTTAGGGATAAAATTATCTATTAAAATAAAATGAAAGAAAGATTTTTTCTTGTCAAATGTAGATGACCATATTTATATTAATTCTATGGGTTTTACAAAATACATTAATACACAACTAAACTACTAGTTTGGCACCGTTCCTTGGCATTGGATGGATCTCTCACTAACCTTATCTGGATCATGTAACTGAAAACCCATTTCAAGATAATTTTGTTGCAGGCCCTTGCTTGTATCAATACTAAAAATAGTCATGTAGTTTTCTTCATCTTCTCTATTGGGGGCCTACCTATTAGTAATCTCAACCAAATGTGTTTCCCAGTGCCTTGGAATTGGTAGGTTTTCCCACTACCTTTGTCTCAATTGTGCAACCATAAATATAATCCAAGATAACATTGTAGGTAGGCACTTATCTACAATGCTAAAAATAACCATAAGTTTCTTCTTCCTCTCTATTGGGGGCCTACTTAATAGCAATCCCAACCACATGTGTTGCCCACTACTTCAACCATCTTCATTTGGCATGAATGGGTGGGTAGCAAATTTGATCAGGGACTAATGGCCATTAATGACTTACAAGCTCAACTCAGATGAATTTTTTGAGATCAACCAATTCCTCATGAAAAATATCAAAACCAGCAGTCATGGTCTCAATTAGGGTTATAACAGGGATTTTCCTACGTGCTAAGAAACACAACTTTTCTTTCATATTCTTCTAGCTCTGCTTCTAATTCTACCTTCTAGCTAGTGATCACCACAATCCATACTTTCATATTTCCTACACCTACCACCTTGACCAAATTCTCTTCAAAGTTTCTCATCAAGAAATCTAAAGCCCCAACTAGCCCATACTTGCAATTAATATTTTTAGGCTAGTGAATTGTTTGAAATCATATGGAGGGTCTCTTTATGAGGGTTGGCACACACAAGTTTTAGAATTCAATTTGTAATTTTGTCAAGATATTTTTAGGAATATTAATCAATTTTGAATTTGGAAATGATCCAAGAAGTAGTTCAACCCATGGGCTTTTTCAGAAGCACTAGCACCAACCTAAGCATCTTTTAAGTATGCCAAGTGTTGCAACCTTTGTGATATTTGGGGTGACAATTGTTATCACATAGATTTTGCACCTATTTCTTGATTCAATAGCTCATTATGTAAAAAATAATGATACAATAGGAACAAATCCAGCATGTAGGACCTTGGAGAATTGAGGTGAACCTCTAAAGAAGGCCAAGTTTCTTTCACTAAATCTGGAGTAATTGATAAAATACTAATTTTATAGAAATTTTACTCATGTAGTGTTATTGTTCCTAAATAGGATTTGATTGGGGAAAAGAGTTTAAGAATGAAATTTACAAAATTGAAAATGGTGATTGCACCAAATATTTTTATAATTTATTTTAATGCTTGCTTGAATGAACACAAAAAAATAGAAAACTCATGCAAATGGGAAATCAGAGGAAATATTTTTGCTATCTTTCATAGAATGAAAAAGATTATTTTATTTTAATCAAACAATTTTCCAAAATGGTAGAAAATACCACAAATGAAATTTTGTGACTGAAACAAAAATTAAAATTCTACAAATATTCAAATAACTTGCATACACAGGGATTTCTTAGGTAGGAAATATAAATCTTCAATTATTTTCCATTCTCCAAGTTACATCTTGTAGAAAATACATTCAAAACATAGAATAATAATACTAAAAACAAAAAGATATATTGGGCTATGGGGTCTTGCCCATCTTTATACAGAATATCTCATAAATGAGATGTAGTTATCAGAAACTCCAATGCCTAGTAGAAAAATCATGCAAATCTGGAACTTCATGCAAAAAGAGGCATGATCTTATATTTATTGCATCCTTAACTTGGTAAAATAGTTTAGAAGAGCTTGGTGTGATCCTCAACTTGGTGTGGCATGGATAGACTTGAGAAAACATCATGCAACACCTTTATTTCCTCTTCATGTAGCTATAATGGATTTTCATTCAAATAGGGCGTCAAAGTGGAACTTATTCATTGAAGAAAAGATAACTAAGAAATAACTTAAGTTAATTTTTTGCAAAACCCTAGGTTAAAATTTTCAAGTGAGACTTTTACAACTTGCAATTCATACCACTTTGTCAAAACTAGAATGGTAATTTTCAATATGTGCTTTTTTACAACTTAGGCAATTCTAATTTTATCAAAATCAAAAGTGTAATTTGCAAGTCTACTTTTTACAATTTCCAACCTGTCAAAATAGATAGTGTAAAATACACATGGCTCTTTCTCAAAAAGAGCTATAAAAAGATAGTTACAATTTACAAGATGCAACTTTACAATAATAATGGGAATACAATATATGAGAATGTTTTTAACAGAAAGAATTAATAAATTTGAAATACTTCATCCACCTATTTATCTTTCTCGACCTATAATTTTTGAACATATGCATCAAAAGCCTTAAAAATATCTTGGATTCACTCTTCATCTGCACCAAAGAGTAGAGGTTGGTAATCTCATAATTTGCTAATGTGTTAAAAAGTTCCCTCCTCAAAGTCCCAGTTTCTTTCATATCTTTACCCATCTTATCTAGCATGTTATGATACTTGATGTAGTAGTGGATAGAGCTCATGGTAAAGAATGTATCTTTAACAACTTCCTTTTATACCACTTCTTTGAATTTGCTCTAAAAATCTTCTATTGAAATGAGGTTATGTTCACAATATGTTGGCCTATATGACAATTTACTCAATAATTCCTCCATGTCATACAACATGTTAATGGCATTGTCATGGGAAACTTTAGTTTTATGTGTAACATCCTTGAGAAACTTTATCCTGAATTGTGTAGCTTTGTTTAATTCCTCTTGTTCCCCATCATTTTTTAGTATTTTTTCTGCAAGGAGGATATCTATGTCAATCAAGTCTACAACTATCAATTTGGGATAGTAAAGATTCAAACTTTCTATTTCTTACTCATATTTGTTAACTAGTTCTTTAAATGTGACCCTTCTTTCCCTTAGAACTATGTAATGGTCCATTATTATATCAATAATCTTATTACCTTTACAGATGACCTCCTCTAACCATTCTTTAGTAGCCCTTCCCATGCTAACAATTTTATCACTGGTTTAAGTGTTATCTAATATATGATATGGGTGACTAGTTGTGTTAATTTAGGTTGAGTTGATGGACTAGTGGGCTCTATGAATATATTTAGTGCAACCATAAGTTGTTCAACCTTGTTTTTCAACTCATATTTAGTGACCATGTCAATATATATTTACTCAAAGAGGGAGTTGAAGCTAGATTGAACATCATGTTTTAACCCTCCCTCTTAAGACGTCCAAGGTGAATCTTCAATACCTGATAGTCTCCCACCACTAGATCTTATTTATGCTTTTTTGGTGTTGGGACTATAATTTCTACATATCTTTCCCATTTGTCGTAACACAATATTCTTAAGAAGGTCTAGGGAGTAGTCTTGGATTTATTCTATGTGTTTGAAAGATTAAAATCCAATGCACTTGGGGAAATCATTTGCTTGCATTTCTTTCCACTATTTGTGTTAACCAAGTAGGTGTAGCATCCTACTATGTAGACACTATCACTTGAGAATCTATAGCTAAATATGTTACATTGCTAGGTATGATGACAAGTGATAAATCCTTTGTTGATGTTTCCATTGATTATTTGATAGATGTATATGTGATTGTATCTCCATTTATGGGTTGAAGGTCCACATTTGTATCAAGGACCTAGTTCTCACCTATCTCCACTAAAGGGTTTAAGGAAACTATGGAAGCAGAAGAGGTGGGGACAATGGGAATAAATGTGTCTACTAGGGGTGTAGGAGATTGAAATGATAGTAATGGGGGAGTAGACATAGAGACTAATAAATTGAGGACTTATGGAAGTGTGGAGGCCAAAGCATCAAATGAGTTAATCAAATGGGTTGGGCCACTCAGGGGTGGTAAGGTAGGAAATATGAAAGGGGATGAAGATGAAGCAATACTTATCCCAGGAGTTGGGATGGATAACAGAACTGAAGTTAAGATGATTGAGTTTGTAGTTATATACCGATGAGTTACATTAGAAATAAATAGGGATGGAATGGAAGGAATTGTAAATAGAATGGAAGGAAAGAGTGAAATTATATGAAGGGAAATGGTGTGGAAACTTGAGTATCCACCGAAGGGGGACCCTGAGTGTCCACTTCACTTATTTGCATTGGTTTCAATGGACTTATTATTGTGGGTAAAGTGGTTGGAATAGATAAGGAGTCACTTGAGATGTAGGAGGATTGGAGATAGGAGGTGGAGGTTTTAAAGTAATGGGAACAATAGAGATAGTTGTAGGATGCACTATAGAAATAGGAGTTATCATTATGACTCATATAAGGGTTAAAGTTTTGGATGCTTCACCTGTAGCTATGTCCTCAAATGAGATGATGATCAGTTGATCTGCTACTATTCCATATTTGTTAGATTGCCCCTTCTTGGCCTTATATTTCTTCTTTTTCTTATGACAGATCACTGGCCTCTCTGATTGTTCTCCTATTATGCCACGGGTACCCTCTATTAATGGAGGAATTCATTCTTCCTTGAGATTTAATATCTTCTCCATAATAATCATTATATCTTTGGTCACTTGGACCCCTTTACTTATGAGCCAATTTAATGTTTTACTAATTATATATGCAGTTCTATCTATCAAAGAGAAAGATTCAAGGACTAATCACCTTACTACTGGAAAGGGTTGAGTAATAATTTGTTCATTCTAGTTCTTTCCCATTAGGGACTCATCATCCACCAAGACCTCTAGGAGTATTTATAAATCAAAATCTTTGACATAATCCAAGGTCATTCTAGAGCAGTCCTTCAATTGGACTTTCTCTTCATCATATAAATCCTCCCAATAATATTCAAAGTATGGAACATGGGAATATGTAAAAATTCTCAACATGATGGTGATGTCACTATAAATAGCATATTATGGCCTTGCCTTCAAAGCCCTCAATGTCATCTATGTCATTTTTGCCTCAACACACTTGGATTTGAGTAAGGAGTGACATGTGTATCTACCTATACTAATTTGGAAATGAATTCTTGACTTGTGTTTGTTGGATAGAAGCTTATGAGTTTCAACAAGTTATCTTACTAGCTCCATTAATGTCCACTAATGACTAACATACCTTGGGAGTGTGTATGGGCAACCACTGAATCTGCATACTTTGATATAGAAATAGGTGGGGAAATAAATGAAGTGGGAGCCCCAATGGGTGATTTATTTAGTATCTACATCTGAGAATGTTTTTCTTAACATTATTATGATGAAATAAATGAATTAATCATAGACCCTCCTAAAGTGTTACCTACTTGCCTCCAAAGTTAGGTTAAGATAATAATTATAAACTCTACTTGCCTCACTAGTTACTATGTTGAGCCCTGGGAAAGTTCTCCCTTTGGATAATATGTACACTAAGTAGGAGGTCACATAAAACTTTATTATGGTTTGTACCTCCATCAATTTATTTTGGATGGAATTACGAATGAGTTTTTATAAGTGGATATATTATGAATTCTGGTGATTGACCTAAATGTGCTGATACATTCACTTCTGAAAGCTTTTTGCATCAAGACTACTAGTGATCCTATGTAGCAATATTATTATGTCTCCAACCTCATCTTTGAAATCAATTATTGCCAATGTCTTTATTAATTTGGTAGAGGTAACCTTCAGGGTCTTAAGCCATTATTAATCTATCATTATCTTACATCCCTCTTTATTGTCTTGAAATAAATTTTAGGATGTTTATGGAATTATGTCAAGATAACTCCTAAAATCTGGGATCACAAACACTAAATTAATGAAATATGAGTCTAGATTTAAATTTATTTCCCCTTTGTCACTCAAGACTTCTCTTTTATCGAAATCATAATGTTGTGCTAGTGTTAGCACTAGCTCAGGTCTTTGGAATGTTAGTGAAAAAGATGTTTCTTGAGGCAATCCAGAGTCATAGATACTCTAGATCTAACCATTCTTGAACTTTGCATTTATTCTAGTCTAGAAGTCCCCTAGGTCAATGTGACCTAGGTCTATATCAATTATATTGAAATTATTGGATTCTAGGCTGTGAGTAACCTGGGGCCTTTTGATTTGAACTTCATCTCCTTTCTAGACATGAATTTTGAAGAGAATACTTAGTGAAAACCAACTATAAGAGCTGACAAGATTTTTAGGTGCTAAAAATAGGTAGAATCTTTGATAGATATTAGAGGTACACTGACCAAGTTGAAATTTCATGGGAAAATGGTACTAAAAAAATAGGTTGAAATCTTTGGTAGAGATTAGAGGTACAAAATGTAGGTTGGATCTCTAACAGAACTAGGAGGTGTTTTGAGCAGGTTGAAATCTCATAGAAATCAGAGGTGCTTGAAGTAATGGAGAATCTTGTAGAGATGGGGGTGTTTGAAATAATATAAATGTCTATAGGTTTGGGAGTTTTTGTTTATAGGGTTAAAACCCATAGGAATCTTCTAGGGAATATTCTTTGGTTATTAGGAATAATGCTAGTATATTCATTGGATTTTGAATTTGGAAAAATCCTAAGTTTGAATATGAAATCTTGGGGTAAACTCCTAGGATTTTAACTATTTTGAAACCTCAAAAAACATAACCTATAGAAAACCCTACTATGACCACAACATGAAAACCCTAAAAAATATTAAATGATGTTTTAAGCAATGGAAACCATAATAACTCAAAATCAAAACTTTATAGAAATGAAGGAAACTCAAATGCTTTGATTGAAGGAAAAGTGTCTTAAGGAAACACATAAGTTTTAACAAAATAACATCTAGGGTGGAAAAGGTCATCATGAAATTACTTGCAGACATGGCTTGGCACATGGCCTGAGGTTATTGGCAAAGGGTCATGGCTTACAACACTATCAGAGCTCTAAATCTTGATTTATCAAGTTAATAATGAATTAGAAACCCTTAATTTCTATTTATATATTGAATCTTTTTGCATTTAATGTAATCATGAAGGTAGTTGGTAGAATCCCAGAGTCGACAAGTAATTTTGTAATTTTATAAAATTGTAAATTGCACATTGACCTTTGGATTTCGCAAGTTGAGATAAATTGACCACTTTTGAATGGGAAGGTATAAAATGGACTACAATTTTTATTTTTGTAAAATTATAAATTTCATTTAGAGTCCCATATTGCATGGGCTTAGTTGTTGGCATGAAGCAAAACTTGGATTACAGTTTATAATTTTGTAAATTGTAAATTGTTTTTTGGGTTTCAGATTCTGAATAAAATGGTTCATGGGAAGTGAAACTTTGTCTATAATTTGCAATTTTGCAGTTTATAAATTATAGTATGAGTTCTAGATTCTACAGGGTGTTTGGTTTGCAAGATCCAAAACTCTACTTGTAATTTGTAATTTTGCAAAATTTCAAATTTCAAATGGGTTTCCATATTCCACTGGTTAGTGCATTATGGGACCTAGATCTTGGACTTTAATTTGTAATTTTAAAATTAGAACTATGAATTCCACCAGTTAATGTATTGCAAGATCCAAATCTTAGGAAGTGATTTACAATTTTTTAAATTACAAATTTCAAATAGAGTTCTTGATTTTATAGTACAAAGGAAAAGTGTGTTCTGGGTCAATTCAAGAGATTTTTCCAAAAACATAGGGGTTCTCCCTTAGGTTACATGATATTTTGATATTTTTGGGGCAAAAATATCAATACTTTTAGCAATCTCTATAGGATGATTGTTTGTTAATCATTTTCTTTCTAGTAGCCTTCTAATTCATTGGGCATGGAGTTATTTTAAGCTTAACACACTTCACCTTGGTGAAGAACAAATTATGATTTTCCTAAACAATAAAAATTAGGGAAAAATAGAATAAACTAAGGAAACAAAACTCCTAATAAATGACCTGTGTGAAAGCACTTATTTTTAAAAACACAACTAACCCTATTATATATAAAATTTTATTTTTTGTGATGAATTCCCACCTCAATATAAAGCTTTGAGGTATATTCCATTGATTGGGAAAGGTAGTTTTGATATATTGAGCTTTAAATAGTTAGAATGCATTAGCTCTTGTGCACTGAATTATATTATATAGACCGCTCCATATTGCATAAAACTTAGTGTGCTTTCTTGGCTTAGCCTTGTATGCATCTGATTTAAGAACCATGTATCCTTCATTAAAGCTCCTGTCAGATGCCTTTTTATCAAAAGTAATCTTTCTTTTAGCCTGATTTACTTCCAGAACTTTCATTGATCGGTTCCTAATTTTTTCTAATTCTATGAGTTCAGCCAATCTTATGTCATTTCATCATTGTCAATCAAATCCAATTGGTGATTGAGCTCTAGAGATGGTAACTCAATTGACAGTGGGACTTGAAATTCCCTTCCATATACCAACATGAATGTGGAGGTGCCAATGGCTCTCTTAGGGGTGATCCTAATATCCCACAGTGTTAATTTCAACTTTGTGTGTTATGTCCTCTGGTTATCCTCCAATGTTCTTTTGATAATTCTTATGAGGTTCTTATTGGTAGACTCAGCCAAGCCATTACTCTATGGGTAATAATTGGAATAATTAATTAGGTATACATTATACTTTATAACCCATTCACTCACTTAAGTGTCCATAAATGCTTTGGCATTGTCTAAGATAATAGTGTGGGGAACACCAAACCTTAAGACTATGCCATCCATGAATTCCAAAATAGATACCTCCATGGGATATTTCAGTGCAACTACTTCAGTCTATCTTTTGAAATATTCCATTTCTATTAGGAACCGTTTATGTCCTACACTTGATGGTGGATTGATCAGACCAATGAAATCTAATCCACATTGAGCGAAGGGTTGATCTACTTGAATTGGTTTGAGAGGGAAGGTTGTTAATATTTGTTTGTCAGTGAAGTATGCACACTTTTCATATTTCCTTACCCCATGATGTGAATATCTTAATAATTTTATTCAATAATATCCCCCTCTTATTATCTTGATGGCCATGGTTCTTATTGAGAAATGTCCTCCTGATGGGCCATCATCAAATTCTTTGAGCACTTTGGGGACTTGATTATGCTTGATACATCTTAGGATGACTCCATTCATATCATTTATAAATAATATTCCATCAACAAGAACATAAGGAATATATTGGAGTGATAAATACCTTTTCTTTGATTGTTGAAAGACATATGGGTACTTGCTAGTTTGTAGGAAAATGATCGTGTCACAGATATAGCTATTGAAAATAGGTGAATTGGCTATTTGAGGTGCACATTGAGAATATACTATTTTAGATACCATTTCAATAGTCTTGATATCAGAATCTAGTTATTCACACAATCCATTCCCTATTTCAAGCTTTATGATTTTGATGTCCATATCATATTCCATGACCTTTGTGATCCATCCTACTCTTTTTTCATTTATATCCCTACTCAGTAAGATCTCTTTGACACTCTGGTAACTCACCACCAGATGAATTTTATTATTGGAGAGCATATTCTTGAACTTTTTGAGATCTTTAATCATAACATATTCTTGCTTCTCTACAAAACTATAATTTTCTTCATAATTCTTCAAGGATTGACTGAAGAAAGATATTGGTTATTCTAATTGTTCTTAATTCTATTAAGTTATGATACCTAAGATGTTTCCTTCCCATCCAAATGCATAGAGAATTAAATCTTTCTTTTAGTTTGGGTTGACTAGGGTAGGAGCCTGAGAAATAGCCTACTTGATGGCTTCAAAGCTGTCTTTTCCCTCATGCATCTCGTTGAAAATGATACCCTTATTTAGCATTGTAGTAAGGGGTTTTTCAATAAAGGAAAAAAATTGAATAAATATTCTTACAAAGTTTATTTTTCCAAGAAAACTATGTAACCCTTTATTATGGCTTGGTAGTGTTAATGCAGATATAACACTTATTCTCTCTAAGTCGATTACAGAACCTTCCTTTAACACAATGTATCATAGTAGTTTCCTTCATAAACTATAAAAATGGACTATTTGGATTGAGGTAAAATCTAAATTCTCTACACCTTTTGAAAATATTTCTAAGATGATCCAAGTGTGCATCAACATGCTTTGAGTAGAGAGTGATATCATCTAGATATACTAGTATCATCTCATTTATAAAAATGCTGAAAGCCATATCCATGGCTCTCTGACATGTTGTGCCAATATTAGTTAGACCAAATGACATCTTTTTGTATGCATATGTACCCCATTTTATGGTGAAATCAGTCTTAAACTGGTCTGATTCTTCCACCAAGATTTGGTTGTAGCTAGAATAACTATCTAGAAGAGACAATATTTTAGATCTTGATATAGTTTATAGAATTTACTCCATAATGGGAAGAAGATAATGATCCTTTAAAGATTCTTTGTTTATTTCTCTAAAATCTACACAAACCTTAATTTCACCATTCATTCTTACAAGGACCAAATTAACAACCCAAAATGAGTTCTTGATAGGGAGGATATTAGCCTCTATTAGTTTAGATAGTTCACGCTTCATCTATGGTTCTATTTTTGGATTAATCAATATCTACTTCTTTCTAATAGACTTAGTATTTGGATCTAATTCTATTGTATGTTGGGCTAAGTTGGGGTCAAACCCCCTTATATCATGATAACTTCAAGCAAAGTTATCATCAAACTCTTGAAACAACTCAACAAAATCTTGCTTTTTATAATCATTACATAACTTTCATATTTTTAGTGATTTTCCTTTTGAGATGACCACTGGCTCATATTATTATTCATTCATGATGATGTTCTTATTATTTCCTTTTAGTTGATCATCTAAATTGAATATGTTCTCTCTAGTGTAACAAGATGCATAGGTAATTTATTTATCTTCAACTAGATGATTTGATCTCCATATTGATCCTAGAGTCTTGAGTGGTTCCTATCTGAGAATTTAGCTTGTTCTCTCAAAAATTTGACAATCTATTGATCACTATTGAAGACTTCCAATTAGTTTCATTATCAAAAATAAAAGAGCTTACTATCAAGCTTACATGTTGGTTGTTTTTCTCTTTGTTTCTTTTGATAGGTTATATTGAGAGCCTATGGAGGCCATACAATCAACATCTTTATTCTATGCTCTTGGTACAGCTTGAATGTTCAAAGTGGTAAAGTTTTTTAACAAATCCCAAACCCTATGTTTGTAAAATCTTATCAAATTATTCTTAGTTACAATTTTGGCTCTCACTTGGTGAAAAATCAACTCACTATCACCAAATATCTATAGGGACTTTATTCGTCTCTTTGGCTAATTGCAAGCTTCAAATCAAAGCCACATACTTAGCTATATTGTTTGTATAGTTGAATTGAAGTTTGAAATAATATAATTATCTCTCCTTTTGTGGAAACATCAAGACAACCCTTGCACCTACACCATTCTTGCTTCTCAAACTCTTGAAGAATAATTGCCACATCCCTTGAAGATCTTCAACTGGATTTACTAGGTCTAGGATAATTACATCATTTTAATGAATGCAATATGTACCAAATCCTATTTTCTATACATATTAATAAGGATCAAATTGAAGGGTTGATCCCCATTCATCCAAATGAGTGTTGAAAATTTATTTTACAGGTGTTACAACTTCGTTATCAATCTCCTTTTCTTGGTCCTATAGTATATAATTCATGTATATAGGAATAGGAGTATATGGCTCAATATAGTCTTTAATGATTGACTCAGCTCTTATTGTTACTCTTGTTCCATATCTCATCCTAATAAACATGTGAGACAAATCTGCAGATATATATCCTTCCATCTTTGTAGTGAAATCTCGTGAAAGACAAATGGAAAAGTAAGGGGAAGATCTATAACTAAGATATCTTATGAAATTGAGAAGCTTGGACAAGTGTGAATAGTGAGATTTAGCCCTTTTATTATTCCTAATATTTGAACAACAATCATATCTAATTGAACAACTCCTTTATTTACATGTATATATTTTATACCAAGGGAATTAACTATTTTTTTGGACATTATTGAACTATTAGTCCCTAAATGTACCATGCAATTATGAATGAGATACTTACCTACTATAAGTGCAAGATAGAAGGGGGAAGCTTACCATTTTGTCTTATTTTGGTGTCAATTTATGTTTGACACAACTTAATTGTAGCATTAGATCCCTTGGCTGGAACCTTGTATATTATTTGGAAGTTCTTCAAAGCCTCTTATAGCAAATCCTTTTACGTGGGAATAGATAGTTCTTCCCACATAGTAATATTTAGATTGGTCTTCTTTATTTGGTCAACAATACTAAAAGGTATATTACCATCATTTGTTAGTGCCTTTGTAGAAGCTATATATTTTTTTATAAGATTAAAAGTTGGAACCTTTGATTTGGGATGGCTTATAGGTATAAAGGGTGGCCTTTATACTATGTTGCTTTTTACAAGTTCTGGTACAACTTTAGAAGTTGTGGCTTGTTCCACCCTAGGGGGTTGATCACTTTATATTGCTTGTTTCTTTGAACACATATTAGTTACCATCGAACATCCACTATTCAATAATACTTCTACCTAATTTACACCATAAAAGTGATCCTCTTTCTAGTTTATAAGAGTTACCTCACCTTGAGTAGGTTTTGGTATATCTACTTATTAGTAAGTGGGTTATTCTTACTATATTTATGTACTTGATATGCCTTGCACCATCAAATCTTTACTAATATCTCCATTAGGATAAGTATTCTAATTATGTGGCTAAGATCAAGGATAACACCACTCATACCCCAAAGTAAGGTTATTTTGAATAGGTATAATAGCTTTGGTAGTACTAGGTACAAGTAAAGCATGGATATTTAGAGGTTTTTATTGCATACTTTAACCATACAGATGTCAATTGCCTTGGTATGGCTAGGAACTGCCTTCGTATGCTAGGTCAGCCTACTGATAAGGCTTGTAATTTTGGGATTGTTGCCTCTTCATTAATACTAACTCATTGCCAAAACTCTTGATCAATGACTTATCCCCATATAAATATTTTGTATGAGTAGGATTTAAATATGGTGCTTTACTTGTGATGGGAATTGGATTAATTACAGGTGGTGAAAAAGGATGTATTTTTGGAAATAGAGGCATTAGTGGCCTTAAGGAATTTTTCCCTACTTGAATTAAATAATTTTATGCCCTTATTATAATTTCGTAGGCATTAGGAAGTGTGGTGCCAACCATTGACTGAATCAAAATAGCTATATCACTATTCATGGCTCTTAAGTAATATAAGAAAGCATTATTTGGAGTTGGCTTGAATAATAGTATAATTATATTCCATGTATTTTGTAAATGGAAATTGAAATCAATCATGTGCTCATGAGGATCCTATTGAATAGTAGTTAATTGTTTAACTAGGGAAAGGTGGTCACTCTTGTCTTCAAATTGATTACATAGCGTAGTTGCTAAGTCATCCCAAACTCGGATGGAGTTAGGATCAATACCTATGTACCATTGTAAGGCTTTACCTTTGAAACAAGAGACCAAGAATCTAATTACAACATTATCTTATACCACATTGTGGATTGAAGAAAGATTATAAATATCTTGTATGTGTTCCATATGAGTGGTGGAAGTTTCACCAAAAAATATGGTAGATTTTTTAATTTGAGGTAAGTATGTCATCATACTTGGACAACTAGAGTGAGTTAATTCCATTGAAAGCTATGAAATTTAGATTTCTAACCATTATGGGAGGTATGAAACTGATGGGAGTACTTGGAGGAGATGCAAATAAAAGTTTAGGATATACTCTAGGGCAAAGGACTAATGATTTTGATCTCTATTTAAAAGGAAATGATAATTATAAAAAATCAAGTGCTTTTGAAATTTGTATAAATATTGTACAACAGTCATTGAGAATAGCATCAATCTCTTTGTAACTTTTGGGTCTCATTAGGCATGTCAAAAATTGTTATCACATATATTTTGCGCCCATTTCTTGATGTAGTAGTTTACTATATAAAAACTAATGATACAATGGGAACACCTTCAAGTTGTACGACCTTAGAGAATTGATGTAAAATTTTAGAGAAGGTTGATTTCCTTTTACTAAATCTGGTGCAATTGATAAAATACTAGTTTTATAAAAAAAAATTGCTCATTTAGTGTTCTTGCTCCTAAACTAGGGTTTAACTAGGGAAAAGAGTTTAAAAATGAAAATTTTAAAATTTAAAATGGTGATTACACCAAATATTTTTATAATGGATTTTAATGCTTTCTTGAATGAACACAATAGAAAATAGATTGAAATTTGTTTAAGCATAAACTCATGCAAAGGGGAAATCGGAGGCAATATTTTTTCTATTTTTCATAAAAGGGAAAAGATTCTTTTATTTTAATCAAACAATGTTATAAAATGGTATAAAATACCATAAATAAATTTTTTTGATTAAAATAAGAATTAAAACTTACAAAAATTTTCAAATAACTTGCATACACAAGGATTTCTCAGACAAGAAAGACAAATCTTTGATTATTTTTCATTCTCCAGATTACAACTTGTAGAAAATATAGAATAATATTACTAATAGAAAAAAGATATATTGGCTATGGGGTTTTTCCCATATTTATAAAAATGATCTCATAAATTATATGTAGTTATTAGAAACTCTAATACCTAGTTGAAGAATCATGCAAATATGGAACTTCATGCAAAAAGAGGCATGATCTTCTATTTGTTGTGTCCTTGACTTGGTAAAACAATTTATAAGAGAGTATGCAAGAGCTAGGAATTATCCTCAACTTGGTGTGGTATAGATAGACTTGAGAAAACTTCATTCAATGCCTTTATTTTCCCTTCATGTAGCTACAATGGCTTTTCATGCAAATGGGTTGCCAAGGTAAAAATCATTCATTGAACAAAAGACAACTAAGAAACAACTTACGTTATTTTTTGTAAAACACTAAGTTGAAATTTTCAAGTGAGGCTTTTACAACTTACAATTCATACCACTTTATCAAAATTTGAATTACAATTTTAAATATGTGCTTTTACAACTTAAACAATTATAACTTTGTCAAAATTAAAAGTGTAATTTGCAAGTTTACTTTTTACAATTTCCAACCTGTCATGTTAGAAAGTGTAAAATACACATGGTTTTTTCTCAAAAAGAACTATAAAAAGATAGTTACAATTTACAAGATGCAACTTTACAATAATAATGAGAATACAATATATGAGAATGTTTTTAATAGAAAGAATTAATCAATTTTCAATACTTCCTCTGCCTCTTTATCTTTCTTGGCCTATAATTTTTGAACATATGCATCAAAAGCCTTAAAAATACTAGGGATTATCTCTTCATCTGTGCCAAAAGAGTAGGGGTTGGTAATTTCATAATTTTTTGATATGTCAAAGAGTTCCCTCCTCAAAGTCCTAATTTATTGCATATCTTTACACATATTATTAGGCATGTTATGATACTTGATGAAGCGGTGGATAGATCTCAAGGTAAAGACTGTATCTTTAGCTAATTCATTTTCTACCACTTCTTTGAATTTACTCTGAACCTCTTCTACTGAATGGAGGTTATCTTCATAATATGTTTTTATACATGAAAATTTACTCAATAATTCCTCTATGTCATACAGCATGTCAATGGCCTTGTCATGGACAACTTTAGCCTTATATGCAGCATCTTTGAGCAACTTTATCCTGAATTATGTAGCTTTGTCTAATCCTCTTACTCCCCATCATTTTTATATATGTTTTCTACAAGAGGATATCTATGTCAATCGAGTCTACAACTATCAATTTGGGGTAGTAAAGATTCAAACTTTCTATTTCTCCCTCATATTTGTCGTCTAGTTCTCTCAATGTGACCCTCATTTCCCTTAGAATTGCATAATGGTCCATTATTATATAAATAATATTATTACCTTTAGAGATGAGTTCCTCTGACCATTATTTAGTATCCCTTCCCATGCTAGAAATTTCTTTCACCATATCAAGTGTAACTTGATTTGTTATCTAGGTGATTGGCTATGATGCTTCAGGTTGTATTGATGGACAAGTGGGGTAGATACAAGATAATGGGAGATAAAAGAGGGGGTATAAAGTGACAATTTGTTTTTTCTAAAAATAATAATAGTTGAACTTGGAGGGGATGTTAGAGACACTTTGAAAAAGAATTTGATAATGACATAAAAATATGAATTGTGAAAATTTGAATATATATATATATATATATATACATATATATATATATATATGATAAAAGTGTTTGAAATAGATGCATTTATGATAATAGATTGGTAATTTTTTGTGATAAGATAAGGAGATTGCATGTGTACGAACACATTTTCTTGAGTAAACGAATGAATTTTTGTATGAAACTTCATATATGGATAGGTAAAATGTTAAATATTGTTGATAATATTTTATTATTATTATTATATATATATATAATAATTTTACAAGTCAAGACAGCTGGAAAATTGAAACTGCAAGTGAATGAACACAACTTTTTGACCTTCACTTCATGAAAATAAATTTCTTAAAAGCATAATTGATAATGTGTATATTGTTGAGATATAAGTCTTATAAGTGTTCGAGTAATATTTAAAAAGTTATAAGTGAATTTGTGATGATATGTATATAGACTATAATGAGGTATGTTATGTATAAATTAAATAATAATTATAAATAATACTTTCACATTAAAAAAATTATATATTTGAAAACTATGTTTTTCACTCTACAAAATCATCATTTTTTTTTTAAATAATAAAAGTTGTTTGATCAGATGTGTTGATGAAAAGGAAAAAAACCATAAATTTCTTATAAATTTCCTTTGTTGATCCATGATAGAGTTTGCCCAGTTTTAGGACCTCTAGACCTAAAACTAAGGAAACATTGGAGGGAAAGTGGGAAAAAATATATAAATATGTAAAGGGAGTATTCACTATGAAAATGGCATTCATCCTTTGCATAAGGCATACATCCTTTTCACAACCACTAATAGACCAATACATGCATTTTTCCATTGGTCTATGGATTCCAAAGGGCATGTGTGCTTTTGAAAGCATGCACACCCTTTGTGATTTATGAATTCCTTTTGCATTTTCCATGAAAATGAGTCATTTATTTTTTCTTTAAAAATTATAAACTATTTTTTCTATTGTAACTATGCAAATTTGATGAATTGTTCATTTATTTATTTTAAATCACAAAGAATTCTTCAAATTTAAATCTATAATTATTTTATTTTGGTAAAGATGAATAATAGGGTCAGGAAGTTGTCGCAAAGGATAAATAAAAGATCTAATAAATAATAAAATTGAAAAAAAAAAGAGAAAAAGAAATAAAAAGACAAGCAAATAGGAGGGCATCCATAAGAGCTTCTAAGCAAGGTAAAGGTTCTTCTTCTACACCAGGTAATACTTCTAATCAAAATAACATGCCTAATTTTATAGAATTTAGTTTACATATGTCTTCAAATGATATAAGAAAATCAAGTCAATCTTTTTTGTAAGATGAAATTCAAAATGTAGAGCATATAATCAATGAATTTGTAATGAATGATGAAATATATAGATAAACACAATGTTGTCCCTGAAAAATGACTTCTCATTTTTTGAGACAATATATGAACTATTTTGGTCCTGCAAGACCAAAATTGTCCCTTCCCTTTCCAAAAAATTATTCTGAGCTTTCAAATTCCTCATTTTTTAACCTTTTTCAGTAAAGGGATTAGCAAGTTCAAAGGCTTCTACAGGCGAGTCCAATCAAAAGAACCAGTTTCCAACACTTAGTCATCTTCAGGATTAGTTCAGCACCTTGGTTCGATCAAAAATGTCTCTCGGCAAGCATCTAAGCAAGGATTGAACCATTGAACCTTGAACCATTTTGGTTCAATAGGTTCAATGGGTTCAAAGGTTCAACGTCATTAACAAGAGCTAAGTGCATTTGTCAGAGGTTCAAAGTTCAACCATTTCAAAGGTTCCGTGGCTCCAAGCACTTAACAAGTTTCAAAGGCTTGAACCATTGAACCGTTGAACCTTGAACCATTTTAGTTCATCGGTTCAATGGCTTCAACGTTCAAATGTTTCAACATGTTGGGTTCAAAGGTTGAAAGGCTACCTCAATTAAAGAAGGAAGCATGAACAAAAGAAAGAGTCGGGCAGATGCTACCAAGTGTCGATGGATGAGCCCCATTATACTTTGTTTCTGAGAAGTGGTGGATACTACCATGTGTCCCATTGTGACTTAACAAAATGTGACAAGTGTTGGCATTCGCTTCTCAAAGTTCCTTATAAGCTGAAGGGTTCCTTTCGATAAAGCTTCTTCCATATTTCCATAGAAGGCTTCGAGTTGTTTTCCTAAAAGCAGTGGACCATGCCACGTGTCCCTTACAGAGATCAGCAGAGGCCGACAAGTGTCATCATCCGTGAAAACTCAAATGAGTCCCAAACATTTCTATGGTATTGCAAAATCCTGAGAGCAGAAAGTGGCAAGTGTCAACGGCGGAAGATGCCACGTGTCTCTAGTTAAATGCGGTAGAAGATGCCATGTGTCCCTAGTTAAATGCGTCTAAAGATGCCACATGTCAAAAATGGGGCACACTTAATACAGAGATACAAAATCAAGAGGGGACTTCCTTTGAACAATTTATCTGAAGGAATTTCTTCAGACATTTTGTTTAAAGGAAATGATGGAACAATAGCCCATCGAATAATGAAAGTCCAAAGGTCATCTTGGAGGATCTTGAAGGGCAGATACCCTTGCAGGGGGACACTCAATGCTCTGAAATGGACCTTTTTCAAGAACCCAAAGGGCAAGTCCCCTTTGGGAAGGATCAAGCCTCAAAGTGCAGCAGAGGCTGCCAAGTCTCACATGCTGAGACATAGTTTCAAATGAAGCTTCAAAGTGTGGAACTTGCCACGTGTCTCGTCCCAATGCAGCAAAAGTTTCCATGTGTCTGCGTTCGCACCTCTAGCCTCTAACAAATTTCAAAGCTTATTCTAATAAGCTTATTTAAAATTTGTAGATGCTACCATGTGTCCTCACCCATGTCACAGTAGAATGACAGGCCCACAAACGTCAAAATTAGAGCGACTGGCTATTCATTAACATTCAATAAAGGAAAGACCTGTGAACACCAAATTGGCTGCACTAAAGCATCTGTTGATGTTTGAGGACTTAAAATGTGAACCTGAATGCATTCAAAGAGCTTAAGGCTAGGGCCAAGAGAAGGGAGAGATAAAGAGGGAAACTCAGTAGGATTTATTTCCAGTAGGTGAAGCAGTTTGATGGGTAGATATTTGGGGCCTGCCAACATTGAAAGCGCATCTTGTTTGTCCCCTTTGAAATAAAGGTAGAATAGACAGTTGCATAGCTAGCAGGTGATGGAATGAGTGATTCAGGCTAAGGATTAGACAAAGGAGATGAACCAACATGCCACAGTTAAGGTAGCCACCCTGCTCTAGCATGTCCCTTCCTGACAGAACCAAGAATGCATCCAAGGCATTGATTATGCAGCATGGGTGACTCCATAGGACAAAGTGCCAAGCCTCTCTTTGCCTCTATATATTGTAATTTCCCATTTGTTATAAGAGAGATCTTACCCTTACCAGAAGTGAACTCTGCCCAATTAAAAGGTGAATACTAAGACTTTGAGATCAAATTGTATTTCATTTCATTTTATCTGAATGAGAAAGCAAGTTGTTTGTAGAGTTTGTGCTATTTTGGCTTGTATCATTTTAGAAGATTATTATTATGTATGTCTTCTGAATGTGTTCTTGTTTATTTAATTTGGCAAGTAGAATTAGTGAAAGTAACAAGGAAGGTGTCCTGAAGCCAACTACTTTTAGACTTTGTAACTATCATAGTTGTCTTTAGTGTGTGTTTTTTCTTTTCTATTTCTGTGTAAAAGACCTTGGGATGACTTTGTGCCCTCATTATCTTTCATATCTCACTCTAAGATAGTCAAGGTGGAGACTTTGTGCTACATCTTAGATTGTTGGTTACTTTGTACCTTGTTACCAATCACTTGTTACCAAAATGATTCATGTTATTTGTAAGAACAAGCACTTTTGAAAGAAGAGAAGTGCCTTTTGTCGCTTCACCAGGATTTCTACTATCCATGAAGGGATCTGGATCTTGACTGAATGTTACTTTTGAAAGAAGAGAATTACCTTCACCAATCACCTAGGATTTCTCCTCTGTTTGTTAGCATCATCTCTGAAAAAAGAGAGATGGATGGTTTATCCCACCCCTGTGTCTTACTTTCTACTTATATTTATAGTATATAGCCTCCTGCATATTTAATAGGGAACCTCCCCTTGATGAGAGGAGAGATTCATCCCCTTTGGATGTGGTAAACCTACAACATTGGATGACCAATCTTCCTATTTTGTGGTGATAGGAACTATTTTTCTCACTAATTAGCTGGTCGACAAAATATTCACCCAATAGTTTTTGGCGACTCTGCTAGGGAAGAGCACGTAGTTTGAAGTCTCAAGCTTCAAGCTGAAGCAGATCTTGCTCTTTTCCATTTTTGTTCTACAATTTGGCAACTCCACATTATACCAGAGGCTAGAAATCTCAAGGTGTTGTTGACCTTGATTTTGAGTTAGTGCAACAAAGCAATTTTGAGTTGTTTCCTCCACAAGCTCACCTTAAACAAATTAGAAATATTCCTCCTAGCCCTACCAAGTCACCAACACAAGGCAAAGCTTCTTTTTCTGCTGCTAGTAAAGCCTTGCCTATCCAAATTCCATCCAGATTTTTTATCCCACTTTTGCATAATTAAATCATGGCTCAAGGCCCCTGGGGTAACTCTTTTGGTCCACTGAATTTAACTCCACCTCTACATGAGCTTCCATGCAGTTCAAGGAAGAACTTTCCCAAATTCTTTGGTGATGGGAAAGTTCATCCTGATGAACACATTGTAGCTTTCAGCATAGCCTATGGCGTAATAGGGGTAGAATTTGAAGACATAGCAGTTAGGCTATTCATGGAGACACTACAAGGTGCTGCTATAGATTAGTTCTACCACCTACAAGCTTGATCAGTGATTGATTAGGACACTTTGAAAGACAAATTTGAAGCCAAGTTAAATCTTACAGAGGATGCACATGCCTTGCTAGCCCAGCTCACGTAGATGAATAAGGAGCCCCATGAATTTATGAAATAATTCATTGCCAGGTTTGACAAGCTGAGGCACAGGATTCCCATGGTCACCCAACTGACACCTCAGAATCTTAAGTGTTTCTTCATCAACTCACAGCTGCCTGAAGTGAGTTTCTTGTTGAGATGAACTAGACACATAGACCTTGCTGCTGCTCAAGACCTGGCTATTGAGGTAGAGGATGACCTTATCTTAGCTGAAAAGATAAGGAGGGACCCTAATAAAGGTAAATCCTCTTCATCTTTTGAATACTCACCTATAGTCACCATCGACCCAATGGTACAAAAGCTAGCAAATGAAGTGCTAGCTCTCAGAAAGCAAATGGCACAAGGGATGTCATCTGCTCCTGCATACAAAGATATACCTAGAAGGACATCTTAGAATTAGGTGTACCAAGGCAATGCTACTAGGAATCAGGGACAATAAAAACACCTTCCTCCTCCTCAAAGGAACCTCACCCTTGAAGCACCTCCAAATAATTTAACAGTTGGATATCTTGAAGCTGAATCCGACTTCTCATTCTAGCTTGAGTTGAATCTTGAAGATGACGCTGATCTCTTCACTAAGAAAGAAGAAGAATTAGCTGGTGACTCCCATATTGGTTTCCTGAACTATCAGGATGAACCTAGAAGTGAAGGCAATGCGACTGAGGGGTCATATGCTATATTCACCTGGTCCAAAAATCAATCAGATCAACAAGCTGATAAAGAGAAAGTAGAGGAATGACCTCGACCAATAGTTTCAATTGCTAAGTGGGGATCAACTCTTCCTTTCCAGCCAAAGGACCTGGTGATTTCAAGATAGGTAAGTACTCCAAATGCCCCTACACCTTCTACTTCAAATTCACATTCTAATTCCCCCCCCCCAAAAAAAAACTCAAAAAGATGAACTCTCATCCTCTATACCTAGTTCATTTCCAACATTTGATATCATTGACCACATAAAAAAACCAAAATTCATATGTCTGAATTTGAATTTCTGGAGTCCCATCCTGAGTTATTAGATAAATTAGTTCAGTGTGTTAAAAACTAGAAAGTCCCTATTGAACAAGTAGTTCCCAAAGTGACACATGATCCCCCCAAGGATGCACCCACTAAGAACAATCTTGTCATTACCCCTCCTACTACTCCTAGTAGGACTAAACCTTTTTATGTCTCATTGCTAATAAATGGATGGCAGCTGAACAATTGCATCATTGACTCTGGAGCTTCAGACAATGTCATGCCTGCTAAAGTAGTTAAATCCCTTGACCTCACACTGACCAAGACATTTGGTATATGCTTCTCCATGGAGAAAAAACAAGTGCCACTGCTAGGGTAAATTAAAGATGCCCAATTTGCATTTGCTGCCTTTCTAGACAAAAGAATCAAGATGACTATCTTGGTAGCAGACATCTCAGCATCATATGGCATCTTTCTTGGGTAGAATTTTTGTAGGAATGTTGGTGGTGAATTGAGCATGGATTTATCAAAGGTGAGGATGCCAGTCAAAGGTGTTATGAAGAGGCGGCTCCCTAAAAAGGAAGTGAAATACGTAGTTACTCAGACCTCAGCACCTGAAGCTCAAATTCTATTTGAGTCTTTAGGCATGGGAAACTACTTTCTATCCATGAATGAAGTTCATGAGGTAGCTGATGAAGCTCCTGTAGGTGACAACCTGAAAATGCATTCAGGTGGAACAACAGAGGAATTGGCTAAGCACAAGGCAAGTGTGAAAGTATCTCCACCTCTGAATGAAGAAGAATCCAAGGAAAAATTAGTATCAAATGTGGTATGGATTCTTGAATTTGATGGTAGTTTTTCCTCTACTAGTTCAAAAGCTGGGGTTGTGTTCATATCTCCATAAGGAGATATTTTTCCTTCATCTTATAAGTTGTAGTTCAACAACACTAATAACACAGTTGAGTATGAATCTCTGTTGCTGGGATTAAAAGCTGCTAGGGACAAAGGCATCAAACTCTTTCATGCTAAAGGAGATGCTAAATTGGTGGTTTTTCAAGTGAGGAACCTGTATCAAACCAAGAATGAAAGATTGCACCACTATCGTAATCTAGTCTGGGACCAAATTGAAAACTTTTAAGCTTTCATCATCTCTATAGTTACCAGAGAATTCAATGACCAGGCTGATGCACTAGCTATTTTAGCTACTCTCTTGATCCCCCACCTAGACTTCAAAGAAGATAGGTACACCATTGAGATGGTATTTTAGCCAAGTGTACCTGATAATTCTAGTCATTGGCAGGTATTCAATACTAACAATCAAATCATTGCCTTCTTAGAACAAAATGATAGCTTTAAATAGCTGCATTTTGAAGGCAGTGAACCTCAAAAGTGTGAATTAGCTCCTGAATCAAGTTCAAGCATAGGTGAGGAGTTATTTCAACTGAAAGTAAATAAGATTCCCAAAGGCTTGGTTTCCCTTGAGAAGTTGTTTGATAAGCACGATAGATTCATCAAACAGCAACAAATGAATTCAAGCTCCTCTCAGGAGTTTGATCAAGTAAAACTGGGAACCAAGGAAGACCCCAAGATGGTGAACATTAGGAAATGTTGTACTCCTGAAGAGCATTTCAAGTTCACCACTTTGCTCAATAAATACATGGAAGTCCTAGCATACTCTTATGATGACCTGAAATCACTCCAGCCTGACGAAATTTCACACAACATTCCTCTCAAGGCTGATTCAACACCTTACAAGCAAAAGTCTAGGAATTATAATCCTAAAATATTAGGTACTATTTTATCTGAGATACAAAAGATGCTAAATTCCAAGATAATCTTCCCAATCCATCATTCCACATGGATTTCCAATATAGTGCCTGTAAGGAAGAAGAATGGTAAAATTTGCCTTTGTGTGGATTTTAGAAATTTGAATCAAACATCCTTGAAGGATAATTATCTTTTGCCAATCATGGATCAAGTGCTACAGACCATGACGAGCTCAGAGATGTTATCAATGCTAGATGGCTTCTCAGAATATAATCAGGTTGAAGTTGGTGAAGAAGACCAGCATAAGACTACTTTCACCACACCTTAGGGCACATTTGCATATAGGAGAATGCCTTTTGGCTTAATAAATGATGGAACTACCTTCCAAAGAGCAATGCACCTTGCCTTCACGGATGAGATGGGTAAGTTCATCATAGTTTATCTTGATGACTTGACTATCTTCTCTAAGCATCACCCAGATCATGTGAGCTATTTGCAACAAGTGTTGGAATGCTGTCGCTAGAATGGCATTTCCTTAAACCCCAAGAAGTCAATTTTTAGAGTAACAGAGGAGAAACTTATCAGACACATTGTGTCCAAAGGAGGCATAAAGGTTGACTTGGATAGAGTCAAGTCTATCCAAGAACTTTCCTTGACCACAAGTAAGACTGTTGTTAACTCTTTCTTTGGAAAGGTGAATTTCTTATGGAGGTTCATCCCTGAGTTTGCTGAGAAGACTAGGCACATTGTAAACATGATGAAGGGAAAGGCCACCTTTAGCTAGACTAAATAAGGCAAGTCAGCATTTGAGGATATCAAGATTTCCATTGCTCATGCTTCGATTCTAGCTTGTCCAGGCTATAGCAAAGAGTTCACCATTTACAGCTATGCTTCAGAACATATGCTTTCATCCATTCTAATTCAATAGAATAAAGAAGGTATGGAATCACCCATTTCCTTCATGAGCTATCCTCTCAAAGCTCATGAGATAAAGTACTCAAATATGGAGAATCATGCTTATGCAGTGGCAAAGGCAGTGAAACATTTTTATTTCTACATCCTCAATTCTCGAGTTACTACCTTGGTTCCTGACACCACAGTTAAATCTATACTGACTCAGTCCGAGTTTAGAAAAAAGAGAGGCAACTGGGTTGCTAAGATCTAGGAGTTTGATGTGGTCATCAAGCCCACAAGGCTGGTATGTGGAAAAGGGCTATGCCAACTGATTGCTGATAACAAGCCAAGAAGCACAGAGCATGAAGAATCAGAGGTGGAAAACACACCAATAGTTTTCTTTGTCTCCACCACAAATGAGTGTTATTCAGGTATTGCTCATTTCCTTACTTATGGTGAGTGTCCTGCACACCTATCTTATAAATAAAGGAGGACCATCAAGCTAAAAGCTGCTAATTTTGTCCTTTGGGACAATGGACTATACAAGAGGAGCCTTGATGGAACGTTCCTTCGCTATGTGGACAAGGAGTAACAAAGTTGACTTCTGAAGTCCTTCCATAATTCAACTTATGGAGGACATTTTTCCACTTTTGTGACTACTCATAAGATCCTACGAGCCAAGTACTACTAGCCAACTCTCTTTCAGGATCCATACAAGTGGGTCAGAGGGTGTGAGTTATGACAGTAGTTTATCGAAAGACCCAGGTTAGCTGCTCTACCTCTTAAGCCATTAGTCATAGAGGAGCCTTTCCAACAATGGGGAATTGAATTTATTGGTGCTATAAACCCATATTCAAGTGATAGACATGATTATGTCCTTACAGTAATAGACTACTTCACCAAATGGGTAGAAGCTGTTCCAACCAAACATGCTACTTTGGAAGTAGTATGCAATTTCTTCAAAGAAAACATCATGTCCAAGTTCGGGGTCCCAATCAAAATTGTCACTGACAATGTGGCTTTTTTTGCTTCCCAAGAGATTACTCAATTCTAATTCTACTATGGAATTACACTCTCCCACTCTTATGGTGACTTTACACAAGGGAATGGACTGGCTGAATCAAGTAATAAGAACCTGGTGACTATCATTAAGAAGCTGGTGGATGACAACCAAAGGACATGGCATAGAGCATTAGTTGATGCTCTATGGGCAAACAAAATTACACCCAATAAGGCAATTGGTATGTCTCCCTTCCAACTTCTTTATGGTATCAATGTTGAGATACCAATCACCTTGGAATTACCAACATTGAAATTGGCTAAGGCGATTGAAGATCAAACATATGAGAGCTCACTTGATAACAAGATCATGTGCCTTGCTGAGGTGAATGAGTATATAACTACAGTGGTGGACCGAATTTTCACCCATCAAGGTCTAGTGAAGAAGCTATTCGACCAAAAAGCAAAGAACTGTGATTTCCAGATTGGAGATCAAGTCCTGCTGTGGGACAAAAGGAGAGAACCAAAAGGGATGCATGGAAAGTTTGATTCCCTATGGAGGGGCCCTTTTACTATTCATCAACTCAATGGTGAAAATAGTTTCTTATTGAATTATCAAGATGGAAATCTCTTTTCTCTGCCTCACAATGGGCAACATCTAAAGCACTTCAACTCTTGAAGTATCAGATGACTTCTCCTGTACATATGTATGTTTGTATAGTCTTTTGTTTCTATTTCATTCTTTTCATTTTCATTTCTTTTTTGGCCCTTTCTTTTTGGGTAGCATGACTCTGTAGCCCAATGGCACACTTCAAAGCACTGGAGATTCTAGTTTCTACTCCCTTCAGTTGTGTTTCAAGTTTCCAATTGAAGGTAGTTCCCCAACTGGACCCAGCTGTTGTCCCCAAAAAATGACTTCTCATTTTTCGGGACAACATATGAACTATTTTGGCCCTGCAAGATAAAAATTGTCCCTTACCTTTCCAAAAAAAAATTTTGAGCTTTCAAATTCCTCATTTTTCAAGATTTTTTAGTAAAGGGATTAGCAGGTTCAAAGGTTCAAAGGCTTCTACAGGTGAGTCCAATCAAAAGAACCAGTTTCCAACACTTAGTCATCTTCAAGATTGGTTCAGCACCTTGGTTTGTTCAAAAATATCTCTTGATAAGCATCTAAGCAAGGATTGAACCATTGAACCTTGAACCATTTTGGTTCAATGGGTTCAATGGGTTCAAAGGTTCAATGTCATTAGCAAGAGCTAGATGCATTTGTCATAGGTTCAAATCTCAACCATTTAAAAGGTTCTATGGCTCTGAGCACTTAACGAGTTTCAAAGGCTTGAACCATTGAACCTTGAACCATTTTAGTTCATCAATTCAATGGGTTCAATGTTCAAATGGTTCAACGCGTCAGGTTCAAAGGTTCAAAGTCTGCCTCAGTTAAGGAAAGAAGTGCGCGCAAAAGAAATATTCAAGTAGATGCTGCCAAGTGTCAACGATTAAGCCCCATTATACACTATTTTTGAGAAGTGGTAGATACTACCACGTGTCCCATTGTGACTCAGTAGAATGTGACAAGTGTCAACGTTGACTTCTCAAAGTTCCTTATAAGCTGAAGGGTTCCTTTTGATAAAGCTTCTTCCAAAATTCTATGGAAGGCTTTGAGTTGTTTTCCTAAAAGTAGCAGACCATGCCACATGTCCCTTAGAGAGATTGGTGAAGGCTGACAAGTGTCATCATCCGTGAAAACTCAAATGAGCCCCAAACATTTTTATGGTATTGTAAAATCCTAAGAGCAGAAAGTGCCAAGTGCCAATGGCAGAAGATGCCACTTGTCTCTAGTTAAATGTGGTGGAAGATGCCACGTATCCCTGGTTAAATGTGGTAGAAGATGCCACGTGTTAAAAATGGGGCACACTCAATATAGAGATACAAAATCAAGAGGGGACTTCCTTCGAACAATTTGTCTGAAGGGATTTCTTTGGACATTTTGTCTAACGAAAATGATGGAACAATAGCCCACTAAAGAATGAAAGTCTAAAGGTCATCTTAGAGGATCCTGAAGGGTAGATACCCTTTCGAGGGGACACTCGACGCTCTGAAATGGACCATTTTCAAGACCCCAAAGGGCAAGTCCCCTTCAAGAAGGATGAAGCCTCAAAGTGCAGTAGAGGCTGCCAAGTGTCACATGCTGAGACACAGTTTCAAATGAAGCTTCAAAGCATGGATCTCACCACGTGTCCCATCCTAGTGCAGTGAAAGCTGTCACGTGTCTACGTCCATGCCTCCAGCCTCTAACAAGTTTCAAAGCTTATTCCAATAAGATTATTTCAAATCTACAGATGCCACCATGTGTCCTCACCCATGTCACAGTAGAATGATAGGCCCACAAATGTCAAAATTAGAGTGTCTGGCTAGCTGTTAACCTTCAATAGAGGAAAGACCCATGAATGCCAAATTGGCTGCAATAAAGCATCTATTGATGTTTGTAGACTTAAAATGTGAACCCGAATGCATTCAAAGAGCTTAAGGCCAGGGCCAAGAGAAGGGAGAGACAAAGAGGGAAACTCAGTAGGAGTTATTTCCAGTAGTTGAAGTAGTTCATCGGGTAGATATTTGGGGCCTACCAACATTGAAAGCGCATCCTATTTGTCCCCTTTAGAAAAAAAGAAGAATAGATAGTTACATGGCTAGCAAGTGATGGAATGAGTGATTCAGGCTAAAGAGTAGACAAAGGAGATGAACCAACATGCCACAGTTAAGGCAGCCACCCTACTCCAGCATGGCCCTTCTTGATAGAACCAAGAATGCATCCAAGGCATTGATTGCGTAACATGGGTCACTCCATGGGACAAAGTGCCAAGCCTCTCTTTGCCTCTATATATTGTAATTTCCTATTTGTTATAAGAGAGATCTTCCCTTTACTAGAAGTGAAACTCTACCCAATTGAAAGGCAAATACTAAGACTTTGAGCTCAGATTGTATTTCATTTCATTTTATCTGAATGAGGAAGCAAGTTGTTTGCTGACTTTGTGCTGTTTTAGCTTGTATCATTTTAGAAGATTATTCTTATGTATGTCTTTTGAATTTTTTCTTGTTTATTTAATTTGGCAAATAGAATTAGTGAAAGTAAAAAGGAAGGTGTCCTAAAGCCAACTACTTTCAGACTTTGTGCTGTCATAGTTGTCTTCAGTGTGTGTTTTTTCTTTTCTATTTCTGTGTAAAATACCTTGGAATGACTTTGTGCCCTCATTGTCTTTCATATCTCACTCTAGGGTAGTCAAGGTGGAAACTTTGTGATACATCTTAGATTGTTGGTTACTTTGTACCCTGTTACCAGTCACTTGTTACCAAAAAGATTCCTATTATTTGCAAGAATAAGCACTTCTGGAAAAAGACAAGTGCCTTGTGTCGCTTCACCAGGATTTCTACTATCTAGGAAGGGATTTGGCTCTTGGCTGAATTTTACTTCTAAAAGAAGAGAAGTACCTTCACTAATCACCTAAGATTTCTCCTATGTTTGTTAGCATCATCTCTGAAAAAAGAGAGATGGATGGTTTATTCCACCCCTATGTCTTACTTTCTACTTATATTTATAGTATATAGCCCCCTGCATATTTAATAGCGAACCTCCCCTTGATGAGAGGAGAGATTCATCCCCTTTGGATGTGGTAAACCTGCAACATTGGATGACCAATCTTCCTATGCTGTGGTGATAGGAACTATTTTGCTCACTAGTTAGCTGGTCGACAAAATATTCACCCAACACATAATATAATAAAACATCCATTCATAATGATAATTTTGAGTATAATGATAATCAACATAAAATAATCATCCTAAATCATGTGTCTCCTAATGAAGAGGAATTTAATTTGCCTATAACCTCTAATTTAGATAGACAACCCTCTAATGTCCCTGCTATGGTTGAAGTGTTAACACCATCCAATTTAATATAAAATATAGCTCCTACACCCATACCTCCAAGGATGATAAGATGAACATCAAATTATTTGGTTAAAATAGATGAAAAAAATAATAGAACATATGAAAGGTAAATTGTCAAAAACATAGTTCAATGTCATGCTCAACATGTATGGAACTATGCATGTAAGAATAAAAACCATATAAAATGATGTCAACTATTTGTTCAATTAATAAAATTCAAAAAATGTGCCATGCTATTCATAATTTTGGGTTAAGAACATTAAATATGGAGGAATAAAATAATACAATAGTAAAGAATATATTTAATTCATATAAGGCAATAGGTAATAAAAGTCAGAATAAATATGGTAATGTGGCAAGACAAGTAATAATGGAATCTATAGTGATTAAGTCAACATCTAAAGCTCTAATTTTTAGTGAAACAAGTAAATCCTTGAATTTAAATATAAAGTCTCTAATAAATGTCGTAGAAATAAGAACAAGGCTTGATGACCCTTAACTCATGGATTTTTGGGTGTTTAGTGATAGACTCCCATAAAAACATAAGTTATTGGTTGAAGGAACAAAACAATTTATTGAAATTTTTTGGCATGACAACGCAAGAGTCTCATCTAATGTAAAATATGTTAAAATAAAAAAGGATAAAAAAATCATGAGCCACATGCAAAACAGTTTTTATACATGATGTAAATAGAATTTTATAAAAGGTTTATTGAAAAATCAATGGCCAACTAATAATTAGCCAAAGGTCATTTGACATATGCAATCCTTTCTATGTTAAAATCAACCAAGCACACACCACATGTTGTTGTAGGCTAAATGTTGAATTTGTTATTCATTTTAATGTTTTTTGTCATATAGGTTGTACTTTACATAGTGAAGAGATTTTTCAAGAATGTATGGTTTCTTCCTCACTTAAAACATCAAGAGAATTAATCCAAGGTCTTTTCTGTCAAGACCTAAGGATATTTTTTTTACCAAACAATGTTTAGATGGAACATATAATAGTTGTGATAGTTTGTCAAATTTGATGAGTTATTTACATGAAGATATTTCACATGAATTTGGAAAATAGCTAATAGATTATAAAAAGTACAAATCTGTTAAGTATGTGTTAAAAGATGGAAATGAGTCATCAAGATGTGAATTGGTTATGACAAAAGTTTTTGTATGTGATTTCATGTTTGAATTTAAAAATAATATTATATACCAATATGCAAGACACACATAAAAATCAAAATGGTTATATAATCAATTCAAAGCATGCAAGGATAACTTCCTAATTGACACCATTATTTTGGTTGTGGATTTTGTTGAGAAATACACACTAAAACCATAGAATAAGGTTCAATACTAATATTATAATTCAATTCAAGTTGGAATTTTTGTTTATATTACGTTCATATATGCACATGATATCATAGATGAAAATAGAAATATTTTGAGGAAGTAGCATTTTTATATGAGTGATGACAATCACATTCTCTAAAGTTTGTCCAAGGTTGTTTTGGGATATTTTATATGAATATGAATTTAAGATAAATCATGTTTGATACACACTACATTTGGTCAAATAATTATGTAGGGAAATTTAAGACTTCTCAAATGTTTTACTAGTTAAGCAGAATGCGTATTAAGAATATCATTCAACATTTTTGGATCTTCTTTGAGGTTGGGCATGGAAATAGAGAACATGATGGTGTTGGTGCATGTGTAAAAATAACCCTTAAAAGAGAGGAGGTAAAGCATAAGGATGGTTCTAATTTGATTGATGCAACAAGTACTATGACATGGTGTAACGAATATATTTATCATAGCTTGAATAAACATTCTCAGGTACAAAGATTTTTTTGGTTAATAGAGGAACAATATAAGGTAATGTATGAACATTACATTATAGCACCTAGATCGAGTGTTTTCCACTCTATTCAAAGCTTAAATTCAAGTTCATGGACTATTTATATTAGGGATATAGCATGTTTTTGTTCCTCATGTATGAAATTTAATTGGAATGAATTTGAGTTAAAATAAAAAGTTGATGAATAGTATTGTAGACCTATATTACCTATAGAGAGTAGCCATTCACTCTAAAAATTGATAGATCATGAAATGGCATCATCAATTAACTTTTACCACATCTCAGATCTTGTGCAACTAGGTACAATTTATTCTTTATTTAAATATATAACCTTAGATATTAGTGATATTTTTATTTATTCCTAGATTTACTTACAATTTGATTATACATTAAATATAAGGAATGTTTTTGTAGTCATTGTATCGAGAACAATGATGAGGGAACAAACTATTGCTTATGTCATTGTGTAGAGGCAAAAAATATTAACCATAAATGTTATGAATGGAAAAGAGCTAATTTATACCACTAAATCCTGTAGTGGTTACCAAAACCAGACTTCGTAGGTACTATCTCAAAAAAATAAAACAATTGTTATTTGAGGACTTTTAAATAATGGGAATTTAACAAGACTTGAGGTTGTAAAGTAGGCATTATAAAATCTTGAATATTTGATTGATCAAATTTTCCCATGTCATACTTAAATTTACAAAATTTTGCATTAATGGAACTTGTGTCATAGCATGTGATTTGGTTTGCTTTCAATAAACTTGAAGCAAAAAATGTTCATCCAATATAGCCATATATTATTTGAAAATAAAGTAATATAAAATTTAAGGTATGATTGTAAAAAAATGATATTGTAAATAATAACATCTAAAACATACTATAAACAATAACATGAAATGAAATGCTAAAAATAAAAATATTTTTTCAATATGAAGATTAGTAAATTCCCTTGAAATCCAAGGTCAAAATAAATTTAATTTTTTGTCACATATCAAAATAAAATGCTTTTAGTGTTACTAATGAGATCTGAGTTTGAAAGAAAATTCTTTTAATGTCAAATTTATATCCAAGGTCAAAATAAATTTATTTTAGTGTCAATTATCAAAATTTTACCTAAATCTTAGAACAATTATTTTGAAGCAATATTCAAATAAAAAGTGGGTTCACAAATATTTTTTATCAGTATCTAAAATAATGTAATGATTAACCCTAACCTGAATACATTTATTATAATATAATAGAATGTTGTAAATCAACTTGCAACAAGCATAATAGAAGAGAAATATTGAAATCAATAAAGTGCAATTGAATAAAATAAGACTATATATGAACAAAATGGAAAACATATATGTTTAATATTTGTGTGTTGATTATGTAAAAAAATAACAATGACTAATACAAGTCTTTGAAGACTAATTCTTCAAGTACCCAAAAGTTAAAATTGAAACTAGTGAAGGACATGATTGTCCAAATTGGGACATAATCAAATGGCACTATTGTCTTTAAATGGTTGATCTTGTCTTCTACTAAAAATTAGGAAAATTGGGCCATGATCATTTGCGAGAACTTAAATCCACCCTATGTGCAAATATTTGACCTCTAGATACATGTGTGGAATACCTACAAATAACTTCTTTAAATTTAAAACTCTAATAGGGTTTGCAATGACCAAAACCCTAAAATATAAAAAGGGGAGTGTAATGGGCTGATCTAACCCCAATCACCCCTGTAATGACTAAATGTTTCCTATATTTTCAATACTCCAAAGAAATAATTAAAACCCATGTAGTTCTCTCATATAAAGTGTTATTTGTAAGTGTGTTTTACTATATGAATGCATTTATAAATAGTTTTAATACTTGATCATGCTTTATTTTTATTTTTTGGATCAAATAAACTTTAGACTTGGTTGAGGATTGATTCAAGTTATTAGAATCAAAATTGGGAAGAATAGGGAAGTTTTGCTCAATGTGTAGAAGTTTAAGTGTGTTTTTATAATAAAATTTCTAAGTGGTATAATAATTGACTTAAACGTGCCTTTGTAGCAATCAAAAAGAGAAAAAACTTGTGCTACCTATCCTAAAAATATAGACCAAATTTTAAGAGAGGGTCCAAATTTGAAAATTATATGTTAAAATGGCTTAGGATAAGAACGTCCCATATGGGATATGAACGTTTGCCACTATTGTCCCCTACAGGGAGTTTTTGTCCTTAATGTAAATGAGTCACTTTTGGGACCAGATATGTCTATATAGATTATTAGAGGGGGTTTTAGTATTTATAACATTTTTTTAGGCATTAGATAGTAATTTAGAAAAAAAATAGGTCCATTTAAGTTTTTGAAATAGAATGATGTGGTGAAATAGGTCTAAATTAAGTATTCAAGTTGATTAAAATTAAAGTGGGCCAAAACTAACACTATCAAGTATCCATGACCAAATTTGAGTGAATTTTAAGATTAATTCAAGGAATTCTAAACCATAATTTAGCAATGTTAATGAGGAGATCAAAAAATAAATGTTTAGAGAATTATGTATTTTGAAATTGATTTCATGCCATGTTCATACCTAGACATGCCTCATATTGATGTTTGGAAAACATGAGAAGTATGTAAAAAATCCTTGTAAGAATTCAAAATATATATCTTCATGAAATGGGATATGGTTATTATTTTTTTGGCAAAGTTCAATTGATTAAATCCCATTTCAATATGTGCCAACATATGTAATGTATTTATTTAAAATACCAAAGTCATTCATCATATCCATTACCATTATACAAAGAAGATTTCTTTGCAATGGTTTAAATAACAATAAGAAGATTAACTTGGTATCATGGAAGAAGATTTGTCTTCCAAAATGATTTAGAGGTTTGGGACTTTGAGAGGGTTGGTCTATAGGTATAGCTTATAAGGAAAGGTTCAAAAATAAATATTGTACACCCTCTTTCATCTATATAATATACTTTTATTCTAAATATCGTATACTAATTGCCTAGTGTGATGAATTATTGAATTTATTGGTGTTTTGTTTCTAATATTATATACCATTGAGGGGCTTGAAAAATATCAAATTAGTTTAATTATTTAGTTGTACAATGTACAGCCAAAAACATATGTCTTGTCATGTTTGATGATCCATAAACTAGGTGGATATTTCACATTATTTTTTACCAACACAAATTATATACATTGTTAGCAGTTCCTTGATTGATTAAATTATTATTTGCTTGTTAATCTACATAAAATAGTCATTAAATATGTTGAGGAATGAATTTCAAGTTTTGAATACTAAAAGGAATACTAAGCAATGAATGTGTAAAAATAAATTTTAGCAAAACCATAATAAAAAGAGACACAAGATTACCCTAGAAAAACTCAAACTGAGGGAAACTCCAACAAGAGTGAGGGATTTCCTCCTCATCCCACTATCTCATTCTACAATTACATGTTTATTACCTTTTTTAATCCGTTATGAACATATATTGCATTAAAATATGTTCAAACACTCATACATGCTCTGCAACTTGCTCACTCATTATTTCTTTTCCACAATCCAACTTAGAAAACCACATACAATATACTAACCCATGTCTATAAAAAACCTAGGTATAGATATGTAAATAAAATACAACTTTATTAAATTTATATCTACTTTTTCCAAAAGGTCTATAATAAACCTACCTCAATAGATTAATACACTATCTATCTATATAAATTATCTTGCATATTAGGGAGAATTGAGCATCATTTGACTATGCACAAACATAGAAAATGATAGCATAGCATACTTAATATATTAAATTATTTTTTAGATTATTTGATTCCTCTGTGAATAATGCTCTACACAATATTATTGGAGGATGGTTATATAATTTTGTAGAATGTCGATTGGGATGTTTTGAGAGTCTCCATTGGTTGTATAAATTCTCTATACATGTCTATGTTTTGATCAGTAAGGAATTTTGAGTCTTTCCTCCAATAATTATAGTATCAAAGCATTGAATAGCTTGATCATTAAATAATAGTATAATTTTTAATGGAGCAAGCAAGTTCTTTATGCAGCATAAGTCCAACCATGATGCCTAAAAAGGTGTAGCTTTTAGTAGAAGTGTAAGTTTGACACCTGTAGCCCACAAGGAGAAAGTGGAAAACCCTGGGAGAGATGAGCTTTTTTCATCATCAGACCACCACATAACATAGTTAGAATCCTGATAGAGTAAGTTCAAAATAAAACAAGGAACAACACTTTTTAAAATTGATAAAGCCTAGAAAATTTTGACATGCGAGCTATTGATATGGCAGCAAACTATCGACACCATTGAACCTACCTAGTCAAAGCCTACAAAGTGAAAAAGAGATGAACCTGTAGAGATAAGTGTAAATAGTCAAGCCCAAAAAACAAAAGAAGAGTCAATTTTATTGAATCCATGGAATTTATAGCGAATGGTATTTGAAATAAAGATCATATTCCTGTTAAGAGCTTTGAATATTCTTATAAATCTTTAGATAGAGGAATCGATAGAGTAGTAATATCAATAGCTAAGGACATGGCTAGGAGAAAGTATATATGCTTAGCTATTGCATGGAAGTGATGGTAGCATCATATTACTATTTAAAGAGATCTTGATTAATTTTGGGATTGTAAAGATGATTATAGAAGAAACAACCCAAGAAGTTGAGACATGAGTGAGACCACCACATATGCCCATTGGTGAAATCGTTGAAAGCCACCAAAGAGATTCACAGACTATGGTAAACTATCAAGAAATCACTAGTTTTTATTTTGCCTTGCTAGAAGCCCTTTGTGATTGTGAAATCCTTCAATTTGATGAGCTTATCTGCAAAGGACTTATTGAATACTTCTTATTCAATGTATGATACCAAGCAAATAAAATTTATGAAGAATTTGATGCTAGATACGAAGCTAATTATGAAGATGAGGTTGAACATCCCAAGAAACATCCTCATCTCTTAGCACGTCATTATCATGCTCACCTTTAAGCCTAATTTCATTGTTAGTAAGTTATAATACTTGTAATTCTCTTTCAAAGATTTTTTTTTTAAATGTCTACTCTAAAATTACTTTTATCATATTCCCAACTTATCAAAGGGCCAATATGCTGCATAGAAAACAAAAATGAATACAATCCTTCATTGTGAAGGACTATGGGGAATCATGATAATGAATGTACAAGTTCTCACTAATCCTGATGTACTCACAAATTATGAATAGGCTAATGTTAAGGCCCTAATGTTGATCATGCTAAGCATCACCAATGACATGCAATCGCATATTAGGGACACTAACCAAGCAAAGATAGCATGGGACAAATTATCAACTATATATGAGGTAAAAAATTAGATGAATATCCTCCATCTATAGTCAAAACTTCATACACTCACTATGGAGTCCAATAGAATAGTTAAGGAATTCTTACGATGAGTGGTTAAGCTATAAACAAAGTTGTTAGCTCTAAGTGAAATGATAGATGATCAAACATTGGCCATGATCACCTTGTGAGCACGCCCTTCCCAATTCAAAGTGTTCTTCATGAAATTAAATGTCTATAAATAGAAAGTGACATTTGAATAGCTCATGAACCTATTGTAGCAGAAAGAAGCCATCAATTCAACACAAGATGAGTTTCAAGATAAAACTTTTAACATGAAGTAGAAATAAAGTCAAAAATCACACAAGGGGCCTCCAAAAAAGCAACCGTAGAAATAACAACAACAGTAATTATCTCTTCATCAATCACAAAATTTGAAGAGGTGGTGTCATATTTACTATACCAACACTAATGACACAGACAAATATTAGTATAATATCCAAAAGAAAGGATATACCAGTAAGCCAAGCATATTAGGGCATGGCAATACTCAAAAGTCAAAAAGACATCCCCACCAATAGAAGCATAAGGGACATCTCACTACCTAGTAAGATGATGAATCTAATGAAGTGACAACTAATGAAGACAAGAATGTAGTAGTAGTCTCCCAAACCTCACAACCCATGAAGAATATTTGGTTAACTAACTCAGGTGCCACTAAGCACATGACAGGCAATAAGATGCTGTTTGATTCATTAATAGACTATCCCACTAGAGATTAGGTTAGGATCACTGACAATAAAGAGTATGTCATAGCAAGAATAGGTCAAGTTACCATTCCCTTTGGAACATGAAAATGTGTACTTATAAAGGTACTATATGTTCTTAGATTAACATCCAATCTCTTATCAGTCAATCAGCTCTTAAATCATCAAGTGAAGGTAGAGTTTCTTATCAAAAATGGCATAAAAACTTGCCTAATTTCATGAAAAGGTAAAGTTCTTGCTAAAGATTTTATGAAAGATAATTCATTTGATTTGGATGTTGTTTCATCTTCTATAATAGCTTTATCTACCTCAATGGTAGAATCCACTACCCTCTGACACTACCATTATCATCATTTATCAACTAGATCTATATACTAGCTAAGTTCTAAAGGGATGGTATATGGACTTCCCAAGTTATCCAATTCCTTATCCATTTTCCCTGGATGCCTTGCAGGTAAATAATATAGGGATCCATTCAAGGATAGCTCCTTTCATGTCAAAAATAATTTAGAGATTGTTCATATTCATCTGAATGGCCCATTACTTGATTCATTCTTGAGATATAAATACTTCCAATTGTTCATGGATGACTACTCCCAGAAGATGTGGATATTATTCCTAAAAAAGAAGAGTGAGGCCCTTCATCATTTCCAAGTATTTTATCAATAGGTTGTGAAGGAGATTGGGCAACCTCTACTTTACCTTTGCTCATATCAAGGGGGGAAATTCATGTCAAAGAAACTCTTGGTGTTCCTAAACCAACAATGAATAAAACATAATTTGAATACTCCTTACACACCCTAATAAAATAGCATTATTGAGTAATGCAATTGTACTGTGATGGAAATGGCTCACTACATGCTATCAAAAACAAAGATAGAGAAACACTATTGGGAAGAAGTAGTCTAGATAGATGTGTATCTTCTTAAGAGGGCACCAATGAAATTTTGAAGGTCAACATGCCTGAAGATGTATGGAGTGGTAAAAATCCATCAATTTATTATTTATGAGTATTTGGTTACATAATATATATGTATGTACCAGCTCAAAAGAGGAAGAAACTCGAGTCCAAAACACTCCCATACATCTTATTGGGCAATAACACTACCTCAAAGGCATATCATCTCAAGGATCCCAAGTTGAGGAAAATCTATTAAAGTAGAGATGTGGTTTTTGATGAGTCATCCTTTAACTTAGTGATGTATAATGATGAATCAATACCAACCACCTCTCACCAATTACTTCTTGATTCAGATGATGAGGAGACTTCTCACGAGGAAAAAGAGTTGCAAGGGGAGTTGTATGTTGATTTTGGAGAATCAGAACATCCACTAGGTAGTTCTTCACATTAGCAAAGCATTTCTTCACAACAACAACATAGTTTTCATCTAAAATGCATACTAGGCACCCATAAAGACTCGCATACTTCATCCAGAGTCAAAATAAAGAGTCAGACAAGACAAGAGTTAAATTTTACACTCATGAGTACAATAGTTGATAGCTCTAAACCTGATAATTTTAGCAAAGCTTTAAATCAACCACAATGGAAGAAAGTAATGGATGCTAAGTATGACTCACTCATAAAGAATTGGACTTGAGAACTAGTTGATCTATGTATATGAAAAAAAAACCCATAGACTACAAATGGGTTTTCAAAACAAAATACAAGGAAGATAGATCTATTTATAAACATAAAGCACAACTTATATCAAAGGGATATGCTCAAAAAGAGGGCATTGACTATAAAAAAACCCTAATGTCATGAATTATTGGTGATGAACTATATGTATTAAAACTAATGTACCAAAGCTTTCATTTTGTGGACAAAATTTTAATAACTTAAGATTTGGCCCTCTAATTTAAATATAATTTTTTTTAATTTTATACATGAAATCCTAGTCCCAAATAATAACATGAATTTTTAAATTGAAAACATGTAAATATATTTTTTTTAAATACATGCACGATCAGAAAAGGGATGTGGTATGAGAGCACACCTTGAGAAAAAAATATTGAAAAATTAAAATCAGGGCTACAAAACTCGAGAAAAAAACATCAAGGTCAAAGGAAATAAAAACAAAGCTAAAGATTACATAAAAATAGAGCCACATGTAATAAGAACCAAAAAATCTAGAAATAGAACTATCCTATGATAACTGTTTTAGAAATCGGTACTCCTAAACATGTCTAGTAGGGAGGGGGTGGCATATTATCATTTTTGTCTCCCTAAAGTCATTAGATGGGTGTGTATTATCAGGGATGGGGTCCCAATCCTCTTTCTCTACATTCTTATCTTCAATCTCTTTCTCCTCACACTATGGAGGTTAAATAGTCGAATTAAGATGAAGCATTTTACCCTATCCATCCCATCTAGTAGGCTCAAATATTGTATGTTTGTATCCACTATCTTGAGATGAAGACCACCCATCATGTGCTCTACAAAGTAAGAACATGTGATGAGCTAGAGGAATGGAAAACATCAAACAGTTATGCAATCTATGTTGTCCTCTTCCTTGTTCCCTTTACCATTAGTATCTTCCTAGAGAGTTCTATCTTGGGGAGTCGAAAGGCACTCTCCTAAAAATATAAGGGGCATTTTACCAATGGCCAATGAGGTTATGGAGATGCTCCACCTCTAGGTCCACTTTTTTTGTTTGTACTTGAGTCTACATCATGACATTTTGTATAGTGTAAATTTCATTCATAAAGGAAAAATTCTTGTCTAAATATTTTTTTTAGTAAACATGTCATAATTTTTATCTTTTAAAATTTGAAATATAATATCAATGAAAAAATACTAGATTTTCTTGAAATTTGTTGGGAGCATGGAGGAGTCTCCAAGAAAAAACAAGTATCATTGAGATTTAAATTAGAAACAAAATATGTATTTGAGATCATACTCAATTTAACCACAAGCATGGCATCTAAGAGTAGGGATCCCCATATGTATCTATTTATCCACAATAAGTAGACTATGGTACAAAATGCACAACATAAAGTGAGCCTTTTTAAGTTTAACTGCTAAAACCTAGACGATACAAACTATTTTTTAACAAGTGAAAAATGGACTACTAAGAGTCTATCGTTCATTAAATATTTATAAAATAGTAATAATTAAATCAATCCATGAAAAACATAATCAAGATTTATACCAAAACAAAGGAATAAGGACATTTCCATTACAATATTTTCACCATAAGGGAGGAGCTTTAAGACCAATTTTATGCTCAAGGATAATGCTTATGGGATTCAACAATAGACTCAAATCTTTATTTTTGAGAACATACTTCGGTTTGAGAATAGGTTGAGGTGCCCATGACCTATCCCTTTTATCAAATAATAATAATGTCACGAATATATTTTCTAAATAGTTTGTAAGCCTTAACCCTAAGAGCTTATGCTAAAAATAATTGTCATCGGGATTGATAACTTGAGACCAACACAAAATGTGAATATAGATAAACAACTCAAATATAAACTGATATATTAAACTAATTTATAAATAATGGAAAGTAGTTTGGAAAATTAATGGCATCACATAAAATCCACACTATTTTATCACATAAGATCAGTCTTGATCATTAAAAAATAAACAGTTTTGAGGAAAATTGAAGTCAAGGTTTTTTAATCAATTTTCGTGTCTTTGGATGAAATTATTGGTTCAAAGAAATGTAAAAAAATGCAGGTTGCATTAAAAATCACTAATTAAAACAAATTTATACCCTAACCAAAAATATTTATTGAAACTTAGCATTTAATTTCCATTAGTCTTTTACTTTGTATTTTAACTAGAAAATAAATAAAAAGTAATTATTGGATAAAAATTGTCCCCTATTATTTTTGATTTTCACATTTCTTGATTCATTATTTGGGATAGTTTTCCTATTTATTAACTTGTGATAGATTAAATTGTGATCTGAAACATGGATTTAAGGAAAAGTGTACCTATTTTTCCAAAAATTATATTGTAAAAATATTATCTCTCTGATGATAGCAATAAAAATATCATGCAGAATTGCAATAAATGATTGAATAAAATTTAAAATTTAAAAAATTACTCCTTTTATTACACTTTAGGTAAAATTTTATTTACAAACTATGATAATATTGTCATATTTATATGAACTAGTTAAAAAGTCTGTAAAAAAAGGGATGGATATTATTGTTTTGTAGACTTCAAAAAGAAATTTAGCATAATGTCAAGAAACAAACTATGGAGTAAAATGAAGGAAATAGGTGTCTCAATGCATTAAAGAGTATTAGTTCACAAATTATATGAGTAAGTTAAGACTAAAATCAAAACATAGGTAGAGCTATTTGAGTGTTTTAAAAGTGATATAATCATCAAACAAAGTAGCCCTCTATCCTAGACTATATTCAGGGTATACATTAACCAACTATAATAAATAAATTTGGATGTGAAGGGGTCCACTTAGCCAAATATATTGTGAAACCTATGCATTATGCCAATGCTAATTCTAATCGTAGAGACAATTCAAGATCTAAGAGAATATCTACTAGTCTTAGAGCTCTTTTATAAAGCAGTAAGGATTCATGAGAACATTAAAAAAACCAAAATTATAATTTTATCACTAAAATAGGAAGAAGCAATATGCCAACTTTTAGTTTACAAAAATACATATTCTTTGGATTCAACTTCCACAATGACCTTCACTAGGATGCATATAAGATGAATAGAATATGGAGGTTGGCAACCTTTTTATGAGATCCAAAACAATTTTGAAATGTGAACTTATGAAACTAGATGACCATTAGGTAGGGATTGTTTGAGTTTGACTAGGTGGCTAAATATCTATTCATTGAACCTGTACAACATGAAAATGGTATCAAAACACTAACATAATGAAATGTATAATATGAAATTATAAACTTGGAAAGAAACACAAAATTCAACTCAAGTTGGACACAATTGAGAAACATTGTGGCAAAAAATTTGAGTTGATAAAAGACAAAGATAGATAAATCAAAAAAATAGTGAGATGGAAAAATGGAAAAGATTGCATACATAAATGTTACACAAAAGAGTATGAAAATCCTTAGAAGCATCCACAACACCTCATTCATAAATGAGAAACATTCACAACTCAATTTGGAAAAGTTTCTTATGTCAATCTACTTACCAAAAATATATAATTTTCCACTTTATATCACATTTTAATAAGAGGTAGACCAATCTCTGATTTCTTAGATTAAAATATTTTATTTTAGTATATTGGATTTATTAATATTTCCTAATCACATTGGCTAGATAAAAGTGCTTGAAAGATGGAAAAATACTTTACGATGGTTAAAAATGAGGATTTGAAGGAAAAAGTAAAAGTAGTATGTTTTATCTTATTATCCATTAATGAGGTAATAATAGTTGACAACACATCATAGGTTTTCATGTATTTTTATACATTTGATAACCATTCAAAGAAACTTCATCTATTATCTATAAGTAAAATTAAAGAAAATTGTAATGCTAAGAACCTTTTCAAATTGGTTATTTCTAATTTGGTAGATATTTCTAGGATGAAGTATTATGATATAGATACCAAGTTAATGTGTGTTGTTACGGATGGGGCATCATTAATGCAAGAGAATAAAACTAGTATGTTTGTTAGCTTACAAATAATATTTGCCCCATATATGACTCCAATCCACTACATGGCACATAGAATGAATCTTACTTAAAAAAAACTAGCACATTTAAAAATGTCACAAAAATGGAGCTTATTCGTGACTTACATGTCTACATATCAAGAAGTATAAAAAGGTTATTAGAGTTTCAAATGTTTTTGATTGGAGTGACTGATGGTAAAAAATTATTAAAAGATGTTGATACAAGATGGATTTTCATGTACGATCTTACATGTAAAATATTTTAAAAATATCAATCATTGACAAGTTTTATGTTTAAATATAGGATGGATGTTGCCAAGGTAAAAGATATATTGTGACATTTAACATATTTTGAAACCCTGCTAACATTATGTGGTATTCTTCCCATGTTGAAAGAAATGCATTGTTTGATGAAACATGTGCAAGAGAGATCCATATATTATTGACTTTATACAATTGAGGAAACATGTTTGTCTATCTCTTGATATATTATACTAATCAAATAAAAGTTTTAAGGGACCAATATTTGATAGCTAGAAACATTTAACAAATTTTAAAGACCCTAAAAACTATTTGAAATTCACTATTAATGGTCATCTTTGTATTATCATTAATTAAAAGGAGCTACCACTACACACTTTCTAAAGACTAACTCATGTGGTTGGAGCAAAAATTGAAGAAGTACCTATATCATAGGTTCTATATGATACTATCATAGATGAAACATGAATGAAATTGAGTAACATTTTAAAAAACATATTTTTTAAAATTTGATAATGATTTCAAAGGGATGAGTTGTTTGAAGCCATGGGAGTGGTGGATCTTATATTTTTGAATAATCTATAGGGTAAAAAAATAAAAAGTAATTTATTTATCAAATATATGGGTACACTTATTAATCATTTCAATAAGTCTATATAGATTAATAGAGTTGAAGTTGAGGATATTTTTAAAAATGACTTATTAATAAAATAGTTAACAAATTTTAGAATTATAAGAGCTAAATAATATTTGATCTTATTTAAACTAATAGAATCAAGTGTTATTACAAGATTATGGAAGAAAATATATCTCAATAGTATTTCACAAAAAATTATTAATGAATATTTTTTATTATATGAATTGTGCCAAATAATGATTTTGAGGTCAGTGGAAGATGAAAGGGTATTCAATGCACTATATTTTGTCAAATCCAAACTTTAGAAGAGATTAGATAAAAATATTGATATATGTTTGAGGTTGTATGTTTTAGGTTATGTAGTAGATGAGTTTCCATATGAAAGAACAATTTTAATTTGCATTTCTCTTACTAAAAGAAAAGGAGTCACTAATACAACCACCAAAGAAGATATAGAAAAAGCCATTGAGATAGTACATACAAATGTCAATGATGAAACACATTGTAAAAAGGTTTTTCCAACTACCTGCGTTTTAATTTATATGTATTTCAAATATACTTGAATTAAATTTTGTTGTGATAAATTTCTATTTTTTAATGAACAATATTTTCTTTTTTTAATTCATAAATCAATTACATAGAAAATAGTCTTGTATTGAACAATACTTCATATGGTCAATTATGTTTTTTATGATTGGCTTAATTGATGTCTTTACAAATAGTAGGTTTTTTCATACTAGCTTCTTCTACCTATATCATAGTCGAATCACCTAAAGGAGAATTTGGTGTGTTTTTGGTCAGTAATGGGAGCAATCATCCCTATCATCATATAACAAGAGCACTTGGGTTTGACCATGTACGAAAATTGCATAATGATAAGAAAGGTAGATGGATGTCTAATTCCTTAATAATTTTAACAATAATCCATTTTCATTTCAATCAAAGTAATTTGTTTGCCAAAAAACTGAGTCAGAATTATTTTTACTACAAATCAAATTGAAAATCAACACCCGCATTTTAAAAACATATATCATATAGACAATGTACCTAATTTGATAAAAAAAACATATTAATTTTCAAGATAATATCTAACACGTCATCAAATATAATTCATCTAGCAAATAAGAATCCAATGCATCTTCAAAAAGTTAGATGTTATGCTATGATGTCGAATAACTACACTATATAGGCGAACAACTGTGTCATGCAATGCGATGGATATATTATGTAGTTTAGATGATTAGAGGGTGAAATCAAATGATTGCATGAAGTCAGATGGCTGAAAGGCATCGATAGATGACTACGCTCTATCATCAAATGACTGCATAATATCGTCAAATAAATACATAATGTAGTTGGACAACTTCATTATACACTATATAGTCAAATGCTTATAGTATGCAATTAGACAATTATTCATGATATTAAATTTTCCATGTGCCACCTCCTAATTTACCTATGCTATTATACACTTTCCAACTTGATTCACCATCATTGCAAAATCGATTCACCTAGTGACCTTCAAGTTTTTTAAATATAAGTCACTAAAATTTTCCTTGGCATTAGGGTCTTATTTGAGTAATTTGTTCTATCAGTGGTGTTATATAGCTTCAAAGCATAGATTTTTTAAAAAAAATTGAAATGAAGGAAAATAAGAAAGATCAAAATAGGTTAATTACAAAAAAATTTAGAATTAAGGCTTTAGTTTCCTATGATATCATCTTTACTGAAACAATAAATTCACTTATAGATGTAACCTCTATGACCAAGGTACTATGTTAACTGTAAAATAAAACATGAACACTGATAGCTGGCCTAGTTCTATAAAATATGAAGAGTTGCACAGAGAAAAATAATGGATGAACAACAACCTTCAAGGCCGCACCATGAGCAATGGCTTCATCTGGGTTTATGGTTTTACATAGTTATTTCCAATCAAAGAAATTTTTAAGAAGTTTATGCACCTTTGGGACGCGAGAAAAACCCCTACCAACACAAATTCATCAATTTGCTTCTTATTCATTTTGGCATCAAACAGACACTTCTTAAAATTTTCCATACACTTTTCATCTAAGTCAGTAAGCAGCTCCTCCAGCTTGGCCCTTCTTATTATGATATGAAAATCAATCCCTTTATAGAGAGAGTTGATGTCTATAAACATCTCTATTGCTAAAGACATTGTTCTTTTAGCGCTATCACATTCCCTAAAGAGTCTTCGAAGAGATAAATTTTATAGTTGTAAATGCCTAATTTTGGTAAAGTTATGTAATATTCACATCTTTATCATGTTTTGGTATATTTGGTTTATTTGTTAATTTTTGGTTCCTTTTTGTACACTTTTTATTCATATTGGATTCTTCATAGTATTGTGTTTTTTAATTTTCTAATGAACATCTTCATTTTCTATCAATCATCTACTCTATTTCATGATATTTTTATGATTTAACTATTGTTTATGATGGCCAAAAGTGGTCTAACCATTTATGTGGCTTGTGAGTCCATTATGCCACTAAGAGTTGATTTTTCAAGATTTGATTTTCAATTTCTACAAATGAAGTTATACACACACATGTACCCTAAACCATCTATATGATCTTAAGGGAACTTCATATTTTCTATGTTATCGAGTTGCACATTGAGTTTGTCTATTGCACACTTGTCAAGGATCTTGTACATTGATCTTATTTTGTCATCATTATCCATTGCAATCTTATGGCTACGTACTTATAATGAAATACATTTGTATTAAGGAGCATATAGTCTTTATTGATTATCTTTTGGTATTAAAGAGCATATAGTCTTTATTGATTATCTTTTGGAGAGAAGGTTGAACCCTTTCTCTCACCTGGGATGGATCACTCACATGTATAGAACTATGTGAGCCTTGATTCTTAGCATGCAGGATATGTAGCTATAACCATCAAAGAGGTTTGGGTCACTAATCTTGCATATTTTCTTCAATCTGATTTTATAGTGATGAAATAGGGATAACACGCCAAAGGATAATGTATTTTGACATATGTGAGCATCATAAAATCAATCTGAGAGAAGTTAATGTGTATTTTTTGTTGATTAAGTGCTTGATAAAGTTAAGTTTTAGATTTGTTAGACTCATAGAGACATATTTATACCAGGGTTCCACATTTGACAAACATTATCACTTTCATTGGGGTTCAACATTGGTCAACCATTTTCAGTGTTGTGCGAAAGAGGTTATCATCTAAAAACACAATTTATTTACTAGGATATTTATTGTAATGCTATAGACTCTATTTTTTAGCATGCCAATCATTCTCAACACTTAAAGAAGTCATATTTAGGTACACATACCTCTTTATGCAATAGATTCTAATTGTTAAAACTCAAATTACCAAATTTAATAAGTTGGAGCCATAATTCATTTTTAGTAACAACCTTAAATGAAAGCATATCAATTCTTATCATGAATCACACATGCATCTTTCTCAAGATTAACTCTATATCCCATTTCTACAAGTTTCTCAATGTTAATTAAATTGTGTTTCAAATTGAGCACAAAATAAACATTCAAAATATATTTTTTCTCACTTACTTGGAATAAAGATGTCTTTTCCCATCACTAAAACTTTGTTACTATTCCTCCCCAATTTCACCTTTGATTCTATAGATTCATCAATGTTTACAAATATAAACTTGTTTCCACTTTGTGATGTCTATTCTTGATGTTCAGATACCAAACCTCTTTCGTACTTTCCTCGACAACATTGCATGTGATAAATATAAAACCACTATTTTCATCTTCAGTGTTATTTTTCGTAGAGAACTTTGTATTTTGTGTGTTCATATCAAATTGTGTCTTTCTACATTTATTGATATAATGACCAAATTTATTATAGTAATGACATTATATATGAGATTTGTCATACCTTTGACCTCCATGGGTATAAATATTGTGTTTTTCCTACCTCTTCCACCTATTTTATGAAATTTTGAACTATGTCTTCATCCTTCATAAACATTTTTTGATCTTCCACCTCTTGAAAAACCTCTAGCTCTGATTCTTGATAAATCTTCATGATGATAAATTACTATCTTCCATTTTTTTTGGAAAGATATATGTGATTTAAATGCATGCTCAAGAGAGGGACTAGTTGTTCTATTCAATGCTTGTTCATGTGTTTGTAAAGAATCCATAAGTGGCTCAATAATCAATGCCAATAAATAGTTAAACCCCTCAACATTTACTACTATAAGATAAAATCTTGCTAGTAAACTCTTCAATATCTTCTCAACAATTCTTTGTTCCACCATGTTTTCTCCATGAGACACTTCTTGGTTTGCCACACACATTAAACTGATGAAAAAATCATTCATATTCTTTGATTATTTCATGCAAAGGTTCTCAAATTCATTTCTAAGCATCTACAGTCTTATAATCTTCACGATAATTATTTCTTTGTAAGCAATTTACAAGCTTTCAAAAAAAAATTGAATCCAGTAGGTGTTGTTACACTCATAGAAATGAATTACTCTATCACTTACTAGAAGAAGAATAAAACCTTTACAACCTTTTTTTATTTTATTTTAATAAATCATTTTATCCCTAAATCATTATATTAAGAAAATTTTGATCTACTAATTTTACATACACATTCTCCACAAATCCCACAAATATTAATATTAATAGTGGAAAAATGTTTTCATTTGAACACACTAATATTCATAATTTTCCCCAATCTAAGGATGTGAAAAAGTGTCGTTTACTTTACCATTCAAACTATTTTGAAAGCTATGTATAGAATATATATATATATAGAGGTAATATAGTAAAAAAATACTGCTGAATTAAAACAGCGAAGAACCAACACTGAACTCATAATATTCACAAAACACTTTACGAAAGAACACACAAACAACAAAATTTTATTGAACAAAACTATAATTTAAAAGACAATTGCTGCTACTAAAGTTTTTTTCTTAAATCTTTCATACCAAAAACATGCATCTACAAACTACAATTTACATTCGTACATATTTATTCTCCATTACTTTATTCAGTTATCTTAAAAAAAAATTATATATTTATAAGGAAGAAAAAAAAGCTATTTCAAAACTTACTTACTCTCTAATAAAGAAATCCACAGCATTAAAACTTTTTTTTCTATTTGATGCGCATTATGACTTTGCAAACTCTGAAAAAATATCTGGGGCGAAAGGATTAAATCTGACGGCGGCAATCATTGATTTTGTGAGAGCCGATTTCAAAACATGCCCTTTCACACCGTTTTACTGCACTGAATATTACTAAACATTGATGAATAAAACATTGTCAGTCTGTCAGTTAGTCCCAAAACAGTCCGTAATTAGCTATGGTAGCATAATTAGCCCCATAATGTTTTTTTCTCTTAAAACGTTCTTAGGTTAGAGAGGAAGGAATTTTATGTTTTTTTCTATAGGAGCATAATTAGCCCCCTAACATAATTTATAAAGAATATACGATTATATTTTATGATTATAAACCCATCAAATTTAGACTCTGCTACTACATATTTGTCCTTACCATACAGTTTATAGATATTCCCACCTTAAAATGAGTTACATAATAAGTTAAATTGACACATATTATGATTAATATTTATAATTAAGTAAACAAAATTGATATCAAATGTTGTAACAAGTATTCAACATTATTCCACACCTCTTTCTCTCTCACTATTTGTTTTATTAAATTATTTAGATTTTTTATAATCTTGTCTCATGCACCCAATTGCAACAGTTCCTAAAGTAATTCGGTTTTTTCTTGTTTGATTTTGGTACCTGTGGTGAGACTGGGTTCCTTAAGACAGGCCATAATCTTTTTGGCCTTTTTCCCAATAAGATCGAGTCCTTTCTTGAGAATGGTAATAGAAAACATATAATTGATTTATTAAAAAAAATTATTTCCATTTGTAGTGTAAACCACATACTTGTATTGGTTTAATTTTTTCTAAAGAACTTTTAAAACTTAAGAGTTTTGGAATATTATGCACCACTCTTAGGCATGCTAAATTGATGTCCTATTGAGTTTAATGCTATTGGAGTTCCTTTTATTGATCCAGGGATAGAAACAATATAGTTTGCTTGTTGACAATTATAAAGCTAATTTGATAGTAGAATATGTTGTCACACTTCCATCATAACGTTCGTCTAATTATAATCTGTAGAAACATCATACGAATAAAATTTAGATGGTATGCTTAAGAGTCGTAGTAAAGCATAATTAAGGGGAAAAAACATTACCATGCATGGATGTGAAAAATTAGTGGAAATATCTTATAGATTTAATAAAGATAATAAAAATTTAACTAGTTTGTAATACATATTATAGATTTTATTATTGTGCAAGAGATGAATTTTATACTTGTAGACACCTACTTTTAGTATAAGTGATGTAATATTTGCATTTATGTCATGTTTTGGTATATTTAGTTTATTTGTTAATTGATTTCTTTTGGCACATTTTTTATTTACATTAGACTTTTCATGGTTTTGTGTCATTTATATTTTCTTACAAACATCTTTAATTTTATCAATTGTTTACTTCAGGGTTTATCCAGTCATTCTTAAATACAACTTAATCCTTATTTCATATTATTTCTATGATTTAATTATTTTTGGTGATGGTCAAAAGTCGTATGACCATTTATGTGGCTTGTGTGTTTATCCAAGTACTGATTTCCCATGCCTTTATTCCCAGTTTCCATAAATGAGTCTATATGTATACATGTACCCTAAGCCATCCATAGGATCTAAGGGGAACTTCCTATTTTCTAATTTATTTATTTGCACATTGAGTTTATCTACTATACATTTGTAAGGACCCTGCACATTGATCATATTCAGTTTTCATCATCCATTGCAATCTTGTGGCTACATACTTGTACCAAAATAAATTTGTATTAAGAAGCATATAGTCTTTATTAATTATCTAAGAAAGAAAAGGTGAAGTCCTTTCTCTCATCTAGGATGGGTCACACATGCATATAACTACATGAGTCTTGATTCTTAACATGCAAATTATGTCATTAAAACCATCAAAGAGTTTTGGGCCATTAACCTTGCATATTTTCTTTAATCTTAATTTATATTAATGAAATAGGGTTACACCAAATGATAATATATTTTGACATATGTGATCATCATAAAATCATTTTGAGAGATGTTTATGTGAATCAATCATTGATTAAGCATTGTAGAAATTTTTAGATTTGTTAGACTCATAGAGAAATATTTGTAGCAAATCCCACATTTGACAAACACTGTCACTTTCATTGGAATTCAACATTGGTCAACAATTTTCAATGTTGTGCAAAAGAGGTTATCATTTAAAATCAATCTAGTTTCTAAAATAATTTTGTAACATTATAGACTCTATTTTACACTGTCTCAACCATTCCTAAAATGCAAGGAATTCATATTGAGGTACACCTCTCTCTTTATGCAATGAATTGAAACTGCTAAGACTCAAATTTCTAAATCTAATAAGTAAGAGTCATGATTCATTTTTAATAACAATCTTATATGAAAGTATATCAATTCTTATCATAAATCACACATGCATATTTCTCAAAATTAACTATATATCCCTTCCCTATAAGTTTTCCAATGTTAATATAATTATGTTTGAAACCAAAGACAAAATAAACATTTAGAATATATTTTTTCTCACCTTAGTGTGAATACAGATGTTGTCTTTTTCCATCATTGAAACTTTGTTACTCTTCCCCAATTACACCTTTGACTGTACAAATTCATCAATGTTTGCAAATATAACTTTGTTTCCACTTATCTAATGTCTACCCCTAATGTCCAAATACCAACCCTCTTTTGGTGTTTTCCTTAACATTGAATGTGATAAATATAAATCCACTGTTTTCATCTTCAATGATGTTTTTTTTAAAGAGAACTTTACATTTGGTGCATTCATATTAAATTATGTATTTCTACATTTATTGGTATAATGACCAAATTTATTTAAATAATGACATTATACATGAGATTTGTCATAACTATGACTTCCATGAATATGATTATTATTTTTGCCCCTACCTCTTTCACCTACTTCATGAAAGTTATAACTAGGTCTTTCTCCTCCATAAACATTGTTTGATCTTCTACCTCTTGAAAAACCCATAGCTCTAATTCTTGATAAATGTTCATGATGATAATTACATTTTTTCATTATTCTTTAAAGATAATATGTGATTTAATGCATGCTCAAGAGATTGACTAGTTGTTATGTTCAATACTTGTTCATGTGTTTATAAAAAACTCAGAAGTGGTTCAATAGTCTGTGTCATAAATCTTTAAACTCCTCAATAGGTACTATTATGGGATAAAATCTTGTTGGTAAACTCTCAATGTCATCTCAATAATTCTTTATTCCCCCATGTTCTCTTCATGAAACTCTTCTTGGTTCACCACATCCATCATACGGATGAAAAAATAAATTATATTCTTTGATTATTTCATCTAAAATTTCTCAAATTCGCTTCTAAGCACCTGCAATCTCATAATCTTCACTATAATTATTCCTTAATAAGCACTTTGCAAACTTTTCAATAAAATTTTAATTTAATAATTGTTGTTATGCTCAAAGCTCACTAAATTACTTTATTTATTATTTTTTAAAAAAAAAAAAAAAACTAAAACCTTTACCTCCTTATTTTTATTTTCTTTTAACAGATCATTTTATCCTAAAATCATAACTTTAAAGACATTCTCATTCACTAGGTCTACATACACATTCTCCACAAGATCCCATAAATATTAACAATACAAGAATTTTTTTCATTTTAATATTGCAATATTTATAATTTTCTTCAATTTACTTGAATATGTAAAAAACTATTGTTCACTTTTTCAATTCAAACCTGTGCTGATACTAATTTGAAAGCAATATGTACCAAAAATGGGTAATATAATAAAAAAAAATACTGCTGAATTAAAACCTCAAAAAATCACAATGAACTCTTAAAAGGCAATTGCTGCTACAGTTTTTCCTTGAATCTTTCATACCAAAAACATGTATCTACAAACTACATTCTACATTCAATGTATTCACCATTACTTTTCAAAATTTTATTTTGAAGGGAAAAAAAAAAACTATTTTAAAACTTACTAACATAATCGTTAATAAACAAATCCAGAGCACTGAAAATTCGTCGTAACACTAACAGGAAAATTTTATGAGAAAAAAAAAAAAAAAACCACCAAAAACCCAACTTAAGCTCTTTTATATTAGAAAGCCCAAATATTGCTCCAAAATATACTTGAAATGCTGCTCCGTGTATGCAGTACAGAAAATGGAGCACTAACGTTAGTCTCAAACTAGTCCAATATCCAAATCCTACAACATTAAAAATTCAATGTTTGAACAACAATTTATCTGCACCGTTAGAAGGCCTAAATTACTATCTACCGAGCTGTATTCTCTTTTCAAACATCGAAGTTTTTCTTCCAGTGCATGAGCATCTGCGTGGGTATTCTCTTGAAACCATTGCGTCGCGCTCTCCAATGATTTCATAATATTTTTCGTTGATGCGGCCTGAATATCCTTGTTGCTCATGGAGTCTCTAATTCTGGTTTTCGTGTTGTAAACGTAAGTTTCCAACTCGTGTTTGGCTAAAAATCTGTCCTTCTGCAACTCATCGTCCCTCCTGAACTTCTCCGCTTCAGCAGTCATGCTTTCTATCTCCTCTTTGCTTAATTGGAAATCCTCCTTCCTTACAGTTATTTCATTACTTATCCCTTTCGAGAGCTCTTCGGCTGAAACCATGAGAATTCCGGCAGCTTTTATTTAGAACCGCACTGAAATACTCGGAACTTTACACCGAGCCGCCGGAATACCGTCGAGATATAGTTTAGCCAGCAAATTGTTATCTTTAGTTAAAACTCTCACACCTTCGTAGATTTGAAATACCACGGTTTTCTTATTGTCATAAATCGTGGTGAAGGCCTTTGAGAAGACGCAGGGAATGGTAGAATTCTTGGGAACGACGACATTCATAACACCACCAACAGTTTCGACTCCGAGGTTGAGAGGGATCACGTCCTCAAGTACAAAGCTCGGGCTGTCCCCGTTCAAGACAGAGGCCTCTACTGCCGCACCATAAGCAGCAGCTTCGTCGGGATTTAGCCCTTTACACAGCTGTTTCCCGTCGAACAAGTCACAAGTTGCTGCAGTTTGGGAATGAGGGTGGAGCCCCCTGAAAGGAACGCAGGGAAAAATAACAAAGATAATATACAGACTGATTGCTACAGCAATAAAGATTTTTCTTGAATCTTATTAATTCACTATGCATAAAAACTGCGATCAGGGCTCTTACATTAATAGAATTAAGAACAAGCAAAAAATTGGAAATGGACTGATGTTTAACTACAAGTTATCCATGTAAATTGAGCTATGATTTAAACAGAGGATCATGTAAACAGCGTGCATGAGAGAGGCTAAACAGGGAGTGGAGAAATTAACTCCAGTTTCCAACACTCCCCCTTAATTTCTACCACTAACTACTTCAACATTTACAATGCCTAAATTTTGTCTTAGATAATCAAAACTTTCTTTTGCTAATGTCTTTGTGAATATATCTGTCAATTGGTCTTTAGATCTGCAAAACTCCAAATGGATTTCTCCATTGTTCACTAACTCTCTGATAAAATGAAATCTTGTATCAATGTGCTTGCTCTTATTGTAAAAAGCATGTTTTTTGGACAATGCAATCGTTGATTTGTTGTCACAAAAGATTGGTGTTGACTCCTGTGCTTGTAATAAATCTGTCAATACTCTCCTCATCCAAGTTGCTTGACATGCTACTAATGTGGTTGCTACATACTCTGCTTCAGCGGATGAAAGTGTCACTATAGGTTGCTTTTTGGATGCCCATATGACTACACATGTTCTAAAAAGAAAGGCATGTCCGGAAGTACTCTTTCTGTCATCAATGCTCTCTACAAAATCACTATCAGTATAACCAATCAAACCAAAATCATTAGTTGTGAAATATAAAATTTCATATTTTGTTGTTCCTACCACATATCTCAATATCCTCTTTCCAACTTGCCAATGTGAATCTTTTGGTGACTCCGTGAATCTAGAGATTACGCTGACCCCATACATGATATCTAGTCTTGTAGCTCTAAGATACATCAACTACCAATTAGTCTTTTGAATATTTTAGAATCAACATTAGACCCTTTATCTTCTTTGCTAATTTTGGTCCATGTAGCAATTGGTGTAAGTGTTGATTTACAATTCAACATCTTAAACCTCCTTAACACATCCTTTGCATATTTAGTTTGACAAATAAAAATTTCTTTCTCAAATTGTACAACATCAATGCCCAAAAAATACTTCATTAATCCCAAATCTGTCATTTCAAATTCTTTCTTCATTGCTGATTTAAATGTGTCTACAGATAAATTTTCAGTGAAAATCAAATCATCAACATACAAACACACAATCAAAATCTGACCTTCTTTGTTGATATTTGTGTACAATGTAGGCTCACTATTGCTTCTATTGAATCCATTGTTTGTCATGTATGAATCAATCCTGCTATACCATGCTCTTGGTGCTTGCTTGAGACCATAGAGGTCCTTCTTCAATCTGTAGACTTTTTCTTCATGTCCATGCACTTCATAACCTGGTGGTTGTTTCACATACGCTTCTTCATCTAGGAAACCATTCATGAAAGCTGATTTGACATCTATTTGATATACTTTCCAATTATTTTGTGCATCTATTGCTAAAACCATTCTAATAGTATCAAGTCTAGCAACTGGAACAAATGTTTCATTATAATCAATTCCATGTTTTTGTGCAAAACATTTTGCTACTAACCTTGCCTTATGCTTTTCAACCTTTTCTTCTGCATCAAATTTGGTCTTATAAACCCATTTGACTCATATGCAATCCTTACCTTCAAGTAGATTAATTAGATCCCATGTTTGATTTCTCTCAATGGCATTTATCTCTTCATCCATTGCTTTTATCCAATGTTCCTTATTAGCTACTTCTTCATAATACACAGGATCATGAGAGAAAAAAGCAAAATTTGAACACATATCTAACTTCTCTTCTTCGTGATTATAAATCTCATTCAAGTTTCTCATTTTCTTACCTTTAAATTTTGAACTTAAAGTGGCAAGAGTTGGATTTGATTCATCACTTACTTGTGAATTGGGAGTAGGATGGCATGCATGACCAAATGATTCACCTTGTGCTAAGCTCCTAGATGATCTTATTGGAGTGCTTGTTCTTGCTTGTGGAGAGGATTGATCACCTTGAAAATTTTGTTCTTCAGATTCTTCTTCATTTTGGGGAATTCGTACTCCAATTGTGATGGTTTTATTAATACTTCCATCCCATGCTTCTTCTTCCTTAAATTCCACATCTCTACTAACAATCACTTTCTTTGAAATGGGGTTATACAACTTATAAGCCTTTGATTCTTCACTATAGCCAATAAAAATGCATTTCTCACCTCTAGCATTAAGTTTTCTTCTCAATATAGATGGTATAAGAGAATATGCAATACAACCAAAAATTTTGAAATGATGCACACTATGCTTCTTACCACTCCAAGCTTCTTGTGGAATTCAATCCTTGACACTCTTTGTTGGGCTTCTATTCAGAATATATATGACACATGTTACTGCTTCTACTCAATATTCATTTGAAAAATATTTGGCCTTCAACATGCTTCTAGCCATCTCCATGATTGTTTTATTCTTCCTTTCTACTACACCATTCTATTGTGGTGTGTACCTTGTAGTTAGTTGCCTTTTAATGCCATGATATCTGCAAAAATATTAAAATTCATTAGACATATATTCACCTCCTCTATCTGATCTAAGTACCTTGATGTAAAGGCCACTCTGCTTTTCAACCATAGCCTTAAATTCTTTAAATTTTTCAAAGGCTTCAGACTTATCTTTGAGAAAATATATCTTAGTCTTTCTGCTAAAATCATCAATGAAGGTTAAAAAGTAAGAACTACCTCCAAATGATGGAGTTTGTATTGGTCCACATAAATCACTATGGAATAGCTCCAATATTACCCTTGCTCTATATGAAGCTCCTACTGGAAAGCTCTCTCTATGTTGTTTTGTCAGAATGCAACTCTCACATGAACTTCTTGGCTGTTTTATTAGTGGTAATCCCTTCACCATATTTTTCTTTTGTAACAAATTCAAACCTCCAAAATGTAAATGTCCATACCTTAAATGACATAGCCATGATTGGTCTAGATGCATGGTTTTGAAGTGGGCTTCCTCTTCTCCTTGGATGCATTGAATTCGAAGAGGGAGCATCTGATTCTTGGTCATCTCCACTTTTTCTATCAACCTATCATTTGGAAATTTGTATAGTATTGTGCAAACATTAGCCATGAAAGATACTCTGTAACCTTTATGTATTAACTATCCAACACTCATAAGATTATGCTTTAGTCCAGGTACAAAATAAACATCAGGAATAAATCTTCTTTCACATTTTTTTTCCAAAACATTTATTACTCCTTTACCCATTACATCCACTTTATTATCATTTCCTAATTTCACTTCAAATTTTATGGAATCATCAAGACTAGCAAACAATTCTTTATTCCCTATCATATGGTTACTGCATCCACTATCTAAAAACCAAATATCTCTAGCATTTTTTTGAGCAATATGACAAGTGAGGAATAAGCTTCTAGACTTAGAATTAGACTCATTTGTGTAATTAGCATTCTGCTTGTCCACATCTCCTTGTTTCTTTTTGCATTCACTTGCATAATGTCTATATTTTTTGCAGTAATAACATTGAATGTTAGATTTATCAAACTTTTGTGAATTTTACTGGAAGTGATTTTTGCCACTTCCTTTATTGTTGTAGTTTTGATTATTATTTTCACCTTGATCTGGATTGTTCCTTCCACTTCTACCTCTACCTCTTCCTCTGAAGTTTGACCTTCCTCTTCCTCTTCCTCTGCTAAATGATACCTGAGACTTGAAAGCATTATCAAAAGAAATATTGTTATTCATATTCATTTTGGATTCATGTGTTAACAAAGATCCCATTAATTCATCTACTGATAATTGTTCCAAATCTTTAGTTTCCTCAATAGCTATAACTATTGCATCAAATTTGTTGGGTAAAGTCTTGAGTATTTTTTCTATGATCTTCTGATCTATTATTGTTTCTCTATTAGATCTAATTTAATTCACAACGTTCAATACTTGACCCATAAACTGGTCTATAGACTTTGAATCATTCATTTGCAAATTTTCAAAATTTCTCCTAAGAGATTGCAATTTAACTACTTTCACCTTTGTATTACCTTTATAGGTGGTCTCTAAGATTTTCTATGCTGACTTAGATCTCGTTGTTGTTGCAACTCTAGAAAAAATGGATTCATCCATTGCCTATTGGATTAGGAATAGAGCTTTTGCATCTTTTTTCTTATTTTCTTTAAGCTCTTCCTTTTGTGCTCAAGTTAATGCCTGATGGGCAGCCTCATTCTCTGGTTCTACAAAGCCATTTTCTACCAAATCCCAAACATCTTGTGAGAAAAATAATGTTCTCATTTTAATTGCCCAAAAATCATAATTTTTACCATTGAAAATGAGAATCTGGAGCTGAAAATTGCTATTATTTATTGCCATGTCTCAAGGTTGCACAGTCAGAGATTCAAACTATGGAGGAGGTGTGATGGTCCCTACGAATGTTGACGCAATGTGATTTCTTCCCCATAGCAGGAGCACTGGCTCAACCAGAACTCATTTGAATTTAGTACAGTTCTAATAGCCACAAGCTTCAGCTCCTATCTGTTGATGCCTTTGCTGCCTCTAAAAAAAATAACAATCTTTTTTTCACAATTTGTTGTGAGTGTGATAACCTCCATGGTGGGTTGTCTTGTTTTAACACTTAACTCTTTTTCATCTATTCTGGATAGGTTTTTCCACTTCTCCATAGCGAGATCTACTTTGCTTCTCAATGGCTTTGCTTACCATTGCACTGCAGGCCCTTAAACGCTGCTAACCATTTCTTTGATGATTTTTCCATTCTAGCTTCTACCTAGTTGCATGGCATCAACTTGCTTGGCTGCTGTGTTCAAACAACAAACTAACAATCTAATGGATCTAGCCTCCTTCCTCAAATCTTCTGAGATCATTGACTAGATGCTAGCTGCAGTGACTCTTTCTTTGACAGTGACAGTCTTCATCTCCTCCAATCTCTTATCCCAATAGCTATGTTGTAGTGCCTAGCTTCTTACTATTGACTACACTTATTCTTTTGAAAATGGCTGAGATCTCCTTCAATGTTCTCATGCCTCCACCTGGGCATGAATTTTTCCTCTACCTGATCTACAAGCTCTTTCACTTGTTGTTGACTGGATAATCTCTAATGCTTCTGCTAGCAGTTATTATAGCTGATAGATCATGGAGAAAACCAAGCTCTGATACCAATTTTAAAGGAGCATAGGGAAAAATAACAAAGATAATATACAGACTAATTTCTACATTAATAAATATTTTTCTTGAATCTTATTAATTCACTATGCATAAAAATTGCGATCAGGTCTCTTACATTAATAGAATTAAGAACAAGCAAAAAACTAGAAATGGAATGATGTTTAACTTCAAGTTATCCATGCAAACTGAGCTATGAATTAAATATGTGATCATGCAAACAGCATGTATGAGGGAGGCTAAATAGGGAGTGGAGAAATTAACTCCGGTTTCCAACACCTCCCACTAGCACAACTTCATCTATCTAGGTTTTACTCATTTTGGCCTCACCCAGACATTTCTCAACTATTCACGTGCATCTTAGGAATAACTTGGCAAGAAGCTCCTCAAGCTTGGCCCTTCCAATTTTCTTGTGAAAGTCTATTCCTTGGTATAGATGGTCAATATCTATGATGGTTTCCAATGTCAAAGAAAGGGTTTTCTTGGCTCTTTCGCATTCACAGCATAGTCTTCGAAGAGCTTTTACATCAATAGTGATGAATTTGTTATGCTCTCGCTGAAACTCTTCCATGTAATGATCAACCTTCATACTATCGAAATCTTCACCTCCCAAGTGCATGTCTCCTCCTACCTCTCTCACTTTGAATTTTTGGTTTTCAACTGTAACAATGGAGACATCGAAAGTGCCTCCACCCAAATCAAAGACCAAAATGTTTTTCTCTTCATTGGAGGTGTGAGTCTTTGTGTGGAAAGCGTAAGATATTGCTACTATTGTTGGCTCACTGATGATTCACATGATGTTAAGACCTACAATCACGCATGAATCTTTGGTAGCCTACCTCTGGGAGGCGTTGAAATAGGTAGGCACGGTGACAACGGTGCTCATAACCTTACACATCAATTTTGCTTCAGCAATGTCCTTCATTTTCATTAACACCATAGCTGAGATCTCTTTCGCTGAAAATGTTTTCTTTTCATCTTTATAGTTAACTTCGATCATAGGCTTGTCATTTTCTCCACCATAATAGAGAAAGGCCACAATTTTCTATCCTTTTGAACACAAGGGTTGCTGAACCACCTTCCAATCTATTGAAAAGTGATGCTGAAGTGCAGTTCACTCAGTTCTATTTTTAGACTATTAGTGTAAATTTAGTTTGCATGAACAATTTTTGTGGAGCTAAATTTAGATAGTTAGTAATTTTTTAGTTAATATATTTTTTAGAAAAAATAAAGCCTTAGAAAGGCTAGAGTTAGTTTTAGTTGTTATTACATGCAAGTTATTATTTAGATAAATTTAAAATATTTTATTCAATAATTAGAAAAGCATGTTCACATGCAATTCTATTAATACATTGTAATTGATCTTTATTTTAAGAAGAAGAAGGAGAATGATTCCAATTTTTTGAAGAAGTATTTTTTATTTTTGCAACTCTTATCTCTTCTGTATTATGAAGATTGCACATATTTGGCTATGATTTAATTTTATTTAAAAATTCTAATCAATTTTGCTTCAGCAATGTCCTTCATTTTCGTTAACACCATAGCTGAGATCTCCATTGAAAACATTTTATTTTCATCTTTATAGTTAACTTCAATCGTAGGCTTGTCATTTTCTCCCACCACAACAGAGAAAGGCCACAACGTTCTACCCTTCTAAACACAAGGGTTGTTGAACTGCGTTTTAATCAACCTCTTGGTATCAAATACAATATTTTGGGGATTATTTGTAGCTTGATTTTTGGCTGTGCCTCCTACCAGTTTCTCTGTGGATGTGAAAGCAACCATGGATGGAGTGGTTCAATTTCCTTCATCATTTTCAATAATTTCAACCCTGTCATTTTGTCATGTAGCCACGCAACTGTTAGTTGTTCCAAGATCAAATTCCTATGGCATTTGGTTTAACCTTCTGCTTCATTGTTCTTAAATTTTAGTGAATGATTCAAGTTGTGGAGGAGGCCCCATAACTACTGATAATATATTCTTATGTTTGGCAAGATTGCTAGAATATTAATTGCATGTAAAATGAGGAGCATAGATATTCATTAAGTTTCTAACCATGTAGAGTGTCTCTCAATATATTTATGGAAGATTCTCATTCAGGTGTATAGATGCATATTTGAGCAAATCTCTGTGGGGATCGAGGATTCTCGATCTAATTATCTCTTTATACCACTAAATCTGTGATGCCGATCAGATACGTCACATCCATCAATTAAATAAACATCAGTCTCTTTTTTTTTGTGGTATCGAAATGATCATTTGTGCCTCTGTAATGAGTAGCATTATATTATCCACTATGAAGGACTAAGTATGATCACCAGCCTTATTTACAAATTTTTAGTGGTAAAATACGACCCATTTTTAAGACTCGTATTATAATTATTATATATATATATATGTCACGGTGCTAGCTTTTTGGCACTGGCCAAACCATGCGGCACCATTTGTTCCAACCCAAAATCCTTCAATACGATGAGATTCATAATAACTATGGACTATGATTTTAGTGTTTATCTTCACAAGTCACCCATAAACATAGTGGATAACAACTTGTATAAAGAAAGGATTAGCAACAAAAAGAAAAACACACACTTGCAAAGATCAAAAAATTGACTCAACACCCATGAGCATTCACACAATGCAACAAAACTAGGAGTAGCATGTATTTTATTAACTCTTCAAGACAATCTAGTCTAAAGTACAATACACAGGTCAACTGTCCAACATACACAACAACCACCGAGTCGGGCTTAGTGGATAATGCTCAAAACCACTTGAATGATTACAATGAACAATTCCCTCCCCAGGTCTGATTACTCTTTGTCTAGGACAAACCCACCCTTGCTTCATGAAATCTGAGACCAATAGAACTGCTCACAAACACCCATACAATGCTTGCATGGACATGTGCCCATGGTCCACATAAACTTGGTACTGACACACCAACGTCACAATGATTCTCTTTTCACCACTTTGACAGTTCAAACTTGCATTCACCCAAATCACTATGCAAAGAAAGCTCACCATTCATTTGATCAAGGTAGACCACCTCCGTGAATGTAGTTAGGGATGTTGAAGCAACACATCCCTTATAGACTCCCCCACTTAAAAATTGATGACATCCTCAACGTCAGCACGATTCCACTGGCAGGAACCCATGAGGGCTATCTTCTCTTCAGACTCAACCCAGATCCAAAAGATTCACACGTCCCTTCTTCAGACCCAATCTAAGCCAAGAGGCCAACACTTCCCCTTTCCAGGCTCTATCAAGAATCCAAAGTCAAGACACCACCACGTCGCTTTTTCAGACCCAAAGCTAAGAGATACACATCCCCTTTTCAAGCTCCCTTCAAAGTCAAGAGACCACCCCATCCCCTTTTTAGACCCAAAACTAAGAGATAAACACATCCTCTTTTCAAGCTCCATTCAAAGTCAAGAGATTAGCATTCCTCCTTTTCAAACCCAAAGCCAAGAGATAAAGACATCCCCTATTCAGGTTCTATCCAGAGTTAAGAGACCAAGGCCAAACTCCATGACCTTAACTTGAGGGATTCCACCTACTCCCAGCTTGCTGAGAAAAACACCATTTTAACACCACTAGAAACTCCCTCCACTTTAGATTTCCAAATAACCCACTATCTTCACCCCAACAAATTGTTCTCACTGTCACTCTAGTTTTACCCATCACACACATAGAAGGGCACTTAGGTGGGAACCATCACTGTTTTGGCTTCATTAGTGACTAAGGAATTTAACTGGTTATAAAACTGAGAATCACACTGAATCTCTAGCAACTTCAGTATGTAGACAAAGCTTGCCTACACAAACTACACCAAACTAATGCAGCTTTGCAAGATCACCTTGATCTTGCTAACCCCCAAACACAGGGTGGAGGAAAATGGCACCTAATGACCCACCTCTTTAAAAATATGCAAATGAAGCAAAGCTTAAGTGACCCCATCAAACTTTCCCCTCAAAATAGTATTGAAACTCCAACAGAAAAGTATAACAGGCAAAGACAACTCTTCAAATCCAACACACCAGGTCCAACAATGTCCAACAATAGGAATGGAGTCCTTACCCAAGAACTCTCTTCTGGAACCAATGTGATGCACTTGATCCATTATCTTCTTTGTGACATAGCAATATGATGTCTCTTTGAGCATACCAATGGTTGTGAACAACCCACCCCACATCAATGAGAAAAAGGAACATGTTGCTCCTTCAACATCCTAACTGCCACCAAGCAATACAAGATACACTGATTCCTCACCAATTTTTGCACTCTTCTACATACTCAATCCAACACCACTTTCATCTTCACAATCCCACTCTTCTACACAATCTTCACCACACACGTTTACAACAGATCCAACACAAAATAACTCCAAGATGGGGAAAACTATCACTTTACCCAACTTGGGTAAATTCTGTCTCAGCATAACATGGATGGCTTGTAACTCCATAAAGCTTAATTGAACCCCTAGAGGTCTGGAGGCCAAGTCTCTAAGGCTAAACTGGTTGACTTCCAATTACAAGACACCTAAGTTTGCAAGCACCCCTTCCATAATAATCAACCTTAGCAAGTTACAACGACCACCTCTAAACCCAAGATTCACCTAGCGTTGAGCTCTTGTGAACACACACACACTGTCTGCTCACATAGTTCATCTAGATCCTCCTTCTAAACTACAAACACCCCCTTGCCACTTTAGACAATCTCACTTGTAGTGATTCCCACCACGTCCAACACTTCAAATAGGATTGCTTCCCACTTGACTCTTCAACTAGTTACTTCTTACCACCCATGGAAGTGTTCCAAGAATTACAAGATCCCTCTAACAAATCTAGAGTAGCCTTCCTTCCCTGGTCACCAACTAGCTTCCATGAAGACTTGATCAACCCATTACCAACACCTCCCCACATGGATGTGCAAGGGCCCAAGGTGTTTCTAGATGAATAACCCTCTCTAAAATCCAAGAGATAGACTATTATAATAATTGTTTCGCTAACATTAGACACTTCATGGAAATGGAGCTCCACTTGAGCCCATGACTGAAGACCATGAGTAAATTAAAACAACTTATCCACCTCTAACATGTTAGTGGCCCCCAATAAAAGGCTTTAAAAAGAATGGATATACTCTCCCATCTCCCCACTTGCTTCAACTGACTCAACTTAGTCCTAGCCAACCATGTTGCATTTCCAAGTCAAAACTGAACCCCAAGGGCTTCCTTCAAATCCTCCCAAAATTCCAACCTCCATGTAGAACTCCTTGATGCAATGTCATTAGCCAAGGTTCTATACCAAACCTTTATCATACCTGTGAGGTACTTTGCTGCAACACGCACCTCTTGTGCACCTGACAGACCTCCTAACCCTGCCAGGAACTCCTTCATGTCCTAGAAGAAATTATCCAGAAGATGGTCATCTCTCACCATCATAACACTTTGATTCCTTCAACTTGAGGAGCTTTAAGATTGAATAAGAACTAGACCCTGATGCTTTCACCAAACCTGATACCATTGATCGGTACAAAGCCACTTCATCTTGTAACTCCATTTGGAACACCAAGCTCTTCTCCAACTTACCAGTAAGTTCCATGATCATCTACCCCATGGTGGTCACCTTCTCTTCAAGCTCATTGAATCTTGTACCCACATGGTCCCCCATTAATTGTAATTGGGCACCAACTCACTCAACAAGGCCTTCACCCACAATAGTAACTCTCACCTTACCAATGTGGCAACTACCACCACCTTCACCTTCACCTTTGCCCTAACCTTGCTTTCAACCCTTGCTAGCTGATTTCTTGAGCAACATCTTGGATAGATCTCCTACCATCTTGACTCAAACATAACTAGATAACACTGGACTGACTCGATAGGGAAAGGCACAACATTGTTTAACTTTAGACAAACACAATCTCATAAAACACAAACCGTGTGCTCTGATACCAACTATCATGGGGCCAGCTTTTTGAAGCTGGTTGGGCCATGTGGCACCACTTGTTCCAACCCAAAATCCCTCATTAAAATGGGATTCACAAGAACTATGAACTACGCCTTCAGTGTTTACCTTCACAAGTTCACCCACAAACACAGTGGACAATAACTTGTATAAAGAAAGGATTAGCAGCGAAAATAAAAACATACACTTGAAAAGATCAAAAAATTGACTCAACACCCATGATCATTCACATAATGCAAGAGAACTAGGAGTAACATGTATTTTATTAACTCTTTAAGACAATCTAGTCCAAAGTACAATAAACAAGCCAACTGGCCAACATACACAACAACCACCTAGTCAGGCTCAACCGATAATGCTCATAACCACTCAAATGATTACAATGACCAATTCCCTCCCCAAGTCTAATTATTATCTACCTAGGACAACCCTGCCCTTGCTTCATGATATCTGAGACCAATAGAACTGTGCACAAACACCCGCACAACACTTGCACAGACATGTATGCATAGTCTACATAAACTTGGGATTAACACACTAGCTTCACAATGATTCACTTTTCACCACTTTAACAGTTCAGACTTGCATTCACCCAAATCACTGTGCAAAGAAAGCTCACCATTAATTTGATCAAGGCAGACCAACTCCATGAATGTAGTTAGGGATGTTGAAGCAACACATCCCTCATAATATATATATCATAGCAGAGTTCCACATTCACAGTTTGAAAAGCCATAATGTGCATCAAATAGAAATTAGTGCTTAGATTTGATAGCGGTCTCAAAAATTTAAGACAATCATTTCCAAAAAAAATTACCGTCGAATTCCCTATAGTCTCACTAACTTTCAATTTATATCATTGAAACTCGCCATAAAAAAAACAATACTCATGCAACATCACTTGTATAGTATAACTTATAGTCACAACTCATCTCATACAGTGCAACTTATATGGTGCATCATGTGTAAGATATCTTGGCCAAAGCATCTTGATTAAGGTTTTGGTAACCTAGTTTGCATTGATCACCTCACATTGTGGTGCAGCTTGTGTAAGATAGCTTGGCCAAAGCATCTTGATCAAGGTTTTGGCAACCTAGTTTACATTGATCACCTCACGTTGATTACTCTAGTGCAATTTGAGTAACATAACTCGTAAAGTGTAGTGCACATGATGCAACTTTAGTATTGCATCTCATCTCATACAACTCAATGCAACTCATCATGTATAATGCAATTTATACCATACAATGAAACTCGTGTAACGTAGCTTATCCAATGCATGCGATGCAACTCAGTTAGTGTATCTCATCTCACATAATACAACTCATATATAATAATTTTAATGCAACACAACCAGAGATAATTCGTGAAGTGTAGCTTGCACAACATAACTTGAGAAACAATACTCAAGATCACTTCACGAGATGAGTTGCATTGTGTGAGATGAGATGCATTACCTGAGTTGCATAATACGAGCTACACTTTGCAAGTTATGTTGCTTGAGTTGCACCCAGTTACTCAGCGTGAGGTGATAAATGCAAACTGGGTTACCAAAACCTTGATCAAGTTGCTTTGGGCTAGCCATGTTACATGAGTTGCACTACATGAGTTGCACTGCATGAGATGAGTTATGATTACAAGTTGTACTACACAAGTGTTTTTGTGCGAGTATTATTTCTCAAGTTACATTGTGCAAGCTACACTTCATGATATGTGTTAGGGTGCACTGCTACACTAGATGCCCTGCGATGTATATATATATGTATATATTTGTGTGTGTGTGTGGATTGAGGGTTAATATGGATGGGGTAAGGTATCTAATGCAAGTTGTGTTATGGGAGTTTCATTTCACAAGATGAAATGTGTTACTCAAGTTGTACTATGCAAGTTATATTGCAAATTTGAGCTAGCAAGTTGTGATGAGTGAGCTGCATTAGTCGATCGACGTAACCTTAGTCAAGATGCACCATGTGAGTTATGTTGTACTGGCTGTGCTACGCGAGTTACACTTCATGGCACAAGTTGTGTTAAGCGAGATGAGTTGCATTACACAAGATGAGTTGTGCTATGAGAGACAAGATGTAATACCCAATTTTCATCATATGAGTTGTGCTTTACAAGTTGAGTTGCAGGAGCTATGCTATATAAGTTGCACTACATGGCATGAGTTGCATTACATGATACAAGTTGTATTGTGTGAGATGAGTTGCATTGTGTGAGATGAGATGTATTAACCGAGTTGTATCATGTGAGTTGCATGAGTTGTACTGCATGGCATCATTTGTAACTCATCAAAAAGTGAGAATTTGATTGATTGAAACAAAAACTGAAGTCGTTAAAAAGATAGCTTATCATTCCTATTAGCTTTAGAATTACAAATATATTGAGCGTATTATTATATATACATAAAAGGGTTTTTTTTTTAATGGAGAGGGTAATTGTAATTATTTTATGATTACACAGGGTCTCATCCAAATATAAATTTATTGAATTGCAAAAAATAAAATCTTTTTTTGAAAAATAAGAGTAGTTGTATATGAGAGATTTTTACAGATGGGTAGCAGTTACAGGCAAGAAGTTGTAGCAAATGCAAAGAAGTTTTTTGCACTTTAAAACCAATAAAAAATGTTATACAATTTTTTTTATTTTGGTTTTACATTAAAACCTCGTAAATTTCCTCTACAGGAGTAAAATTTGTAGTACCATTTCACTGCATACCTACTCCTAAATAATCTTTGTAACACTTGTAACTATTTTTGTAGTTGCAGTGCCATGAGACTAGGTTTAAAGCCTTCCATTTTGTTTAATCATGCATTTCTCCTTTCTGACATTAAAATTAATTTGTAACTTCTGAGCAATGGATGAGAAAAGTGAGCAAAGGCTATTGGAATTGATCTTGGGATGACTTATAATTATATTGTTGCTTGATAGAATGATAGGGTTGACATCATTATTAATGATCAAGGAAATCGATCAAAGAATGGATCCCAGGATGACTTATAGTTGTGTTTCTTACTTGTTTCCTTCCTTTGCATCGCATCTTTAAAATTTTCATTAATATTTACATATTTTGTTTTTTAAAGGTTTGGGCATTAATTTACACTGATGTTCCATCTACTCATAAGTTTGTAGTTATGTTTCATCCATGTATTTTTCTATCTGTGCAACCCTTTGTATTTTTTAACCCTAGGCAACCTATTAGTGTTCATGTTTTTTTTAAAGTAAACACAGTACCATGGTGATAGAAGTTGCCTTTATAGTGGAATTTTTTGTTTCAGCAAAGATGTTTTCATTAGGAACTAAAGCCTTAATTTTGAAATTGTTTATAATTAGCCTCTTTTTATCTTTTTTATTGTCCTTCATTTCAAACTTCTTGTTCCACAAGCCTATACATTTTAACCATAGACCATCATTTACGCAACAAATAACCCAAATAAGAACTTGATGGCCTTTCAATTCCATAACTTAGCGTTTCGATAGTATTTTAGAGTGCATAAAAATCTTTCTAACCTATTTATATTATTTTCATCTGATGTGCATCCCAACAAATCTCATTGTGGTAGTTGATACTGAAAAATATGTATTTTTGTAAACTGAAAATTGACACATTGTTTCTTCCTTTTTTAGTGAGAAATTTATAATTTTTATTTTTGTTGGTGTTCCCATGCATCCCTACTTCTTTACAAAAGATTTATAAGGCCCTTAAATGTTCTCTTAGATCTTGAATCATCTCTATTATTAGAATCAAGTCATTGGCATAACGTAGGGGTTTCACAACATATTTGGCTAAGTGAACCCCTTCCCCTCTAAATTTTTTTGTTTTAGTTTGTCAATGTATAGTTCAAATAAAGTCAGAGATAAAGGACAACCTTATTTGACACCTATATCACTCTCAAAATATTTAGATAACCCTATGTGCATTTTATTTTTAGCCTTGACTTACTCATATAATATGTGAACCATTACTCTGTAGTATATTGGAACCCCTAATTCTTTCATTCTACTCCATAATTTGTTTCTTGGCATGTGTTAAATGGCTTTTTAAAGTCTCCAAAGTAACAATATCCATCCCTTTTTTTTCTTAACTTTTTTAATTGGTTATTATAAATGTGATAATGTGATCATAGTTTGCAATATTTTGTTTGATCATTTTATCTATTATGTAATTGAAGTAATATTTTAATTTTTTTTCAATCTTTTATTGCCATTCTGCATTGTATTTATATTTCTATCATAAGGGATATAATGTTTCTACAAAATAATTTTTAGAAAAAAATTGTGTACACTTTTCCCTGATCTATGTTTTGGATCACATTGTTTGATCCATCTTCATCTGGATGATGAATCAATAAATGTGAAAATTACTCTAAATAATGAATCCAAAATTGTGAAAATAAAAAACAACACGGACAATTATTTTCTAGTTAAAATTCTAAGTAAAAGATTAATGAAAATCAAATGCTAAGCTTTAGTAAATAATTTTGGTTAGGGTATAACTTTATTTTAATCAGCAGAGTTTTAATGCAACCTGCATTTTTACATTTATTTTATCCAACAATTTCAGCCAAAGACATGAAAATTGACAAAAACAAACCTAGACTTTAATCTTCCTCACCTCGTAATGTTCCTTTTTTTATCGATCGTCAATGATTCGTCATTTTTCTATCATAATATAAATTTGAAATTCCTCAACTCGTAATGTTCTTTTTAAAAAAATTGTAGTATAAAATATTAATGTAAATCATCTTCTCGATAATACTTTTTTCTCTTTTTTAAAACAAATTGTTTATAAAACAATGACTTAAATGATTTACAAAAAATAGTGTGATCAAGTGGGTTGTAGTCTGATGGTGAGGATAATGGTGTAAAAGTGTTGTTAGCCACCTATCGAGGTACAAATCCCAAGGGATACAAAAAAAGATAAGGTCGGGATCGTGCCTCAAATGAATTTGGAAAAATAGATACTCCTAAGTCCTTGGTACTAATCCGAAGAAGCATTATGTACACCTAATCTATATAAAAACCAAAGTATGTTCTCAACAATATTATCCTTGAGCATAAAACTAGTCTTAAAGTTCCTCCCCTAAGGTAAAAGATTATAATTCAAATGTTTTTACTCCTTTGTTTTGGTACAAACTTTGACTGTATTATTAATGGCTTGATCCCATCATTGTTCCTTAGGAAATGCTCAATGAACAATGGAACCTCAATATTTCCTCTTCCACTTGTAATAAAATAGTCCACACCATATGGGCTTTGGTGGTTCAACTTAAAAAGACTCACTTTGCATGGTGCATTTTGTACCATTGTCTACCTATTGCAAATAGATAGCTACATATAGGGATCCCTACTCCTAGATGCCACACTTGTGATCAAATTGAGTATAATCTCAAACACATTCTGGTTCTCTATAAGATCTTGATGATACACGGTCTTTCTTAGAGACTCATTCATGCTCTCAACAAATTTCAAGAAATTCTAGTACATTTTTTGCATTGAGATCCTCTTTCAACTTTGAAAAGATGAAAATTATGACATGTTTATTTAAAAATATTTAGACAATAATTTTTCCTCTACTAATGAAATTACCACTATATAAAATGTTAGGATGTAGATTCAAGTGCAAGATAAAAAAGTGGACCTATAGGTGAAGCACGTCCACAACCTCATTGTCCATTGGGGAAATGCCCCTTGTATTGTTAAGAGAGAACCTTTTCATTCCTTGAGATATAATTCTCTAGAAAGAGAATAATGGCAAAGAGAACAAGGAAGAGGACAACATAGATTGTACAACTATTTGGTTTTTTCCTTTCCTCCACCTCATCACATTCTCTTGACTTCTAAAGGGCATGGAGGGTGGTTGTCACCTCAAGCTAGTGAATACAAACCTACAATTTTTGGGCCTACAAGATGGGGTGGGCAGCAAAAAATGACTCATCTTACTTTGACTATTTGACCTCTTTAGTGTAAGGAGGAGGAAAAGATTGATGACAAGAATGTATATAAATAGGGTTGGGACCCCCTCCCTGATACTACACACCCCTCTAATGGATTTGGGGAGACAAACATGATAATTTGTCACCTCTTTCTCCCTAGACATATCTAGTAGGACTGGTTTCTAAAAATCTTGTCATGGGATAGTGTTATTTATAGCTTTTTTGGTTCTTGTTACATGTGGCTCTAGATTTATGTAATCTTTAGATTTGTTTTTTTGCCTTTGACCTTGATACTTTTTCTCAAGTTATATAGCCCTGATATTAATTGTTCAATAGTTTTTTTCAAGGTGTGCTCTCATACCACATGCCTTTTTTGATTGTGCATGTATTTTAAAATATGTATTTACCTGCTTTCAATTTTAAAAAATCACGTTGTTATTTGGGAATGGGATTTCATGTATAAAATTAAACAATGATATTTAATTTAGAGGGGAAAATCTTAAGTTCTTAAACTTTTGTCCACAAAATAAAAGCTCTAGTACATTAGTTTTAATTCTTATAGTTCAACACCAATAATTCATGACATTAGGGTTTTCTATGTTTGTGCATAGTCAAATGATGCTCAATTTTCCTTGGTATGCAAGATATGTGTGTGTGTGTGTGTGTGTGTGTGTGTGTGTGTGTGTGTGTGTGTGTGTGTGTGTGTGTGTGTGTGTGTGTGTGTGTGTGTGTGTGTGTGTGTGTGTGTGTGTGTGTGTGTGTGTGTGTGTGTGTGTGTGTGTGTGTGTGTGTATTGATCTAACGAGGTAGGTTTATTATAGACCTTTTGAAAAAAATAGATATAAATTTAAAAAAATTGTAGTTTAGTTGTATATATGTGTAGGCTTTTTTATAAACATTAGGTAGTTTCTTGTATGTGGTTTTCTAAGTTGGCATGTGGAAAGGAAACAATGACTGGCAAGTCATAGAGCATGTATGAGTGTTTGAACTTATTGTAATGCAATGTATGTTCATAAAGGCTTAAAAAAGGAAACAAACCTATAATTACAGAATGAGATAGTGTAATGAGGAGGAAATCCCTCATTCTTGTTGGACTTTTCTCGATTTGAGTTTTTATAGGATAATCTTGTGTCTCTTTTGATTCTACTTTTACTAGAATTTATTGCTCCACATTAATTGTTTAGTATTCCTTTTAGTATGAAAATCTTGAAATTCATTTATAAGCACATTTAATGACTATTGTATGTATATTAACAACCAAATAGTGATTTAATCAACCAATGAATTATTAAGAGTGTATATAATTTGTGTTGGCAAATATTAGTGTGGAATATCCACCTAGTTTCATTATCATCAAACATTGAGAGACATGTTTTTGGGTGTATATCATACAAATGAGTAGTTGACCTACTTTGATATTTTTCAAGCCCCTCAATGTATATAATATTGGAAACAAAACACAATTAAATGCAATAATTCACCACCCAAAGTAACTAGTGTAAGATATTTAGAATAATAATATATTATATAGATAAAAGAAGGTGTAAAATATTTGTTTTTGTACATTTCCTTATAAGCTATACCTATAGATGCACCCTCTCAAAGTCCAAACCTCCCAATTATTTGGGGAGACAAATCTTCTACTATGATACCAAGTTAATCTTATTATTATTCTAACCATTCCAAAGAAAGCTTCTTTGTAGAATGGTAATGAATATGATGAATGAGTTTGGGATATTAAATAAATACATTACATATGTTGGCATGGATTGCAATGAGGATTTAATCAATTGGAATTTTTCAGAAAAAGGATAACCATTTCCCATTCCACGAGGATGTCTTTTCTAAATTCTCCCAAGGATTAGTTTCCATACTTCCCATATTTCCCAAACATCAATATGAGGCATGCCTAGGAATGAACTTGACATACACTTAATTTCAAAATACATAATTATCTCAACTCTTCTTTGTTGATCCTCATTAACATTGATAAACTACAATTTGGAATTCCCTAAATTAATATTTGTAGTCACTCAAATTAGGTCACAAATACTTGGTAATGTTAGTTTTTTCCAACTTTCATTTTAATTAACATGAGCATTTAATATGGACCTATTTCACCACATCATTGTATCCTAAACATGTATATGGACCTATTTCTTTTCTAAATTATTATCTGATGCATATAAAAAAGTTCTAACTAATAAAAACCCCCCTAAGCATATGCATAGACATATCTGGACCCAAAAGTCACATATTTCCATTAAGAACAAACAAAAATTAGTAGGGGACAATAGTGGTAAACGTTCATGTTCCATATGGGATGATCTTATCCTTAGCCCTTTTAACAATCAATTTTAAAATTTAGACCCTCTCTCACAGTTTTTTCCATATTTTTAGGATAGGTAACATGAGGTCTCTCTCTTTTGGATATGCTATAAAGGCACATTTAAGTCAGTTATTCTACCACTTAGTAATAGTAATACAAAGACATACTTACACTACTACACATTGAATAAATCTTCCTTATTCTTCCCAATTCTAATTCTAAGCTAAGTCTAAAGTTTACTTTATAGTAGTCAAAGTAAAACATGATATTGAGTATTAAATCTATTTATAGATGCATTCATATAGTCAAAAAAACACATTTATAAAAAGCATTGTATTGGATACGTAGGCAACATCTAGTTATTATGAGGGTGATTAAAATCAGCTTAGCCAATTACATAAACCCCTTTTATATTTGTAGGGTTTCAACCATTGCAAACCCTACTAGGGTTTTAACTTTGAATAAGTCATTTGTAGGTATTTTGTACATGTATCTAAAGTTTAAATCTCTACACATGGGGTGGATTTAAGTTGTCACAAATGATCATGACCTAAATTTCTTGATTTTCATTAGAAGACAAGATTGACCAATTTAGGACAATAGTGGCATTCAATATTATCCCAATTTGGATGACCATGTAATTCACCAGTTTCAATTCTAGCTTTTGGGTACTTGAAGAATTAATCTTTTTGGACTTGTGTCAGTCAATGTTTATTTTTACACAATTAACACAGAGACAGTAAATAACTATTTTTTCCATTTTTTCATAGCTAGTCTTATTTTATTCAATTGCACTTTGTTGATTTCAATATTTTGCTTCTATTCTACTCATTTCAAGTTGATTTATAACAATATATTATATTCTAATAAATTTATTCAAGTTAGGATTAATCATCACATTATTTTAGATAATGATAAAAAATATTTGTGAACCTTCTTTTTATTTGAGCATTGCTTCAAAATAATTATCGTAGGGTTTAGATAAATTTATAATACTTGACACTAAAAGAAAATTATTTCAACCTTGGATCTAAATTTGACACCAAAAGAACTTGCTTTCCACCTCAGATCTAATCAATAACACTAAAAGCATTTTATTTTAACATCAAATTTGATATCTGGCATAGAAATAAATTTCTTTTAACCTTAGACTTCAAGAGAATTTACTAATCTCCATATAAAAAAACTTACTTTTATTTTTAGCATTTCATTTTCTGTTATTATTTATAATATCTTTTCCATGCTATTGTTTACAATATCCTTTTTTTATGATATTACATTTTAAATTTATGTTAATTTATTTTCAAATAATATATGGCTATATTGGATGAACATTTTATGCTTCAAGTTTATTGAAATTAAACCAAATCATATGTTAAAACACAAGTTCCATTAATGCAAAATTTTATAAAGTCAAGTATGACATGGGAGCACTTGAGTAGTAAGATGTTATAAGGCCTACTTTACAACCTCAAGTCTTACTCAATTCTTATTGATTCAACATTCAATCAAAGATTCTACCAATTATGCCTTTCATTACTCCTCCTTCTAGATCTCAGGATGAAAGATTGCTAATGCAGAAAGATTCAAGAAGGAGGATGAGTTGTAGAGGAGGAGGTTTGTTGCCAAACATGATTTGCAAGCTTATGTTTACAACATGAGAATGAGAACTAAAGAGGCCAAGACCAAGAGAGATTTGGAAATTGAATTTATAGAATATATTCAAGCCTCTATCAAGAGTGTAGCTCTGTGGTTGAAATAAAACATTACTTGCATAAAGGTGGATGAGCTAGATATTAAACTATAAGATTTGAAAATCGAACGCAGTCCTGCAGAGTCGAACATCTTTTGATTTGAATTATATCTGTGTTGTCTATTTTGTAATCTTATTTTTGTTAGAATTAAGAATGAATTAGAGAGAATCATTTAGTGTTTGCTTATATGCTCTACCGAGTTATGAAGGCTTTGTTTGAGAAAGTCTAACCTATTATGTACCTCGTGTCTTTAACCATCTGTCACTTCGCTATGATAATATAATTTGGAATTGTTTTTTGTTATTTAAAATGGTCTCTCATACAGTGTTGATTTGAATTGGAATGAAATGGTTTTAATTATATTTATTATTATAATAAAGGGTTTATGGGAGGGCTTATTAAATAAATAGGTTTTATTTAAAAAAGTTTAGATCGAGCAAAGCTATTTTTTTTAATTTTATGTTAATATCTTTATAAAAAAAATATTTTTTCAAATAATTTTACTATAAATTCAAATTTTAATGTTTTTGTATATTTAATTCAAATATATGCTCTTCAAATTCAATTTTGACTATTTTTATAGTATATAAAATACAATTTTTTTTAAAAAAAAACGTATCGTTCATTCATCTATTTTGAATTTGAGTTTATACGAACAATTTTTTAGTAGACTAATGAGGATTTTTTTCTTTTATTAATAATTTCAACCCCTATGTATATTTTTTTGCCATGCTCATAAATAGAGTTGTTTTGTAATATAGTGTTGTTTCTTACGTATTTTCTTTTTTATATTACCGTATTAAAAAAATTATTCACACACACACACACACACACATTGTTTTTGTTAAGGTTCGAGCATTAGTTTACACTAACATCCCATCTACTCATTTATTTGTAGTTATGTTTCATTTATGTATTTTTTTAATATGTGTAACTCTTCATATTTTTCAGCCCTATGCCATCTATCAATGTTCATGTTGTTTTATTTTAAAGTAAACATAGTACCTTGGTCATATAGGTTGCCTTTACAGTGAATTTATTGTTTCAACAAAGATGATTTCATAAGAAATTAAAGCCTTAATTCTAAAATTGTTTATGATTAGCCTCTTTTGATCTTTTTTTTTCCCCTTCATTTCACACTTGTTCTATGAGCCTATGTTTTGCAACCATATAACACCAATGACACAAAAAATAACCCAAATAAGACCTAATAGTTTTCAAGTTCCATAACATAGCATTTTGAACTTGTTTTGGAATGCATAAAAAACTTGCCAACTTTTTGTACTTTATTCATCTTATATGCATCCTAATAAATCTCATAGTGGAAGTTGATCCTAATAAATATGTATTTTTGTAAACTAAAAGTTGGCATATTTTTTCTTCTTTTTTCAATAAGAATATTATAATTTTGGTTTTGTTGATGTTCTCATACATCCCTACTTTTTAACAAAAGAGCTATAAGGCCTGTAAATGTTCTCTTAGATCTTGAATTATCTCTATGATTAGAATTAGACATTGGTACAATGCATAGGTTTCAAAATATATTTGGCTAAGTGGACCCCTTCCTCTCCAAATTTGTTTATTCTAGTTGGTCAATGTATAGTCAGAATATAGTCAGAGATAGAAGGAAGCTTTATTTGATTCCTATATCACTTTTGAAACACTTAAATAGATCTACCTATGTTTTGATTTTAGTCTTGACTTGCTCATATAATTTGTGAACTACTACTCTTAAATGAATTGAGACCCCGAGTTCCTTCATTCTGCTCCATAGTTTATTTTTTGACATTGCCTAAATTGTTTTTTATAAGTCTATCAAGCAACAATATCCATCAATTTTTTCCCTAGACTTTTTTAGTTAGTTATTATAAATGTGACAATGTAATTATAATTTGTAAATAACATTTTATCGATTGTATAATTGAAAATTATTTATTATTATTTTCCATTGTATTTTTATTGTTATCATGAAAGATATAATATTTCCACAAAATAATTAAAACAAATGTGTACACTTTTTTTTGTCTATGTTTCATATCACAGTTTGATCTTACCCTTGATGATGAATCAAGAAATGTAAAAATAATTAACCTGAATAATAAATCAAGAAATATGAAAACCTCACTAATAATAAATCAAAAAAGGTGAAAATCAAAAACAAGAAGAAGATAATTCTTATCCAATAATTACTTTCTATTTATTTTCTTGTTAAAATTCAAAGTAAAAGAGTAATGGAAATTGATTGCTAAGTTTCAGTAAATATTTTTGGTTAAAGTATGACTTTGTTTTAATCAATGAGTTTTAATGCAACCTACATTTTTACATTTCTTTCATCCAGCAATTTCTTCTAGAGACATGAAACTTGATTAAAAAGAATAAAATCCTAGACTTCAATCTTCCTTAGTAACATTCATTTTTTTAATGATCAAGACCGATCCTATGCGATAAAATAGTGTGTATTTTATTCAATGCCATCAATTTTTTAATTATAAAAATTATGACATGTTTACTAAAACATATTTAGATAAGAATTTTTCCTCTACTAATGAAATTATCACTATATATATGTCATGATTTAGATTCAAGTGCAAGTTAAAAAAGTGAACTTAAATGTGGAGTACCTCTACAACTTCATTAACCATTGGAAAAATGCTCCCTTTATTGTTAGCAAAGTGCCTTTTTACTCCTCGAGATAGAATTCTCTAAGAAGAGACTAGTGGCAAAGGGAACAAGGAAGAGGACAACATAGATCGCACATATGTTTGATGTTTTCCAATCCTCTAGGTCATCACATGTTCTTACCTTCTACAGGGCATGGAGGGTGGTCTTCACCTCAAACTAGTGGATACAAGACTACAATGTTTGGGCCTACTATATGGGATGGGTAGGGGAAAATGATTCATCTTACTTCAACTTTTTCACCTCCTTAACGTAAGGAGGAGAAAGAGATTGAAGATAAGAATGTAGAGAAAGATGGTTGGGACCCCATCTCTGATATTACACACCCTTCTAATAGATTTGGGGAGACAAACCTGATAATATGTTACCCCCTCCTACCTAGACATTTCTAGTAGCACTGGTTTCCAAAAAAATTGTCATAAGATAGTCTTATTTATAGCTTTTTTGGTTCTTGTTACAGGTGGATCTAGTTTTATGTAATCTTTGGATTTTTTTTTTTGACCTTTGACCTAAATACTTTTTTCTTGAGTTTTCTAGCCTTGATTTTAGTTATTCAATATTTTTTTCTCAAGGTGTGCTCTCATACCACATGCCTTTTATAATCGTGCATGTATTTTAAAAAATATATTTATATGCTTTCAATTAAAAAAAACATGTTATTTGGGACTAGGATTTCATATATAAAATAAACAAAATAATATTTAAATTAAAGGGGGTAATCTTAAGTTCTTAAATTTTTGTCCACAAAACAAAAGCTCTGGTACACTAGTTTTAATTTATATAGTTCATCACCAATAATTCATGACATTAGGGTTTAATATGTTTGTGCATAATCAAATGATGATTAATTCTCCCTAGAATGCAAGATAGTTTATATAGATAGATATAGTTTATTGATCTAATGAGGTAGGTTTATTATAGACCTTTTGGAAAAACTAGATATAACTCTAGCAAATGTGTAGATTCTTTTCATATCTGTACATAGGATTTTTATAGACATGGGTTAGTTTTTTATATGTGGTTTTTTGAGTTGGAATGTGGAAAGTAAATAGTGAGTGAGTGAGTTGTATAGCATGTATGAGTGTTTGAACATATTTTAATGCAAGGTATATTCATAAAGGCTTAAAAATGCAATAACCCTATCTTTGCAGAATGAGATAGTGGAATTAGGAGGAAATCCCTCATTCTTGTTGGAGTTTTCTCAATTTAAGTTTCCCCAGTGTAATCTTATGTCCCTTTGATTATGCTTTTTCTATAATTTATTTGTTTACAATGATTATTCAGTATTCCTTTTAGTATGCAACACTTAAAATTCATTTCTAAGCACATTTGATGACTATTTTATGCATATTAACAAGCAAATAGTGATTTAATCAATCAAGGAATTGCTAGTAGTGTATATAATTTGTGTTTGAAAATAATAGTGTGTAATATCCACCTAGTTTATGGATCATCAAACATGACAAGACATATGTTTTTGGTGTAAATTATACCATTGAATAATTGAACTATTTTGATATTTTCAATCCCATCAATGGTATATAATATTAGAAATAAAACAATAATAAATTCAATAATTAATCACCCAAGGCAACTAGTGTACAATATTTAGAATAATAGTATATTATATATATAAAAGAGTATGTGCAATATTTTTTTGAAAAAAAAATTATTATAAGCTATATCTATAGACCCACCTTCTCAAAGTCCCAAACCTTCAAATAGTTTGGGGAGACAAATCTTCTTCAATGATACCAAGTTAATCTTCTTATTGTTATTTGAACCATTATAAAGAAAGCTTCTTTGTAGAATGGTAATGGATATGATGAATGAGTTTGGGATTTTAAGTACATTACGTATGTTCTCACAGATAACCATTTCCCATTCCATGAAGATATATTTTTTGAATAATCACAAGGATTAGTTTGAAAAACATACTTCCCATGTTTCCCAAACATAAATATGAGGCATGCCTAGGTATGAACTCCGCATACAATCAATTTTAAAATACATAATCCTCTAAACATTATTTTTTGGTGTCCTCATTAAATTTAATAATGTACAATTTATACTTCCATAAATTAATCTTTTTAGTCACTCAACTTTGGTCATGGATACTTGATAATGTTAGTTTTGGCACAATTTAATTTTAATTAACTTGAACGCTTAATCTAGACCTATTTCACCACATCATTCTATCTTAAGCACTTATATGAACCTATTATTTTTCTAAATTGATATTTGATGCCTAAAACAATGTTCTAACTACTAAAATTCCCTCTAAGCATCTATATAGGCATATCTAGAGCCAAAAGTCACTTGTTTCCATTAAAGACAAAATCTTTCAATAGGGGACGATACTGGCAAATGTTCATGTCCCATATAGAACATTCTTATACTTAGCTATTTTAATATATAATTTTCAAATTTAGACCCTCTCCTACATTTTGGTCCATATTTTTAGGATAGGTAGCGTGAGTTTTTTCTCTTTTTCATTGCTATAAAGGCACAGTTACGTCAATTATTATACCACTTAGAAATTTTAATACAAAAGCATACTTAAACTACTACACATTAAGCAAAAATTCACTATTCTTCCATATTCTGATTCTAATCACTTGAAACAATCCTCAACCAAGTATAAAGTTTGTTTCATCCAAGCAAAAGTGAAGTATAATCAAGTATTAAATCCATTTATAGATGCATTCATATAGTCAAACAAACACACTTATAAAAATCACTCTATATGGGAGAACTACATGGATTTGAATTCCCTCTTCATAGTATTGGATACATAGGCAACGTTTAGTCATCATGGGAGTGATTGGGGTCATAGTAACTCATTACACTCCCCCCTTTTTATGTTTATAGGGTTTCAATCATTACAAACCCTATTAAGGTTTTAAATTTAAAGAAGTCATTTATAGTTATTTCACAGATGTATCTGAAGGCTAAATCTCTACATATAGGTTAGATTTAAGTTGTTGAAAATGATCATGACCTGAGTTTCCTAATTTTCATTATAAGACAAGATCAACCATTTTAGGATAATAGTGTCATTCAATCTTGTCCTAAGTTGGATGATCATGTTGTTCACTAGTTTTATTTCCAGCTTTTGGGTACTTAAATTATTAGTCTTCGTAAACCTATATCCATCATTTTTCATTTTTTACACAATCAACACACATATAGTAAACAACTAAATTTTCCATTTTGTTTATATCTAGTCTTCTTTTATTCAATTACACTTTATTGATTTCAATATTTTGCTTTTACTTTTCTTGTTGCAAGTTGATTTATAACATTTTATCACATTATTTTAGATAATTATAAAACATATTATTGAACCCATTTTTTATTTGAGCATTGCTTCAAAATAATTGTCCTAAGGTTTAGATAAATTTTTGATACTTGACACTAAAATTAATTTATTTCAAACTTGGATCTAAATTTAACACTAAAATAACTTGCCATGAGGGGAAATATAAATTAAAAATAGTCCTTATAAATAAATACTTGAAATATAAAATATGACATATGAAAACAATTTAAAACACTTAAAGATGACATCAGCATAGGTGTAATATAATAATATAATAAATTTTATTTAGTATATAAAACTTAAACTAACTCACATGGTTAAGATAACCTTCTTTTATTCCATATTTTATTTTTTAATGAAAAGTTGAAGGATTTTTTGTTTTTCCACATTAAATTATTATAGAAGGTATTTGATTTTAAATACTACACATTCCACTGAATCCGTACACTTATGCTTTATTTAAATAAAGTCATTCTCTTACATGTAAATTTTTTACCTATGAATTTTGTTTTCAAGGCACATTGACTACAACTACAGGTATATTAGGGGTGCATTGGAATAGGAAATCCTAAAATAGCCTATGAATTTTTTTTTTAGGTCATATTGGCTAAAACTATAGATATGTCAGGCATGCATTAGGATGGGAAATGCTAGAATTTCATAGAATGTACTCAGTAATCCTCAACAATGAAGAGAGGTCAATATGATCTTGATTATGTACTAGAATTGAATCATATGCTAGAAGAATATGATATGTCTCATATTTATTATCTCCAATCAATGGTGAAAGAAACACTATGACTTCACCCACCAACACCTCTACAGTTTCTTCATTATTCTATGGAATGTTTCACAATATAAGGATATGAGATACCTAGAAAGACTCAAGTTATTGTAAATGCTTGGGTAAATTCAAGGGATCAAATTTCATGGGAAGAAGCTGATAAAATAGGAGTGAATATGTCTCAAAAATGAAGGAGGTCTAAAATAAGGGTCTATTAGGTCTATGTTTATGTAAGTAGAAGAAAAAATGAATAAAGAGTTGTGTTTATATATGTTAGATAAAGTGTACATGTTACCTAACATATTTTGAATATTATTTGAATAAATTTTTATGTTAAAGGCTTGGTTTTACAAGACTATCTCAACAAAATACAAAATTTTGTGTGATATCAAATTATATAGAAGGAAAAGAACACATTTATTTTTGTGTATGGAATCCAATAACATTTGGAGAGGTAAAAGACCATATTATAGGGTTTATTTGTCTTATTTTAAAGCATTTGATATCTTGTATTTTTTCCATTTCAAGTCTTAGACTCTCTCTCTCAGTATATATCATCAAATCTGTGTGTGATCTTGTGACACATTCCTATACATTAACAATATTAAACATGGTCCTATAGCTTATCCATTTGATTTATTCTTCCAAGAAAAGGATTTCCATTTTAACTCCAAAAATCTCTCACTTTGACCTATTTTAGATTAGAAAATGCATATAACAAGCACTTGTTTTAAGCATATATGATATGTATGACCTTTCTAACATGTAATTAAACTTCCTAATATGTAGACAACATTCTAAAACCTAGGGAAACTAAGACAATGATGTAGGACAACTAAGTGAACAAGAATTTTCTTGATTTTGGTGACTAATTCTTAGATCTTATTCTATCTTACTATTCTGTATTTTCTTAAAATCTGAGTCGTAAAGTGGATTGAAGGACTGTATATATGAGTGAGAAAAAGAGAGTTAGTTTGGAGTGAAGATTGGTGTATAAATGTGTTAGTGAATGGTAAAAAATAGGAGTGGAATGTATGTTGCATCAAGAGAATGAATAGTCAAACCCTTGTTCAATAAACAAACTAGTATACACCATGTTTTGTATTCTATGTTTTAAAGGATTGAGGAAACCTTATCTGTGTAAGGAAGAAATTAGTGGGAGATTTCTTAAAGTTTCATGATGATTATATATAAATACGGTTGGCATGGTCTGCTGCTGCATTTTATGAACACATGTAATCACATAAAAATGCAATTTTTACAACTTGAGCATGAATTATGACATCCAAACAATAGGTCTTTCCTACTTGCTTGCACAACCCACTAGGCATGTTTTCATTGCTTCCCAATCACCTGAATCCTTCCTGAATCAGCCCTAGCTATCCTAAAATCCTCTCCCATGCACATACTTATCCCCTAAGGTTCCTTTCCTCTTGGACAATAACACCATAAGTTGAACTATAGCATGGACCCTAGGGTGTCCACTTTCCAATGCTATTGTCTGAGTCACTCTTAGCCTCAAATAATCAAAAAAATTTAGATCTTTATCTTTTTCCTTGTTAGCCTAACATGAAGTCATCTAACCTAGGATCATTAGTTTCCCTATAAAATCATATTCAAGGGCCATTTAAAAGGTTTGGAAATCATTCAAAAGGCATGAGCTATATAAACACTAAGCACATTCAAGAAAATATTCCTATTCTCTACATACAACTGACCACTATTATTTCTAGCCTACCGAAGTTCCCGCATAAGTCATGAGTCATCTCAAGCTTGCCTAGATTTACATGATACTTGCATTTCATGCACAAGATTTCATAATACACATTCAATTTGGGAGAAATACATTGGCTTTGATCCCCCCTCAAAGTATTGGTATGTAGGTAGCATGCCCACACATGGGTGTGATCATACATTTAGTACATAATACACATTAACCCCTTTTTCCAGTTGATTCAAAACCACTTGTCAAGCCTAAAGAGGAACCAGTTCCCTAGAGGATAGAATCAGTTGCACACAAAGGTTCACAGATGATTGAGACCTAATATTCCAGACATAGATCCTCTTGAAGTATCAAAACATAACCTATAAAGCTTAGAAGAAGCAGATCAGAGGGATTATAACACTAAAAATGGTACTATAACACTAGAACTCTAAGTGTCTAGTTTTTACTACTTTTATTTAGGTAGAAAATAGACTTTTGGGTCTTATTTTTTATAGTCTACCTAGTGAGCTCCACAATTTGTAGTTCCAAAATCCTATGTCTCAGTCCAAAAATTAGCTAAGTTCACTCTCTATACCCTTGTTTATTATTTTTAGTAATTAATTGATCAAATCTAGATTTATCATATCGTTAGGTTAATTTAGCCATATTATACTCATATATTTTTATATTAATCTATACCTCTTTACCAATTATGAAATTAAACCCTTAGTTTCCCAAAAATAGTAAAACATTTGGTGAACTCGCTTTACTTTGAATCTTTGCACAAAAACCCTAGAAACCCTATGACTATTTATTTTTTATTTTTTTTCATATTTTTTTTATTTTTATATAATTTAAAAATTAGAAAACTAAAAATTTAAGTGAAATATTTTCAATAATTCACTAAAACCCTAGTTTCCACATAATAGGTCCTTTTTGCACAAAACCACTTCCAGACCACTAGGAAAATATTCTACTAATATTAGAAATATTTTCATATTTTTATTAATATATTTAAAATCAAATATACTAATTCTTAGTAAAATTTTAAAATTATTGCATTAATTTTTAAAAAAACATTTTAGACCCTAGTTACATCACTTAATTTCCAATCATTTACTAGAATATTCCTATTATTTTTGTAAATTTTGATTGAATATTAAAATAAAAAAATCATTTTCACATTTAAAAGTTCATAGTATTATGAAAATAATATTCCTAAGAAATCCATACGTGCATACATAAGGTCCTATTGCATTCTGAGCTATCACCTTACATGTTTGCACCATTGTTGGAAATATTGTCATTGATGTCAAAGGTCTAGCATTATTGATGATAAAGGCCCCATTAAATTTAATGTTATTTGTAATAGATATATCTTGGCTAATATGAGTTAATATTTATTTAATATTAACGAATATATTTTTGGTTGCATATGAGACAAAAGAAGGGCCCATGGAGAAGTCAAAGAGCCACGAGGTAAAGACAAAAGAAGGATGGGATGCATTTTCCCATGAAGAGTTATCTTAGGGAATTCCAAAAATCACCAAGTGAAGACAAAAGAGGAAGGGTGCAATCTCTCATGAAGGGACACTTTGAGGAATACCAAAAGTCACCAAGATAAGGACAAAAATGGGAAGGACGTTTTTGGTCATGAAGGGTCACCACATGACTTTTCAAAGGCAAGAATATGAAGGTTCATACAAGTTTGGCACCATTTTCCATGAGGATTGAAGGGTCACAAAGGGGGAAGACCAAAGGTCATTTGGAAAGCTATAAATAAAGGCTTGAGAAGCCATTTGTAATAAGTGTCAAAGAGGTTGATTTGATATTGTAATATCTAGCTTAGAAGAGCGATTGTGAGAGATGAATATGATTTGTATTTGTTATATCTAGCTTAGAAGAGCAAATGTGAGAGAGAGGAAAGAGATGTTGTATTGAACTATCATTTGTTGAGATAGCAACATTGAGAGATAGGTGTGTGGTATACACAAAGGGTTTGGTGCTCCCTTGGGTTGGTGCTCATGAATTGTTTCTAGGTTGGTGCTCAGCAAAGGGGTTGGTGCTCCTGTGGGTTGGTGCTCATGAATAGTAGTTGGGCTGGTTCTCAGTAAAGGGGTGTGGTGCTCATGAATAGTTGTTAGGTTGGTGATTAGCAAAGGGGTTGATGCTCTTGCAAGCTTGGCTTGCGAATATTGTTTGGGTTGGTGCTCATTCATATACTTGAGATTGTTCTCCATAGTTTTTCCCACATTGGGTTTCCATGTTATATCTGGTGTCTCTCTCTATCTTGTGTGGTGTTTATTTGTTTGAGTTTTATTGCATATCTTGAATGTTTGATTAAGTGGAATTTGGTTAAAGGAAATTTTTATTAGATATATGATATACTGATTCACCCCCCCTCTCAATATATCTCGTGCTTAATAATTGGTATCAGAGAAGGTTCCCTCAGAATGGGTTTACCAGCTTGAAGGTAGATCAAAGAAAAGCATAAGATGGCCAAGTAGCTAAAGAAGGAGAATCAAGAGTTGAAATATGTGGTTGAGGTTCTTAAGGAACAGGTGTGTATCTTGGATTCTAAGTTGGCTATAGAAGTAAAAGAAAATAAGATATTTATTCAGGATCTTAAGAATCAGTTATAAGTTGCAAATTCAATTTTAACATCAAAAGAAGAAGAGTGTGATCAGTTGAAGGATGGGTTAGGTTCTTTAAAGGATAATCATGAGAAGCTTATAATCAAGGTTGAGAAAGATCATGAAATATTGGTCCAAGGAAAGAAGGATGCAGGTTTTGAAGGCAAATCAAAGAAGCTGATCAGACAGCCCAATGCTTTTAAGTTTTCAAATTCTTTTCATGGCCATTGTTTTGTTTGTCATCATGTTGGTCATAGGGCAAGAGACTATATGAGAAGAAGCAATCAGTCAAAGGGAGATCTCAATCACATTCAAGAAAAAGGTATGAGAAATATTGTTTGCTTTTGTTGTCATGAGGTCGGCCATATTTCTAAATTATGTCAAAATAAAGTAAAGAGATATTCAAGGTATGTCAAAGGATATAGAGCCCCTAGAAAATATGAGAAAAGACAAATTCAGGTTTGGAGACCTAAAATAGTAAAGGTTGATCAGGTTGAGTTTAAAAGTGAAAATGAATTACTTGCTATAGTAGATAAAGAATCAGATAGGAAGGATTGTGCAGAATCTCTTGTTACATTTGAGCATGAGCTTTGTCAAGATAAAATAGTTGCAAAAGTTGAGAAGATGAAAAACATCATAAATGATAAGGTTAGTAAGTCAAAAAGGCTAGACATGCTTAAACGAATTCTAAAATAAAAACACAAGAAGATCAAAGAAGAAACAGAGGAAATGTGGGAATCTCCTGAGATTTGTTTTTTAGGACCCTTTTGTGTGGGGTGTCTCTTCTAGGCTTCAAGGAGACACTTTTAAGAAAAATTGAAGCATGGTGGATACTATTGGGTCTTCGCTATGTTGCATGACAAGAAGGTGAGTTGGAAGATTAATTTTATATATCTTTTGAGGGAATAGATTTTTGAAGAAAATTTTGCATCAGTATTATGGTTTGAGGCTATTATAATGATTCTTGCATATGTAGTGTTTCAAATGATTATGGTCATAATAAATTAGAATGTTGAAAAATATCTAACAGTTTCAAAAAAAAGGAAAAGAATACTCATGCAGATTCAATGAAGGATCAGAGTTTCAAAGCTCCATTCATCAAGAAGAAGGTTCAGACATGTTCATGGCAGAAGAAACAGCCTAAATATTCTTTGTTGATATAGATAGATTTGCATGTGAGAAATAAAGATCAGCGATGGTTCGTTGATAGTGGATGTTTGAGGCATATGATAGGAGATAAGAGTAAAGAAGATCAATGGTGGCATAGTGAAATTCAAAGATAAAACCACTGTTAGGATAGCTATAAAAGGTATTTTAATTTTGGATATTAGTAGAACCAAATCTAAGAATGTTTTGTAAGCATAATTTGTTGATTGTAAGTCAAATATGTGATCAAGGATACACCTTAAAGTTTCATGTGGAAGGTTATGAGATTAGAAGAAAATATTCAAATGAGTTGATTGCAGATTCTCAAAGGACAGGTAAAGATTTATATGCATTATCAGATATCTTCTCAAAGGACACATTCAAAGATCTACAAGAGGAGTTGGGAGTAATTTATTTTACTTCCTACCATTAAGGTTCAGCATCAGTTGAGGGGGAGCTAAATGTTAGCTCTAGGTAGGCCCTTTGCCATTGATGTCAAAGGGGGAAAATAATAGGTATAGGTACAGGTGCAAAAATAGGTACAGGGAATAGGTATAGGTTACTACAATAAGGGGGAGTTACTGTATGTTTTCAGATGACAATATGTGTAGGTGACAAGATGTGGCAGTTTCAGGATTGAGATTGCCATCAATGACAAAGGGGGAGATTGTTGGAAATATTGTCATTGATGCCAAAGGTCTAGTATTATTGGTGATAAATGCCCCATTACATTTAATGTTATTTGTAATAGATATATCTTGGCTAATGTGAGTTAATATTTATTTAATATTAATGAATATATTTTTGGTTGCATATGAGACAAAATAAGGTCCCATGGAGAATTCAAAGAGCCATGAGGTAAAGACAAAAGAAGGATGGGATGCATTTTCCCATGAAGAGTCATCATGGGGAATTTCAAGAGTCACCAAGTGAAGCCAAAAGAGGAAGGGTTAAATTTCTCATGAAGGGACACTTTAAGGAATATGAAAAGTCACCAAGATAAGGACAAAAGTGGGAAGGACATTTTTGGTTGTGAAGGGTCACCACATGACTTTTCAAAGGCAAGAATATGAAGGGTCATACAAGTTTGGCACCATTTTCCATGAGGATTGAAGGGTCACAAAGGGGGAAGACCAAAGGTCATTTGGAAAGCTATAAATAAAGGCTTGAGAAGCCATTTGTAATAAGTGTGAAAGAGGTTGATTTGCTATTGTAATATCTAACTTAGAAGAGCAATTGTGAGAGATGAATATGATTTGTATTTGTTATATCTAGCTTAGAAGAGCAAAGGTGAGAGAGAGGAAAGAGATGTTGTATTAAACTATCATTTGTTGAGATAGCAACATTGAGAGATAGGTGTGTGGTATACACAGAGGGGTTGGTGCTCATGTGGGTTGGTGCTCATGAATTGTTGTTGGGTTGGTGCTCGGCAAAGGGGTTGGTGCTCCTGTGGGTTGGTGCTCGGCAAAGGGCTGTGGTGCTCCTATGGGTTGGTGCTCATGAATAGTTGTAAGGTTGGTTCTCAGCAAAGGGGTTGGTGCTCCTACAAGCTTGGCTTGTGAATATTGTTTGGGTTGGTGCTCATTCATATACTTGAGATTGTTCTCTGTGGTTTTTCCCACATTGGGTTTCCATGTTATATCTGGTGTCTCCCTCTATCTTTTGTGGTGTTTATTTGTTTGAGTTTTATTGCATATCTTGAATGTTTGATTAATTGGAATTTGGTTAAAGGAAAGTTTTATTAGATATATGATATACTGATTCACCCCACCTCTCAATATATCATGTGCTTAACATAAAAACTCTAGGGCTATTTATTTTTTATTTTTTTCCATATTTTTTTTATTTTTATATAATTTAAAAATTAGAAAACTAAAAATTTAAGTGAAATATTTTCAATAATTCACTAAAACCCTAGTTTCCACATACTAGGTCCTTTTTGCACGAAACCACTTCCAGACCACTAGGAAAATATTCTGCTAATTTTAGAAATATTTTCATATTTTTATTAATATATTTAAAATCAAATATACTAATTCTTAGTAAAATTTTCAAATAATTGCATTAATTTTAAAAAAAAATCAGAGCCTAGTTACATCACTTAATTTCCAATCATTTCCCAAAATATTCCTCTTATTTTTTGTAAATTTTGATTGAATATTAAAATAAAAAATCATTTTCAAATTCAAAAGTTCATAGTATTATGCAAATAATATTCCTAAAAAATCCCTAGGTGCATACATAAGGTCCTATTGCATTCTGAGCTATCACCTTACATGTTTGGCAGCTTCGTATACTTTTTTGTGCAAATTCTAAACTACTATTTTAGACTTCTATTTTTATTTTATCTAGTACTTTCCAGTTTTGACACATTACCTATTACAACTTATTAAAAAACATTTCAAATTGTTTTCCTAATTGTACAATGGGCCAATATATTGATTTTGACGAAAATGATAAAAGAGAGCTTCGAGAACTCTTACCCAAACACCTAAATATGCAAGATGACATGATTAGAATACTAAAAAAGGAAACCAATGGTCAATCTTCTCAAAGCACAGAGTCACCAGTTGCACATGACACTATGGGGGCAACTATGTCACAATAACCCCCTATAGCAGTCCAACCTTATTCTATGCCACTAGATGTAGCTAGTACATCCCTATCTCCTAATGTGGCAGCCCTTATGAAAGAGATTTGATCTCTTTAATCCAAGGTGCAACATCTTGAGCAAGGTACCACTAGATCTACATAGGCATTGGATTCTGTCACTTTATTGCATATACCTTTGGCATGACATATAGCTACTAAACCCCTGCCACCTAGATTTGTATAACCTAAGCTCACTCTTTATGATGGCAAGGGTGATCTAGAGACACATTTGAGAGCCTTTCACATAGCATGTTTAGATTATGCACCAAATGACTAGCTATTAACTAAGTTATTTCCAAGGAGACTCAAGGATTATGCACTACAATGGTTTTATAGTCTATAAAATCAGTCGATCAATGCATTCAAGCCTCTTATCAACATGTTCCTAACACACTTTAGTATCAACACTAGTGATAAGGTGTCATATTCTCATATTACACAACAAAATAGAAGTCAAATGAGCCTCTCACTGAGTATGTTCTCAGATATAAGACCATATTGGCTAAGATGACTAGCCCTATGCCATATCAGGAGTTACATGACCTCTTCAAATAGAGTCTTCTATCAGTTTTGCACATGATAATCATGTTCAAAATATTCTCTTTTTTCACTAAATTATGTCACACTTTAAAAGAATGAGAAATCAAACTCATATCAATGGGCAAACTCAAGTACACAAGTGTATTAGATACAACTAATAAGAGTAACAACAAAGTCCCACATAAGGTCAGGTTTAATGACAATAAAGGATAGACTCAACAAAAAATAAATGCAGCTTCAGAACCCCCATAAAGAGTCACATTATTAGCACTTCCTTGGTGACCTTCTACAAATCTACCAATTTCTCCAACTATATTTCTACAACATCTACTAGAATGTAATATCATTTCTCTACCTCCTATCAAATAAGTTGATCTAGCAAAGCCTCTTCAACGGGGATATGATTAGAATGCATTTTACAACTTTCACAATGTACCAGGCCATACTACAAATAGATGCATTAGTCTTAGGCATAAGATACATGATTTGATTGATGCCAACTAGATTGATCTAGGCACTTCATTTGAGCCTCCTTAGGCCAAACCAACACAAGATAAGTCACTTAAAATCTCTTTAGATCTGTTTCCATAGCATATCAATTCAAAGGTACAAGACACATTAGGTGTACATCATGCATATCAGGCACATCCTCCACCAGCTACATACAAGGCACCGATAACCAATTCACATCTATTGAGCCATATGATTAGCACTTTTCATTTTAGCCTTCTATCTCAACCTTCTATCTCCTTTTTTAAGTAGGAGATTATCAAGTATGACATAGATTATCATGTACTCTTCATCAGAGCTTTTATTCATGATCATCCCATTCACAGTGTTCTAATTGACAATGGATCCAATGTTAACATGTGTACTATGACACTACTACAACACTTGGGGTATACAGAGCAGGATATCACTCTGACTAACATAGTTATCAATAAATTTAGTGGACATATTTAGACTATATTTAGGTAAGATCACCATTCTATTATAGGTTGGTCCTACATGCATAACCACCCCATTCACTATAGTTCTTAGCACAAGAGTTTTTGACATGTTACTTCGTAGACCTTGGATATAAAAATTTGGAGTAATTCCATCTATAATGCATCAATGCATGAATTTCATTCATGCTAATCAGGTTATTATAGTTACTAGAGTTCTATATGAGTTGCCACCTTTGATTTTAGTGCCAATTTTAGTTATATATCCAATTTTAGTTACAACACCAGTTCTAGCTCCATTACTAGTACAAAGGGTCCATACACCTCCATTGCTTCAAGATTCTAAACAATTTCTAGCTATAATTTTCACACCCAAAGTAGTTTCATTGAGATCTCAGGCATCTACACATCGAGTAGATGTTCAAAGAGTTTCTCCTAGTTATAGATAGGTCCCTAAGAGCCCTATAGTTACATCTACTTTTTATAGTTACAGAGGATCCCTATAGTCAGTTTCTACTTCATGGATCTCAGAGCATTTACAACATATCTAGCTCTCATAGCCTTAGTCTCAGCACTTCTATTGTGCCTCATGATCATGTATGATTCCACTTTTTGATACTGGGCACCATGATAGGGAGTCTCATCTGAGACTCATCGGTTAGTATCATTCATTTGTAGTATTTTCCTATACATAGTCTCTTTTGCATGATTATACATAACTTATTATAAAAATATAACAACAATATGAAATTCAAAAAAATACAAAAATATGTCAATTGTATGCATCATCTATGTTCTGACATTAGTAAAACACTATGCTAAACTTACATTACGTTGTTCTATGCTACTTGTTTGTTGATTTATCTATATTACCAAGCTTCACTTTTTTTTTGGAAGTGTGTGTAGTGCATCTAGACCCTTGATTTCTTTATTCCACCCATCAAGGGGGCATCTTACATCTATATTCTAGTTACATATCAATACATCTACCCACTAGGGGCAGATTCTACATGACTACACCATCCAAGTTATGTCATTCTTACACTACACAATTTAGACATCTTGTTGTAGTATGTTCTTTACTTTCTTACATAGATATTACATTGACATTCATTGGAATTTACCACACTTCTATATTTCATAGCATATACATTAGTCTTGTATTACATATCTTGTATACTCTTAATTCTTTCTTTTTATAGTTAGATTCATGTTTACTTCTTTTAGTAATTTGCATGCTTCCACTCTTTATTTTGATTAGCTAGATGTGTTTGCATTTTCCAATTCGTATTTGAATTTGAGGACATTTTCAAAATGTCCTTTGCTCTTGTCTATATGTGTGTGCCTTTGGACATTTGCCAATGTCCTTTGTGTGTGCCTTTCTATGTGCTTGTGGCCCTTGTGCTAATCTTTTCTTGTTTATTTTGTGTGTGTATGCGACATTTGAACATGCCTTATATGCCTTATGTGCTTATTTGTCCCCTTGGTCACCCTTATGTGTTTCTTACTTCTTACTTTGTATGCTTTTTTATTTGATCATTTCTCTTTGAGTGCAATACCATGATTCCAATCATGCATTTACCTTGCTTCTTGAAAGCCATGATGGACATCATGCTCTATCCCTCCATGATACTAATAACTAACAACTAACATATTGAATTCCATAGTTATCTTGTACACATGTTATTACATTACTATATCTATCTAGGCATACCCCTGTAGATCTAACAATCTCTCTTTATAACTTTTGTTATATCTTGAGATCATGAATATCAATGTTATATCAAACATTTTCACAGCTTAACACACTTGCAGGGCTTTTTCTCTTGAGGGCAGTCATTGTAGGGTCTTCATTCCTACCCTCAGAATAGGGGACAATAAAAAAGGGTTTTATCACAAAGATCAGAGCTTCTATTGGTAAAAAAATGCAATTTTAGACCAATTCAGTCTAGATTCCAAAATTTAGTACAGGCAAGCTAGATCAGGTAGATAGCAGAGAACACAATCTAGTGTTTTGGCTCTGGATAATAGCACCAAAAATGGGACTATAACACTGGACCTCAAAGTGTCTAGTTTTTGATGCTAGTGTCCAAATAATAAAATTTCCAATTTTTATAGAATCAGGCAGAGGGGTGAGTTCAGTCATGGTTTTTCCATAATAGTACAGTCTAGAATCTAGTAGTTTTTAGCACTTTTCTTCTTAGAGAATCTAGATACAAGGGGAATCATGTGTGGCATGAGGGTTTCTAATTATAGTTTAGATATGGTAGTTGATACAACTTCTAGTTCAGAATGTATGTTTCAAACACTCATTATTAGGGGTAATATGTGTGGCACATGGGCCTTCTCTTTTCTGAGTTTAGTACATTTTCTTGCATGTTCCCAGTAGTTGCGTGCCTTACTCCAATTTTAGGTGGTTGGCATCACTTTCAAGTAAACTTCCATAAAATTTTGCTTCCTGAGTACCTGAGTTCCTGAGTTGATTCTAGTTTTAGAGGGGCTTTTTATATGAGTTCCAATCTCTATCTTTTGAAGTGGCCAACATTGGCCTAGTTTCCAATTACATTTAGCTATCCATACCAACATTATTATATTACAACACGTTCATGGGCTTCATGACCCATCTCATATGACATTCAACTTATATTGGTATCTTTATATTCAACTTCACATTATGAGGTAATGATGGAGCCAAAGGTCTAGTTAACCTTTTTATTCTTGAGCCACCTATTCAGAGGGATTGGGCACATAGTCTAAACATCGATTAACACACACATGATTTGTTAAATTCACATAGTTAGCGATGATAGATCCAAAGGGCCTACCCTTTCATTCTTGACCCACATTTTAGGGGATTGACCACTCAGCTCATCCATTGATATAACTCTTGGTTCAATATTTATTCAGCATCACTCAACACAACCCAACAACATAATAGGTTTTGTATTGATTCACATACTCAATGAGGTGTATTCATTTCTTTCTCTTCCTTTCTCTCTCTTTACCCATATTTATACATTATTATTTTAGATATAGCTTATCTAGTAAGAACTGATCTACTTTCACTTTCCTTGTTTACAGATTCACATAGTACAACATGTTCTCACCACACACAAATCCAACATCATGCAACTTCTTGGGCTTAGCCTCATAGGTAAGTTTAGGTAAGCTTCTATTTTTCTCCTTTATACTAGTATTTCACTTAGTTGCATACTTAAAATAAAGGTGGGGGGGGGGGGGGGGGGGGGGGGGGAATGTAATCACATAAAAATTTAATTTGTACAACTTGAGCATGACTTGTGACGTTTTCCCACTTACTTGCACAACCCACTAGCCATGTTTTCACTACTTCTCAATCACCTAAAGCCATCCTGAATCAGCCCCAACTATCTTGAAATCCTCTCCTAGGCATATAATTATCCCTTAAGGTCTTTTTCCCCTTGTATAATAGTTCATAAGTTAGACTATAGCGTTGGACCCTAGGGTGTCCACTTTCTAACGTTACTATCTGAGTCACTCTTAGCCTCAAATGGTCAGATTTCCCTAGATCTTTATCTTTTTCCCTATCGGCCTAATATGAATTCATCTAACCCAAGATCATCAATTTTCCTATAAAATCCTACTCAAGGGTCATTTAGAAGGGTTGGAAATCATTCAAAAGGCACAAGCTAGAAATACACTAGGCACATTCAAGCAAATCTTCCTATTATCTGCATAAAGCCAACCAATGCTATTTCTAGCCTACTCAAGCTCCCACATAAGTCATGAGTCATCTCAAGCTTTCCCAGATTCACATAATACTTCAATTTCATACATAGGATTGCATAATACACATTCAATTTAGGATAACAATATTGGCCTTGATCCCTCCTCAGAGTATTAGTATGTAGGCAGTGTGCCCACACATGGGGTGTGATCATACGTTTAGTGCATAAAACACACTAACCCCTTTTCCAATTGATTCAAAACCACTTGTCAATATTAATGAGGAACCAGGACCCTAAAATATAGAATTAGTTGTATACAAAGTTTCACAGATGATCAAGACCTAAGATTCTAGACATAGAGCCTCCTGAAGTATCAGAATAGAACCTAGAAAGCTCAGAAAAAGTAGATCAGAGGGACTATAGCATAGAAAATAGGACTATAACATTGGACCTCTAAGTGTATAGTTTCTAGTGCTACTATCTAGGTAGAAAATAAACTTTTGGGTCCTATTTTTGATAGTTTGTCCAGTCAACTTAGCAATTTACAGTTTTAGAATCCTCCATCTCAATCCAAAAATTAGCTAAGTTCACTCTCTATCCCCTTGTGTGCTATTTTTAATAATTAATTGATCAAATCTAGATTTAGGAAATTAGTAGGTTAATTTAGCTATATTTTATTCACATATTTTCTATATTAATCCAAACCTCTTTACTAATTAGGAAATTAAACCCTTAGTTTCCCAAAAATAGTAAAAAAACACACCACTCCTTACCTTAAATTTGATAGAAAATTAAGTTACATATCCATTTTTATGCCTTATGAGGAGAAAAACAATCAAGAGAGGCCCACTTTGACATCACTTGTTGATTCCATTCAAATTTTGGAACATGATTAGACCTGAGGGAACATAATTTCAAAGAAATCTCACATGTTTCAATCTGACAGATATGAGAAGGTTATTCCAATCTATTGGGTTAATAGCCCTCATTATTGTATAGTAGGGCATTGGAACATTTGGGGCCACTAACCTTTGAAAAGCCACAAACTCATTGGAAAATCCTATCAATAAACTCTTCATCACATCCATATCATTAGGGCCAAGGGATGCAATTTGAGGTGAAGGGGTGGGTTTATGGTTGGCACCTAAGACTATTAGGGAAACATAATAGGTCATATATCTCAATAAATAAGGGAATTTCAAGCCTGAAATCAATTTTTGTTGCTTGTATGAGGCAATTTTATGCTAAAAGAATAATATCACAAGCTCGTAGGAGATTCCTCCATCCGATTGATTGAATCATCATGGCTATACTAAGATTAAAGGCCCTTAAATAATACAAGAATGACACACCTAGTAAAGGATGAACCTCAATGGGTATTATTTCCCATGTCTTATAAATTTCATGTTAGAATTTGATATGGACTGAATGCGAGCTCTCTTGATGGTAGTAAGATTTTCTAATATAGATAGATTAATCTCCATTTTCCTTGAACTCATAATATAACAAATTACCAAGATCATCCCAATTTATGATTGATATTGGTTCTAAATTTTTTAACTAATATAGGGCCTTGCCCTTAAAATGGTGCAAGTAATCTAAGAATGAAATTATGGATTGTAACATGGAACATTGCACAAATATTTACCATATATTGGATGTGATCTATAGAAGTGGTAGATCATCTGATGCAGAGATCTCAACTGGTCTTGTATAATATGAATAAACTTATTCACACTTACCTCTGCAATTTTAGTAACCTAGCTCTAAATAACTTGATCTCTTTGATATTTTTCTTGTTCTTGATTACTTTTGATGCAAAGGAAAACATAATACCTCTCTCTTGTCTTAGTTCAAGATGTACTCTTTGTTGACAATGGATTATGGAGTCAATGTCATTCAAATGCTTCATGCATGCTCTAAATATTTCATGAGATTTAGTATATTTTCCATGGTCATTAATATCTCTATACACCTCTTATTCCATTTGCTTCACTCTTCACTCTCCACTTTACCTTCTTATACAACTCTGCATACCTTAGGACCTAGTTTAGTAGCATTTTTTTGAAGTATTTTTCTTTATACGGAAATGTATGGAAGTATAATAGAAAACCAATTATGAATTTGGATACCCTCTATTTATTAGTATACTTATACCAAGTTTCAAGCCTTAATTCTACCTTAGCTCACTTTTCTAGGTGCCTTTAGGCCATTATTAGGTCTCTTTAAGTCTTTTAGATCTAATATTTTATACACAATGCTCTCTAGAAGTATGGGTGTGTACAAAAAGTCTCCAAAAAATTCAAAATAACTTTAAAAACACTAAGGCCTTTATACAAACCAAATTTAAAGTCTTTTTTATGGTTAAATATCTTGTTATACACAATTAAATGTTGAAACCCTAACTGTAGGGTTACATAAGGTTCTATAGACTTGAGAGCCCTTTATTTGTGATTTCATGAACTATGAATAGTTCCTCTTCACTATGAAGGTTACTATGGATTAATTTTAACTTATTACATATGTTCAAGGCATTGGTCATTCACCAAGACTCCTCTATGTAGGTTTTCTTCTCTATTCTATGATGACTGTGTGTTCAAACATAGTTTGGGTATCCTACAAACCACTCTTTGAGCACTCCAAGCATTGGTTTAGTATTTAAAATAATATTTTCAATTGAAACACATTTGTATATTTACATTACTCCTTTTCTAAGGCATAAAACCTCTCTTATATGCCTCTGGCCTCTTTTGAACACACATTTGGTCTTAACTATGTATAAAGACTCAGTCTACACAGTGTTTGCCTATTTTGTTTATCTATTTACAACTCAAAATGAATTGAACTCACATTTAAACTTCAAAAACATATGAATAAAGGCTTACCATCCATCAAAACATTCCAAGTAATCTCTCACAAGGTCTTTTCTTGCTCTCCTAGCATTTACGTAGGTTTCTTGCTCAAAGTCTTGCCAAAGAACACAAGTTTTTGTTATTTATCACCATTAATCCTTTTCAGATGCCAAATAAAATGATATTAATAACATTGAGTGCATTGATACTAAATATTATCAACCTACAATGGATCTCCAAACACATTTCACAAATCTTGCTTCTAAAGTGAGGCACATTCAAATTTCTCTTGCATACAGAGTATTGAAAAACACATACAATCATTTTCTTATCAAATTGAGGATACTTCATTTTCCCTTAGCATGTTTATTATCATACACTTTATATTTTCAATCATAAAAATCTTCTAAAGTACATTTTATCTCATCAAAATTTGTATCATCTTAGCATTGCAGCTTAGTTTCTAAAACACACAAATTCTAAGAAGATACAAGGTTTGTATTTCAGTTACCAAAATCAAGAATACTTTTCTTTATCTAGTTTTAATAACAATACATATTTCGATATCAACCCCCAAACACTCTCATTCTCTGACCATAACATTCATTTACAAGTCTTTATAACTCATGAAACTACTCTAACTTAACTTCCTTCCTAACTCCCACTTATATGTTGAGAGTGCAACCTAACCACCACCTATTTGTCAAAATGACTAATTACATGATTTAAGTATGTAACAAGGTTTTATGAATTCTTAAAATCTACTTCACAAGGTTACATACTTAAGACACCTCCAAAACCTTGATAAAGCATTCAAATTTTAAATAAAGCAAATTGGCAAGAAAATGCTAATGCACTTCAAATTCAAAATTAATCAAGACCTAACATCATAAATTGATTCTTACAGAATCATAAAGACCTAATGACTCAAAACATTAACTAGACTAGTATTTACAAAAGACGTAGTGATGCTCATGCATCATCTTTAATATATTTTCATATGGTATTCACTCCTCTTGACAAGGTGTTCTTTCACTCTCTTGATTTTTCTATACTCCACTCAGTCACCTAGACCTCCTTTCTAGTCTGTTTCTATCTCTATCAACTTACAAACTTACCTTGATTTGTTATGTTCATTCTTGGACTATCATTCTTTGGTCACTTATTTTCATTCTTGTTTCTAGTATCCTCAATCTTCTAATATTTATTGACACCCATGTCATGCTTAAACAATCTCTAACTACCCACATATTCAGCCCACAACTTCTCTAATAAATCTTTGTGACTTTCACTAGTGTCTTGCTTAGACAGGTTTTTCTTAGTAGCCTTTTTTCCTTCTTTTTACCCCTGTACGGATAGGTAAAGACAAATATTAGAAAAACAAAAGTATTTTCAACTACTCTCTATCTATTACCTTCTATTCATGAAGTTTCATGGCCCCATTCATTCTCTAAATGCCTTTTTTTGCACCTACCTAAACCTAATTCGGCCTCTTTAGGTCTCTATCACCCTTTTCAACCACATGGTATTCATTATTTCATATTAAAAGGTACAGACCAAATTAATTCTTCCAAAATATCTTTATATACCTTGAATCCCATCTATCCACCATTTTTTATAATTTTTTTATGGTGGCAATTGTAGTTAGGCTCACTTTTGTGTTGAACCCCTAAAATAGGGTTAGCCCTATTTATAGGCACTCAAGAAAGATCAAATCGATTTAGATTATATTAAATAAACATTCAAATCATTAAAATGAATTTTTTTTTTCTTCCTAACCCCCATTAACCTTCTTCAAGTTCACTTTTTGGACTTCTCTAATTATCACTTGAACAAGTTTAGGGGATGATTGTGTATGCAAACATAGTAACCTATAGTATGAACTTCAATCCCTTCATGAATTATGCAATGAAAATGAATTATGATCCCATAGAGGGTATTAAAAACATATAAATAAGGCTTACCAATAATGAATATTCTTCAAACTACCTTCCATAGGGTTTTGTCTTTCACTAGATGTTCACTCAGCTTCCTTTTTTCACCTTTGACAGAGAATATAGGGTTTGTAATGTTCTTCAAGGATAATCTTTTAAAATACAAAAGATGTTGATTTGAAGCATGTCAAATGATTGAACATTAAATATTATCAACTTACATTTATTATTTAAGCACCTTCAAAAAAAGTCTTACTATTCAAACCATGCCCATTCAAATTCCTTTAAAACTTAGAATACCAAAACACAGAGTTTGTTAGTTGATTACCTCACCAAAAACCATCTGATCTTATTCTTATCAAAAACACACATTCCAATTTAGTTGACTATCTTTATTTGATGCATTTTTATCAAATGCACATACATACACCATCACATTCACAAGCTTCTAATCCACAACATAACTTAGTTTCACAGATTGGAAGACAAAATTACAATCATAGCATGAATTTTCAATGTGATCAATTTTCTAATAACTTACTTGAGGCTTGTTTACAATCTCACTAAACTTCATTATAATTCCTTTCAATTTTAAATCCAAAACACATTCTATAATGTTCTTCCTTTCTCATTACAAAACATAGAATTTTGAAGTCTTTACACAAGGAAAACACACAGAACTAATAGAATCTATAACTTCTATATCCTGTTCTATCTTACTATTATATATTTTCTTGAAAACTAAGTCATAAAGTGGATCGAAGGACTCGATATATGAGTGATAAAATTAAAGTACTATCTAACATTCTATGAGAATATTTGAAGAATTCTTAATTTTTTAATTCCTAGAGAGTCTCCTCCAATCATGATCTTTCAACTTATTCATTTGATTCATTCCTCCAAGAAAATGATTTCCATTTTACTTCCAAAAATCTCTTGCTTTGACCTGTCTTAGATTAGTAAATGCATATAATAAACACTTGTTTTAATCACATATGATATGTATGACCTTTCCAACATGTAAAATAGACTTCCTAGTACGTAGACAACATTCTAGGACCTAGGACAACTAAGACAACCTCTAGAAGCTAGTAATTTTTCATCAAAATTACAATATGGGCCTTGAAATTTAACATTTGTGTTTTGGTGGGAAACCAACAAATAAGTTATTTAAACTAGTTTATCACCTACTAAGCACTCCAAAAAATAATGACTAAAATACTCTCCTACTACCTCAAGAGACCCATTAAAACACTATTTCAATCTCACACTATTTTGTACAAGTGATGCTCCTGTAACATTAAGACAAGAAGGTGTTTGAGTTAGATCTATTTATAAAGACCTAGTAGAGGTCAAGTTATGTGAAATTGGTCATTAGATAGAGTGACCATGATACAAGTTAGACTGTGAATAAAGGAGAGTGAGTAATGTCAATTTTAGATGTTGTGTTGAGATCATGTGTTGGGCTTGAAAGAAGACAACAACCTACTAGCTATTTCTTGCTCTTGGGGCTTGTTGGTGTTGGTAAAAAAGAAATAGCAAAATCTCTTGAAGAACAATTGTTTGATGATTAAAATATGTTGGTATGAATTGATATGTCTAAATATATGGATTAATATTATATTTATAGGCTCATTGGTGCTCCTCTTGGGTATGCATAACTCATTGTTCTATTTAATAATGGTCTATTACAAACATGTTCTTTCTTTATAATTTTATTTACTGAATAAATTTTTATAGAATTTCAAACATTTTCTTTTTTTATTATTTTACTCACTGAAAAAAATTGTTAATATTAATACTATAACTAATTATAATCTATGATAGATATGTGATTTATGAAGGTGGATGGCTCACTGAATTAGTTAGAAGATGACCATATAGTGTTGTTCTATTTGATGAAGTTGAGAAGTAGCATATTTCTATCTTCAACACCATGCTTCAAATGCTAGATGATGGTAGACTAATAGACATACATGGCTGGATGATTAACTTCTCCAACACTATCATTATCATGACATCCAACCTCGAGGTAGAGTATCTCACTCTTGACACACATCCATGCAAGCTGTAAGAGAGAGGATAATGCAAGAAGTAATTAAAATTAATTTTTGGTATTGTGCACTACGTCATCCTTATTTAGTTTTCATGGAAAGTGCCATGATATTAATTTTTCTTTCACCTTCCTTGTAGGTTAGAAATCACTTTTGACCAAAGTAAGATTATATATTATAGATGAAATATGTAGCTATTTGGCTTGTAGAGAGGGGAAAGTTGCTAGATTGTAGATGTAGATGTAGCACCCAAATTGAGATCCATATACAGTGATGAGTTTGACATACTTTTGAGTTGACCTATTATGAGATTGAATCATATAAAAAATATGATAGCCATATTAAATGCACAATTTTAAGAGTTAACAAAATTTAGGCACCCTTTTGTATTTTTTATTAATGATGTAATAAAATGCCTATTAATCCACTTGTGGGTATGATATATGTAGTTTATTATAATAAATAAATCAGTGATATTTTCATGTTATATATTTTTTATCAAAATTTACCCAATAATAAATAAATTAGTAATAGTGTCATGTTATATATTTTTTAATCAAAGTTTACCGTCAGGAAGCTAGAGTGATTTGGGGTGTTGATGTTTATTTTGTTATCTTTAATAGTTTTTTATAAATATGATAGGTTATGAAAATGATCATTTAATTGTTCTAGAAGACATTGTGATTTTGTCTTAAGCATTTCATATTCTATTTTTACTTCTATTTGGAAAATATAGTTCCATTATGAAAAAGGAAACTATTTATATCTATAACACCAGAGAACAAATCAATTTTATCTATGCCAAAATTAGAGAAATAGGACTAGGATTGTAATTATTTTTTTGGGTGATGTTATCAAAATAATGCAAGTCGAGGACAAAAGCCATTGCATATTCAAGTTTACAAATTGATAAATGTGTACTTAAATCGAATTGTATATTAGACTTTAGCCACATGGTCTATAGAGGGCTTAACTATGGTGAGAATAATTTTTTTCCAAAAAGGGAATGGGTGAATATCAATCCAAAGCCCAATATATGGAAATGTTTCTTACAATTTGGCTTATTGGGTGTTTTGTATTTAGGTGTTTTTGTATTTGTCCTTGATTTTTTGTACTTCCACTATTTGTTTATAGTTTTCTATGCATTATTAATAGTCCATGGAGTAAAGTTGTATCTGAACCATAAATCTCACAAGAAAATGATGAACAATCCATGAAATCAAATCTTACACCATTACTCTTTACTCAGTTTAAAATTAGTAAACATATTGAAGATTAACAAGACCGTATTAATGTGAGATTGAAAATAAACCTTACGCATTTTATTTACAAACATGTATGTACCTCAGTCTTCTAGTATGAGAGATTTTAGATCAAGTGTTAAATATGGGAACTTAATTTTGAAATTTAGGATCCCTTGATTTTATATACTTCCTCCTATATTTACACAATCTAACATCATTGCATCTACTTATCATTCTATATGATTCATGTTTTACATTATTTAGAATCCATAGATGGATTGTATAACTTGTGTGTTCTCATGGATCCAAAAAAAATGGCCCAGTGAAGGGTCAGAATATTGGATAGATATTTACCATTTACAATAACAAGAGACTAAAAAATCTAATAATTTGATGAATTAAATAAAAAAGTAAATTCTATTTTGAAATAGAGAGAAACAATAAATACAAATACATGCTACATTCATATACTAGTTCTATAGACAACACTTAAGGTATCAAAAGTAATTTTATGAATTGTGAACATACTAGTGAGTATTTATCATTCATATCATAATTAACAGGTCTTAACTAAACTTTTTAGGTCTACTGCTAACAATGGAAGTAGCTAGTATGTGTTACATTGAATAACACTATGTCGAGTCTTTGGCATAGACATGTGATATGTAGTGAACTAGCATTCAAAAATCCAAATGACTTATGATGGAAACAACTTTTATTCTTTGCAGGAGGATGGCCTTCAAATTTTTGAACACTACAAAACTAAATCTTCACCATAATAAGTGGAATACATAATGATTCACCATTACGCCAACTCAAGGTGTACTAAGTTATTCAAAATGTGGATAGGTTATGGCATTATATAGTAACCAAATGCCATTAAAATTTAAATGTTTGATTTTATGAAATAATCTTGTTAGAAATGTTGGGAGCAATGATGACTGACTTTATAAAAGGCAAGGTAAAGATTATTTTTAGGTCTCTAGTAAGCAAGACACCAATTTGGTGTATGAGACTTCCCTTATGGAATCCCACATAAGGATTGTATTTCCATTAATTATATATATTATATTTATTGATTGTACATATAATTAATGTGTTTTTATCAACTACATAGGTCTTCACTGATTAGACCCACTTAGAATGTATGAAATGTGAATAAGTTATAATAATGTATAGTAATCAAATCATTATCATATACAACTATATCAAAATTTTCAAATGTAAACCTCCTAAAATTTATGGTGGGAAGGGATTTTTTTGAATTAGATAAATCTTATTAATTTTAATTTATTTTAAATACACATAGTAGGAACTAAAATTAATTAGTGAAAAAATGTGAGTTGTCAAATTGGAGGGTGGAGGGAAAATTTAGAGGGAGGATTCAAAATATTGGAGTGTTTTTTTTTGAAATCAAGTACCATTGTGCTAATCCATATCATGGACGTTTTTTTTTTGAGATCTCCAAATTTGTAACAAGTGACAAAAGATAAGTAGGTCATATTTTGAAGAAGGAAAATTCATTTACTATTGATTTCTGGTATGATTTCTTCTTCCTTCTATTAAAAAATTAAAATGTTTATTACATATATTTGTCGGTTTAAATTTGCATTTTAATTTTCCTTTTCACATTACATATATAATTCTAGTAATGTGCAAAATATTGTGAGTATAAGAAGGTTTTCTCCTTAGATGTTGTTTCATTTTTATTTCCAGATGGACCCAAATGTAAATAGGGGAAACATGAGGAAAAAATCATATATTTTGTGTGTGGAGATGGATGAATAAATGGCACCATTTTAAAAGTGAATTATAGAAAAAATTCAATGTATATGAAAACTATTTGAGAATATTAGGCCTAAAAAATATAGATATATGGCCTAATGGAATTTTATATCCTCTTGATCCTTCAACCAATGATTCTCCCTCATTTGAAAGCATCATTGAGATGATCAAATTTATATGTAATGGTGATAATGGAATGTTAGGATATTGTATGAGGCTACAAGGAAACAAAGAAACTCTTGAGAAATATATCAATGTAATGAAAAATAATATGTTTGAAATGGATAAGACAACCTATAGTTTATTAGAAGTGAATAAGAGGCTAGAAGCTGAGGCTATTGAACATTCTCAAGTAAAAAGTGTACTTCTTCAAGAAGTCACATATTTGAAGAATGAAAGTAAGGTATCAAATTCCAAAGTTGAAGAGCTCACGAACATAATAAAAATAATGAAGAACACTCCTCTAGGAGGAATGACAAGGGTCAAAAATTTAAATAGTATTGTGCCTATGCTACCTTCAAGGGGTGGTTTCAAAAAGAGAATCCAAGCCCCAAAAAATTTTATTGATCCTTCTAGATCAGATATAGATGAAGACACAAGCCATATCTCATCATTGGTTATGAAAAGCTTATTTAAGAAATATGAAATGTTAGCCATGATTTGTTATCAAAAATGCACCTTTATAATAAAATATTTGGTTGATGAAATAATAAACCAATTGTCATCTTCAATCAGTGATAGTGATGTCCAAGGTACTTGTGATAATGTAGGGATTAGTAGAAGAGGCTAAAAGGAACTATTTAAGGCATTACAAGCTGGAATATTAAATGTTAGGATCATTAAGGTATTGGTGCCTCATCCATCTTATGTTAGAGTGAAATGAACAAATAAAAATAAAGAAGTTAAAAACTTTATTGGAGATATGTTTCACATTTAAGCTTCCAAGGAGGATATTATAAGGAAAGGAAGGATTTACATTGGAAAGGAAGTTTCAATCACTTTGAATCCTTTGAATAATGTCTGGTTTGAAGTTGATAGAATTTTAATGGCCATGGTATGATATTATGACATTTTAGTGGAAGAGGCAAATGGGAAAATTATCGTTGTCCTAAAATTAGATGAGATGGAGTTGATCAATGATGTCAAGTATGAAAGATCATCAATTAACTTGATGAATAGAGCTCTAAATACAAATATTCTTGCTACTAATAAAAGGTATTTTTTTTGTATAATCAAAAAACCATGTATGATGGCTTGGGTTATTCAAAGTAAAAAAAGAATGTTATGAAGACTTAAAATGGATTTTTGAGAAAACAGAGCTTCCAGCCATGATTTCCTCTCATGCAATGGGGGAAAAACTTCATGTTGATGGTTATGGCTCATATCGAGTTAAATGATACATGACTATTGACTTAAAAAAATTAAAATGCATGTATAACATAAGCCATGAAGCAAATGCAAAGCATAGTTATATTTATTGCATGCATTCTCTAGATAAGTCAAAAGGATTGATTATAATAAGTTCAAATGGAATATTGGGTTGTGAACAAGGAGCACCTCCTAACAAAGATGAAGTTGATCCAAATATGAATCCAATGTGACAAATCCCATTGACAAGAGTTCACATATGCACTCTTCATGTTTTTATTAGGATAGTTGATAAATTGGTTTATTTATCAATTTTATTTACTTGGAATAAGAAACTAGAAGAGGAGGCACAAAAATCCATTAAGCAAATTGAGAAGGTATTATCAAATGCAAGATTGCATGGAGGAAATGTTATTATTGAAAAAGGTGAAAAGTGATCAAGGATTCATGGTAATGGTCCATCAAATATATCTATGGGAGGAGATAAAGCTAGGCATTTTATTAAAAATGTCACTTAAAGAAGTATCATGGGTCAATGGGAAATATATAAGGATCTCAATGATGTAGAGGATGATAAAAATGACAAAGGAAATTATGCATTGAGGAAAAAAACAACATGGATTTCACTCTCATCTTTGTTCCCCTTGATGAACAATGAAATATTCTCTGAACAAGACTGAAACAAATTTACTAAATTTGTAGAAAAATTCATAAAGGAATTTCTTTTAGTTCCAGGAGAGAATTAGGTCACTAATTACATGGTAAGAATTGAATAATTTGATTTATTATTTAGTGATTTATTATTTATACATAACTATTTTTTAATGTATTATGTTATATCTTTTTTTATATATTTATATGATTTTAGCACATTCTATATGCACATTGTCCATGGTTCACTAAATATTATGGTAGCTTGAGCATTTAGAATACTTAAGGCATGGAAAAGTCTCATAAATTAGCATGTATTATTTGTCATAGGTCTACTCAACATGGTGGAGGATATGCACCATCTAACCCATTGATTTAAATTAACTAGTGGTTCTATAGATGTATGCTTTATAGACTAACACAAAAAAATAAACTTGAAAAAATTAATAATATTGATGTTACAGTAAGAGAAGATAACTCTTGATGAAAGCAAAGAATTCTAGAATAATTAAATCTCAATCAGGGTTGTATAAAGAAAAAAATAACTCACAAAGTTATGATCAGCTCTTAATCATATTGTATATGATGATTTAAGTATAGAATAGATAGACTTGTTATTGTTCTATAAATATAGATAGATATTTGTGGTTTATGTTCTTGTTCTATAAAGATAGATACATGTTCTTGTTCTATAAAGATAGATGATGTTAGATAATTCATGAATAAATAAGCTTTGATTATGAATTTTTATGTAATCTCAAATATTATTTGACCATGTAAATATATATATTTAATGTTTTTATATCCATTTTCATGAGTTTTTAATGATTCTTGATGTGACAAAGATCCAAATATGTAATTATGGGTTATGCACAATCAAGTAAAGAGGTTTTCTTAAGTTTTTGAATTTGATTATGCATAGAAGTCAACTAATCAATGATGATGAATAAAGGAAGAGTATTTTCCAATTTTGAAAGGTTATAAATAGGTAAAAATAGTTAAATATATATTAAGAGTGAGTTTTAAGGTCATAACTAGAAATTCATGGTGTTTTCTGATTCAAAGGAATTAATTCCCTTCTTAATATCTTTGCTTGAACTATATGCTTTTAGTGAGTATAAGTAGGGTTTTATGAGATTCTTATTCTCCTAATGGATATATGAACTTTATAAAGGATTCCCTCAGCTAATATGTACTTTCCAATAATGATCAATGACTTCCAACCTTCATAAAATAACTAAACTTTTCTCAAGAAGCCTTCTAGGGTAAGATTTGACTATGTAGAATAAAACATGGTTCTTTCAAATTAGACAGTAGATGAATTAATGTAGGGGCATCCTAAAATGGTCTCTATATTACTGTGTTAATAATCTATATTGAATTGAGAGGTTACTGTTCAAGATCCTATAAGGGAGGTTCAAAATCAATGGGGGTTGAACCCAGAAGCAAAACCATTGATGAGTAATGTTGTCTACACATATACTTTGTGTTTGTTGTTAAAAAGGTATAAAGATTTAAGTTGATAATATGGAGTACCCTATTCATAATAACTAATCAATTAACCTGTAGATGGTCTGCATAATGGTTTCAAGCATAAAGAGGGTAAGAGTGTGATACAATTCTTTTGTTTGAAAAGAAACTTGTTTGACAGACCCTGCATTCAATGTATGAGAAATAATATGGATAGTGTAAACAAAGTATGAGAATAAAATTGTAATAAATGTGTGTTTTATTATCAATGTGATAGTATTGGTAAGTTATTCTCCTTTTACTTGTTAAGTATTGATATTATAACAAGTGGATTCCATAGATATGGTTGAGAAACTCAAGACTGTCATGTTTCCTGTGTTTATGCACTAAACTTGGTTGTGTGCAATAGAATATTGGAAAACCATAATGTTGATATGTTCATATAGTTTATGTTGGATTTGGTAAGTCTATTATAATCCCTTTTAATATTATTAACTATTACAGTGATTATTTTTCATGCGTAGTCATAGAATAAACAATACAGTTTTGTGTATAGTGGCAAGCTTACACAGTCAAGTACATAGTATAAAGAGAGTGAGAAACAAATTGGATCAGGTGTGTAGTGAGTTGAAATTTAGATAAAACTCATATAAAACTATGCTTTCCATCTTTTAATAATATTTAAATGAACCAAAATATTATAAAATGCATAGGGTTCATAGATAGGTTGATTAGTCCTATAATTATTGTGTTAAGACACAGTTAGACAAAGTTATTAAGAGAAATATTGAATAAAAAGGTCATTGATGGTGAAATGTGATTGGATAAGGTGTATCTAGTATGTATAAAGGATAATCAATCATTTTTAAGTTTTGAAACCCTCATTGTAACATTAAAACAATAATATGTCTATTGGTAGGAGTTAACAGTCCCTGTAAGAAACACAGTCAAAGAAAACTTGGGTTATAAGACTTGAACATAGGTATTATAATTGGATTATGTTGATTAAATAAGTTTTAGGACACTTTTATAGACCTTAATCAATGTCCATAGTCCTATGAAAACTCCTGAAATGTTTGGAAAATAATTTTCATTCCTCTTGGGTAACCCAGATAGAATACAACCTAGAATTAGGGTTTTGACCCTCAAATTGAGTTCCTAGGTGATTTAACCATTGAAAACCCTTATATATTTATATAAATTTAGGGATAAACATGTTTTCAAGGATTTTTAGAGTTTCATAATGAATAAGCATGGTATTGTATAGTTTTAAAGACCTAATCCAAGAGTAAGAAATGTCTTAAAAGGTGGTCAAAATATTTAGTTAAGGTTTGAAAGTGTGTATTTTTAAAGAAGAGGATAAAGGGTAGTTAAAAAGGTTGTGAGTTTCACAATCCTATACAAGTGAAAAGGCCTTAAAAAATACTACTAAAGGAAGTCAGTCAGTAAGAAGGAAAGGTAGTTAAAGTTAAGAGTGTATAGAGGGGTTTGTGAATGTGACAAGGGGTATCATAAGACCATAATGAATATGTTTAAGATTCATAATTGCTCTATATGAACTAGTGAAAACTTGAATCTTACTTGAGTCTTGAATTGCTTTTATGCAAACATACACAAGTTGTCATTGAACAAATAAAGGTTGCTAAGCATACAAATGAATAAAAGGAACTAGTGTGATATTTGATTGAAGGGTGAATATAAATAATAAAGGGTAAGTGTTTTAAGGTAGATACAAAGGGCTCTTTTAAAAACCAAAGGAAAAACTAGAAAAGAAAAGGAGAGCAGAGCTAGACATGTACTTGGGCAGAGGTAAGTATAAGGAGTTGTTTTATTCTTGTTTTCATACATTAGTGATAAGGTGAAAAATACCTCTACATCAGAGTGATATGAATTTTGTGCTGAAAACAATATCATGGATGATAAATTTTGATTTAATACCTCAATATTAGTAGGTAAGGTTAATATGCATTCATACTTTATTGAGTTTGTGCATAGGCAGTTAGAGTTAGCAATACTATGAGGCTCTTGATTTGTACATGGTGAGAGGTTGTGCAAGGAAAGCATATATGATTTTTAAGGTGGTGTTCAATGTTCTAAAATAATATTGTGAATTTTTATTTCATTTTGGATATAGGCCCTATGTGTGACTGCTTAAGGCCTGTAGTAAATAGTGTTTGCAGTCCCAATTTAACAAATAAATTCAAGATAAATGTTGAGAAGAGATGTGATAAATGATAGGGTCCTGTTATTCTTTGAAAAAGGTTTCAAATGGCATGAAGAGTTATTCAAAAGAGGAAGGACTAAAGCCTAAGCTAGAAAGGGTCAATCACCTTGTAAACCCTCACCTACAGCTATTGAAGGATACATGCTTTAGTTCATACAAATTGACATTATAATGTCCTTTAAATAAGGTCTCATGTTTAGACTCATATTTATGAGAATGTATCAAGATAATGTTCATGATCTCAAATAGTTTCATAAGGATATGATGGGCTTAACAAGAAACCTATAGTCACACAAATTGTGAACAATGACCTATTTCCAACTCAATGACCTACATCCAAGGTAGACATTTTATGAAGATACCTTTGAATTGACCTTCAAGTAAGTTATTAGAACTAGTAAGTGTCATATCATGCTTGCTTGAGGACTCCTTTTCATATCTTATGACCTTGTCAATACCTTCAATATTCCTAAAGCCCTATTACAATCCATACAGATACCTATAGTACAGTCAAAGACATAACCTACATTAAAGAAAAGACTTGCATAACTTCTAAGCATAAGATAAATGAGGACACATTGGTCTCTTAGGGAGGTTTCATTTTCAAGAGAATCTATCAAGGGAGAAATGATGTACATGCTCATTAACATGGTCTCAAATCCAAGCACTAGGCTACAGTCAGGTCACTTTTAAATATCTACACCTATAACCATATAAGGCAATCCTATTTCCAAGAATGAATATTTATCAAGTAGTGGCCTAATTAGATAGTCACTTGAGAAAATGGAGGTTTCATGGGATAAATAGTGGGGAAATCATGTTATTGAAGCTAGAGTCATCTCAAACTAGAATTTGGTTAATGTAAAACAAAAACTACACATACATCAGCTTAAGAAGGTAGGCATGTATTCAAATGGTAAATAGTATGCAAAGACAATGGTCAAAATAAGAGATAGTGATTCATAGATGTTCCATAAACAATCAAGGTTTGTGAAGTTAGAGGACTAGGGATCAAAGGTGAACTCCAAACACCTAAGCACTCAGTCAAGGATAATTCAAACACTCACCTATAGCCTCATCAACATCATCAATTTTCTAAGCATGGAGAGGAATGAGAACATAGTGATGTAGACGTCTTAACAAAACTTGTTTATAGAAACATGAAGAAAATAAACTCCTAGATACCTCTACAATAACCACCTAGCTTTGATCTTCTTTGAGTTTTTGAATTGAACATTCTATCTCTATGTGATCCCTCTTCTTAAGCCACTCTTCTTTTTCATCTTTTGTGACTTTCAAATAATCTAAATGCTTCTTTAGGATCTATTCAAGTGTTATACACATGTTACAAATGTTAGATATTCCCTAGGACATTTTTGTGGGTTTTTGCATGTAAGGTTGCAAGTTGATTAAGTACCCAATCACCACTTATTATAGGATTTGTAAACCTTTTCTAATGAAATAAGTGCCCAAACAAGTGGAAACCTCTTAAACATCTATGGAGCATTGCATCAAACACTTATCAATCTTTTGCGAATGTTAGTCAAGCCTTCATACTACCTTTGCCACTCATAGTGCACACTCAATCCTTATTTTCACATCATTCAAATAATGTAGGGTCTGTGTTTAGGCTCTTTAGAAATCATTTATCAAAAAATATAATTAAAATGCATTAAGGACCCTTAAAATTTATTAGATCCACTTTCTCAACATCATTACATTTTAAGTGTCTAGCAATAGAGACTCCCATGAAACACGTACCTTTTTCACAATATCTCAAACAAAATATATAGGGTATCTACATAGTCTTGTCATTTAAACCTTGAATGCTTTCTTAGAATCTAATACACATATAGATGATAATTTATTCAAATTAAAAACTTGAAGATTACATAGGAAATTTTTATACATTACCATAAGAATATTCATTTTGCACTAATCTGTAGTTTTCTTTCATGAACAAGCACAAGAATGTCAACACAATCACCAGTTCTTGATACTTCACCAGATACTATCTTCAAGGTTGCAAAGCTTGCAATCACAATACATAGATATTAAAGCATTACTTAAATATTTCAACTTTATTTGGTTCTATTTATATACATTGACTATATTATCATATAGAATAGGGTACAAAGTTCTCCTTATTTTACTTGTTCCTCCTCTCCTCTGTACCTCTACCTCCTCTCTTAACTCCTAAATAAATATATATAACTTTTATATTGAATTATCCTATGTATATAACATTTAATAACTCACCAAAACTTGTTACATACATATGAATAACTACCTTTTGATAACTACTTCTCATGTCAACTACCTTGACATGGTAGTATATTTCACTTGTACATTGCCATTCTAGCCACACAATTATCTAAGACCGATAAATCTATTACAAGAATTTAATATCATTATTTACTCATCTACAACACCTTTTCAACAAACTTTGCATATTGGCACTATGTAATACTCAAAACAACATAGGGTTTTGAACTACTACCATGAGAATATATGATTATGTAAATGGAAATGGATAAGATGATTGCCAAATATCTCTAGAAAGATATAACCAATCATTAGTGCCTTAACTCAAACTTCCATACAAGTATTTCTCATACATAGAATTAACTCTATCTCACTCAACATAGAATACAAGAAATACAGGCCTATAGTATTGAATTTACACTAAAGGATGTTGAAATTCACCAATCAACTACTTGAGAATATTTATAAAAGCATAACAAGCTTACCACAATAAGTGGAATATTTGAAACATGTTTTCATTAAGTTTTTCCTTCATTTAACATCTATATATAGTCACTCTACATTACTTACATATAGAAAATAGGGTATGCCTTGGAATAGTTTTTAAAATGAGGAGCCCTTCTATAATTTATTAGATTTTGGACCCTCTCAACCTTTGAATAGACCCTTACAACTGATCCCAAACAAAGTATTTACAATTCCTTTATATTCTCTAACTATTCTAACTAACTTCTAGCTCCCTTTTTATACATTGAGGAGAGTCTAACTTCCTAACCATTAACATGACTGATGAGCCCTAGAAATATCATGTTCTTGTCCTCATCTATCACATTCACCCTTCTTATTTTCCATGCTTTCCCATAGATTTTACTTCCTCAAATAGCCATAATCTTGTAAATAGCATAATGTTTCCATACCCTTTAAATAGTTAGAATTATGTATTGGAATTAAATATATGATAGTTATCTTCTGCTATAGGATGTTTTTTATATAATGTGTTTTAATATGTTTTGGAGAAATAGGTATATAGCACAGAATATTCTGTAATAAAAAAATCTCATCACACAGACATATTATGTAGCCACTACATGACCAAAGCTGTGGATAAGACAATTTTGATTCCCCTTTCAACTGACTCATAAAAAATACTATAACCTCCATATAGCTCAATAAAGATGTGGTTGAATAATGAAACAACCATGTTTATCCTATAGCAATGTTGTAGAATTCACATGAAAGGTGACTTTAGCAAAAGGAGCCAATTTTGGTTATCTGAAGTTGAATGTTTCTTAGATTAAAATATATATTGTTTTGTATAAAATAATCTCCTTGGAGGTATATATATGTAACATCAGAGTTGATAATTATTATATATTGATTAGAGAATTATCAGAGTGCATTTTGTCAAGTAGTTGTTATTATAATTTCATGTAGCAATTCATTATTTCATTTTTGATCAATATGAACAAGCATTTCTAAGTTCAATTTAGTGTTGTGAGAGGAAGGATTGAATCTAGAATTGGAAGGAGGAAGGCCCCCCTTTGTAAGCTTTATAGCAACAATCCAACCTATTTAAATAGCTAAGCATGTTATTTGATTTCTTTCTGCATTATGTGTTTTATTTCTGAATTTTGTGATTTACATTCTTGCTTAGAATTATTTAAGGAAGCTTCCAACGTGAAATAATTTATTTCACATTATTATTTTCATATTTAATTCTAGTATTACATTTATTTTAGGACTTTAACATCTTAGATTACAATTAGCATAACGTCAAATTAGAAGATTGAGTGTGCATATATAGTGACATCATCTTATCAAGTCTACATTCTCGAGTTGATATTTAAATGAAGTAGAAGGTATAGGTATATGGTAACTCTCTTTGTTCATTCTAATCAAGAGAATTATATATAATTGTGAATCAATTGCTAGTCATTTTTGGCACTATTTCCAAGGAATGGTGTCACACACATATAATCTTCAATCTTGATAGGAATTGTTTCTAGATGCCTATTGTTTTAATTTCCAAAGCTTATTGTTCTTTAGATTAAATATTTCTTTCTTTCATAGTTTAAATTTCCCTTTTTACAAGTAGGATAGTGGAAAATTTCAAAAAACCCCATATTACTAACCTTGCATAGCCATGGTGGGTAAAAAGTTAAAAAAAATTGGTTAGCATACATGCAAAGCAAAGGGGAATATATAGGGAGATTTTTGTCTGAATCATCAACCATTGCTAAAAGATCAAAAATTCATCCTATAGCACCTAAAGAACATGAAGGAATTCCTAAATATCACTCACAATTATTAATAGAAGAGGTAAAGGAGGTATTTTTGGCTAGATTGGTAGCACAAGCGAAAGACCTTGAAGAGGTTCATACCCCTAGAAGAGACCCACATGTACCATATTTAAAAACTCCCACTTTATCACATCATACTCAGGAATCTAAATTTCACTTCCCTCTGTTGCCCAAATTTCTTGCTAAGGAGGTATTCAAGGTCATTCTTGCTCCTAGAAGAAACACTAGGCCAATAGTATCTTTCAATTTAGAAGGACTCTTTATTTATACACAAGCTGAATATTTTAAAACCTCCACACCATCCCCATTGTATAGGAAGCCATACATTCCTTTTAAAAAAGATAAAGTCTCCATCTTCTACACCCCAATAAATAAAATAATTGATAAGAATTTTGAGTGGTGGGTAGCAACAACTTCTGGTCTACCAATGCAAAGAGTATTCATGGGGGATCACTAGGAATAAAAAACTACCAATGAGTCTGCTACTTTCAAATGTCTTATCCTTACTCCTAAAAAAAATGCACCCATGAAGAATATTCCTCATTTTTCCCTCCCTACCTTTAGTGGAAAAACATCTAAGGATCCAGACATATTTCTTTTCGAGTTCAACATCTTATGCTGCAGTTATGATTATAATCAAGATGCTCAAAAACTCAAATTATTTATAGTGACACTCAAGGATGCAACACTTAGATGGTTAATGGGAATTATAAAGGATGCCATTTATACTTGGGAAGAAATGAAGATGAAGTTTTTGATGAAATACCAAGACTATTGTAGAGGTAGGAATTACATGAGAGATGACATATTCTAAATGACACGAGATGATGATGAATCATTAGAAGAATATATGGAAATATTTTTGTTCAATTTACAAAAATCCAAATAGACTACAATGGACAAAAAGTCAATCAAGTTGATATTCCTAAAGGGGAGTATAGGTGATTGTTTGGATGTACTAGATCTAATGTCTGGTGGTGATGTTTATACACTGCCTTTTGATGAACTAATAATTCTATGTACAAACTACTCCAGATCAACCATGAACAAAAGTAGGGGTAGAACCATTCCTACAACATCTACAATAGGACTATTTAGAGTTGAAGTTAGTAACATGTTCCAAGATGAAGTAGGAAATTATCAACTACCTGGCTACTCAACTTGATACATTACATACATGGAGGAAGCAAAAAGAAATAGAGAAAGCCTTAACCACCTATTGCCCTGAATATAGAAAGAAAAATGTGGATTGCACATTCCATTCCATGAAAGCTTGGGTAGCTAGCATAATTGAGAAGAATCCTAAAATGATAGAGCTACATTTCATAGGAGAAGATGAGAATCAAGTGTTTTTCATGGCTCAACAGAAACCATGGATATAAAACTCAAGTATGCCATCAAACTCTATGTTTGCAAATTCTCAATTCTTAAATAATCCTTAATATGGTTATTAGATGAATATACCCAATCAAAATTGGTCCCAAATAAATTTTTAGCTACCTCAGAATTGGTTATGGATGAAATAGAATGGACAACAACGTCAACCTGGGTAATTCCAAAATTAGCAATGGTTCTTTCCCTTTAATCCATGACTATAATAATAGAGAGGTAATCAAGTATTTCCCCATCAAATACAACAACCATAACAATAATAGGCCTTAATGTCAAACACTTAGAAACCTATTCAGACCACTCAATTACCTGCCTAGCCCATCCATAATCCTACCAATAAGTTGGTTCAACCAACACAATCCATTGAAATAATACAATATCTAACATACACCTTGGATATTAATCAAGTTCAGCTTTATTCAGGTCATGTTCTTTCACAACCCACCTCACCCATAATCACAGAACACTTTGAAATATCCCCACTCCATACTAATCCATAGCCACCCATGGCTAATCCTGAGCCTAGTCCATCCAAAAATAAAAAATAATCTGACAATCCTTCTTTTCCAAAGAGATTGAGCATATCACATCCTAAACCAGAGCCCAAATTTGATATCTTAGGATAACTAAAGAATGTGTGAGTAAAAATCCCACTCTTTCAAGAAATAAAGGATGTTCTTATCTATAATAAGGTTGTTAGAGAGATATGTTTGAAAAATAACTAGGAAGAAAGAAGAAAGATCTTAAAACAATCCAGGTCATTGGCCAACTAGTAAATATTATGATATGAAATATAGTTCCCCCAAAATATTCTAATTTAGGAATTCCTATAGTTAATGTTAACATCCATGTCCAACCCACCTCTAATACTTTAATTGACTTGGGTGTAGCTATTAATGTGATGAACATGGAGACCATGAAATACCTATAACTTACCACTCTATGTCCAACACCCATCATCCTCTAGATGGTTGATAGATCAACTGTTAATCCTGAGGGGATTGTTGAGGAACTTTTATCACTATGGAATCTTGGTAATATCCAGTAGACTTTATTTTCCTATAGTCAAAAAGTAACTTGGGGGTTATCCTTTCATCCTTGGCCAGCCATGGTTGGCCATCGTTGATGATTTTATTGGTTGTAGGTCAGAAAAAATGCTAATTTCTAACAAAAATGACACCAATAATTTTGTTCTTTATCTGCCATCCCAACCTTCCTAGAATTATGGCCCAACCCCTTAGATTGATGATTTTGAGGAATTTGTCTCCTTACAAATTCTTTGCATAATTGATTGGATTCCATCTCTGCAGGGATAATAAAAATACGCTGTCCTTACTTGTATCCTATAAAACACCTATTGATAGGATCTTGTAGCCACAAACTTATTGGAATGTACATCATACCCTCTTCAAAAAACCTTTCTTGAGAATGATCTTGATGAAACTATAAGAGACATTTGGAAATTCCATTAATTACTTCCCCATCAATGCAGTTATGCTCCTAAATCACCAATATATAAACCATGATTTCTTTAACAAAATAAGTAGACATTATACCAAATAAACCTCTTAACATCATCACCTCTTTAACACCCCAATAAGAAAGTTAGTTTCTTACAATGCTGAGAAAACACATAATAACATTTGCCTGGGATTATTATGACATGAGAGGAATACACCCAGATTTATGCATGCATCACATTTACATTAAAGAAGAATGCAAAACTATTTTCCAACCCCAATCATGAATGAATCCCATAGTTAAAGATATTATCAAAAATAAGTTGCAAAAACTCTTGGATGTGGGATTTGTTTATCCTATTTTAGATAGCTAGTGGGTCTCTCCACTGGTCATTATTCCTAAAAAAGGGGAGAATGGCATATTTGTGTTGACCATCAATAATTGAATGTTGCTACTAGGAAGGATCACTTTCTCCTATTTATTAATCAAGTGTTGGATACATTAGTAGGAAAAAGGTACTTTTCCTTCCTAGATTGCTATAGTGGTTATAATCATATATGAATTGCTCCACAAGACCAAGATAAGACCACTTTTACTTGCCCTTAGGGAGCCTATGCATATGCCATCTTGCCATTTAGTCTTTGTAATGCCCCAACCACCTTTTAAAGGGTTGTTTTGAGCATATTTTCTGATCTCGCTCATGACTATGTTGAAATCTATGTGGATGATTCACTATATATCGACATATATTTGAAGAAATGCTCACCAACTTGGATAAATATATTCAATGCTACTAAGACCACTAGTTATCTCTAAACAATGAAAAATGTTATATGCTAATGAATGAAGGGATTATGTTGAGATATCACATATCCCCTACTAGTTTTTTAATGTCCTAGTAAAGATAAGTATCATTAAGGATATACCTATACCAAAGAATTAGAAAGATATTAGAAGATTTTTAGGACATGTTGGTTGTTATAGATGATTCATCAAAGATTTTAGTAAAATTACCATCCCATTGTTTGGATTAATTACTAAGGATGTTGAATTTACATGGACTAATGATTATCAAACTGCCTTTCAGTAACTCAAAGACCTTCTCATAACAAATCTTATTCTAAGAGGACCTGATTGGAATAAGCCTTTTCACATCCACATAGATGCATTTGACACCACTTTAGGAGTTGTCCTTGGTCAAAAAGATGAATCTTTGAGTTATGCAATCTATTTTATCAACAAGACTCTTCAAGTGGTTGAACTCAACTACACTATAGTAGAGAAGAAATTTATTGCTATCGTCAATGCCATCAAAGAATGTTGATACTACATTATAGGTTACCAATTCATCCACACAGATCATGAAAAAATTAGGTATTTAATGAACAAACCTGTTGTAACAAGTAGGATAATTTGATGGTTTCTTTTTCTATATGAGTTTGATATTACCATTATGGACAAACCTAGTAAAGATATTATAGTAGCAGATTTTATATCTCAATTGTAAAATGATGAGCATAACATTATTGTTGATTATTCTTTTCCTAATGAGTATTTATTTTTAGTAACAATTCAATCTCCTTGGTTTGAAAATATTACTAACTATTTTGCTACAAGATCACTACCACAACATTTCTCATCTAGGGAAAAATAACATCTAATCTAAAAGAGCAGACATTATTCCTAGATTTTAGGATATCTTTTTATCACTAGACCAGATTTAATCATGAGAAGATGTATCCAAGAAGATGAAGCTTATGACATTCTCAGAGCCTACCATGATGAACCCTATGGGGTCATTTTGCTTCCAAATGGACTGATATAAGAATAATTACTACCAAATATTATTGGACTTCTTTTCTTAAATATTTTATGATATATACTTGTAGATGCGATCAATGCCAATGTATGGGAAAACCCACTCACTCTGATGAAATGCCATTACATCCATAACTAGTTTTCAAATGCTTTAACAAATGGGGACTGGATTTTGTAGGTCTCATTGATCTTAAATCTAATAATAAGGAATATATGTACTGGTGTGCATCAATTATTTCATAAAATGGGCCAAGGTTAAGGATTTAACCCATGTTAAGATGAGAAAGTAGTTGAGTTATTATATGAAAAAATCTTCACTTGATATGGAGTACGAAGATAAATAGTCATATACCAAGGCCCATAGTTTACATCAGACCTCACATCCACCTTAGTAAAAGAATATGAAATCAGACATAAAAAGTTTACCCCTTACCATCCTCATTTAAATGGTCATGTGGAAGTGAAAAATAGACAATTGGAAAATATCCTCACTAAGACTATCAGCCTGCATAGAAAAGATTGGTCAACACATCTTCTAAAAGTGGTCTGGGCTTACAAAATCACCTAGAAAACCATAAATGGTCTCACTCTATATGAACTAGTTTATGATAATAATCATATTCTGTTCATTGAGTTTGAGCATAAAACATTAAGGACAACACTTGATTTGGTCTTGGATCTTTCCCAAACTCAACAAGATGGGATTATGCAGTTGAATGCACTTGATGAACTAAGAAAGGAAACACTTCATCACACTGAAATAGTGCAAAGACAACATGTGGGTTGGCATGATAGGAACATCAAGACTAAGAATTTCCAACCTAGTGACTGAGCACTCTTTTTTGACTCTAAATACAAGGATCATAAATGAAAGTTGTAGTTTCGATAGCTTGGGCCTTATGAGATCAAACAAGTTTTTGACAATAGAGCTATAACACTCATGACCATTGACTCTATTCAGTTCTAACTACTTTTTAATAGCCATAGACTCAATCTATATAAGAAACCATTTTCCAAATAAATTCTTACTCACCAACTTATTGAATAACAACATTCATCTCTTCTTCATGAAGTAAATTAACCTGTTCTTGTAGCCAAAGGGTATTTATGCCAACCTTTCTCTAATATTTTCTAATAAGAGTAAAAACTTCCTACAACCAAGAATAAGTCATTCACAATGTCTTAGTTTAGGATAAATAAAATCCTACCTCTTGAATTTTTTAGTTTCAGTGGATTTGGGACCAAAAAATCTATTAAAAAAATTGAAAAATTTAGCAATCAAAACCTTCAGGCATTATTGATAGATGTTGTCTCAAAAAACTAGGTCAATGGCCAATCAACATTCATTTTAATAACAAAATAGAGAGAAAGGGCACTACTACAATAAAAAAATTATTTTCATCTATTTTTTCTTGCAGATTCATTACCTTAGATTAGAAATACATTTTCCTTTTTTTACAAGATGAAAAACTTGTTGTTATAGAGAACATTTCTTGCTATAGGATGAAAAACTTGTTGTTGTAGGATATAAGTTGTTACTATACGAAACATTTATTTTCTATAGGATGTATTCTTACCATTCCATTCTACATTACATTCTCATAAAACATTTTTTCCCAATCAAACAATAACACATGGCAAACTGCCACTTCAAATCATCTTTTGCACATTAATGAAAGGTATTCCTACAAGTAAAAAGGTAATTATTTTATATTTATTTCATGTCATAAATTTTAATTATTACTAAGATGATGGGTCTTAATGATATTAACATGATTCCATATCTTATCCTTATCACATCAACTCACCATATCTTCTCCTCCATTAACTAATGTGATTATTGATGTGATGTTGTTGCCACCCCTTGTTATTACCATAAGTCATTTGTGCAAGTTGGCTTTGTCCCTTGAGGACAAGTGATAGTTTATATTAGGGAGGATATTTTATATAATTCCAATAGATTATTTCACTCCCTAATAAAAAATCATAAACATTTCATCAAAGCCCCAAAACCTTTGCTATAAGAACACAAACCTACAACTCAAATTTCATCTCACAATATGGGAGGAGACTTGCTTAAACACGAACCACTTGATATCACTCCTTTAATTGATAGCCCATACATCCTAGACCTATGATATAATGTAGGATAGACACAATATTTTGAGAGGATATATGCTCTAGATCAAGGAATTACAGATGAATTCACTAGCTCATTATATAACAACCTAGCAATAGTAAGAAGAATGGAAATAAAGCTGATAGAAATTGTCATTAGTAGATTAATGGGATTGTCATAAATAAGGGAGGCATGATAATAAAAATTTGATGTTGAAGCAGAGAGGTGAAAATTCATTAGAGGAAATGAAATCTTGAAAACTTCAAAGCAAGACACTACATAGTTATCTTTACTAGGAAGATGGGCCAAAGTTGTTGAGTTCATCTATAGATATTTCACTTGTGATGGGAGGTATTCTATGTTGTATGGAATCACTTCAAATTCATGAATCATTTACGTCATGATGTGTGTGTGTGTGTGTGTGTGTGTGTGTGTGTGTGTGTGTGTGTGTGTGTGTGTGTGTGTGTGTGTGTGTGTGTGTGTGTGTGTGTGTGTGTGTGTGTGTGTGTGTGCACGCGCGTGCGCGTGCGTGCGTGTGTGCCTAAATTCTTACTCTACATGATCACAAAAATGGTGGAAGCATTTCAAAAAGGTAATTCTAAAGATCTTTCCCACCATTGTTTAATCCAGTTGATTGTTCAAGACTGTTTGCAAAGGACTAGACCCAACATAAGTTGGGAAGATTTTCTCCAAGTACCAATAAATAAAGAAAGTGATAGAGAGGGAAATGAAACATAAGATAAAATAGAGGTAAAAGAATAGAGGATATAAAAATCCCTTTCTATAGCTCCATAAGAACCTGTAGTAGAAAACCTTCTTGCAGCTCCACAAGAACTTGTAGAAGGAAACCTTGTAGCCACACAAGAACCTGCAAAAGAAGATCTTCTTGGCAATACAAGAACCTACAACAAGGACTAAATAAAGGACTTTTACAAGAAAAGAATCTCTAAGAAAAAGGAAGAAACTCATTCTCTAACTTTATTTAGAGGAATCTAAGGAGAAACTTCCACCTTCTTCCAAAAAGGCTAATGTAACCTCTACTCTTCACAAATCCCATGGATTGAAAAAAAAAATGAGAACTAAACCTTATTATATTATTGAAATTAATGAAGAATATGGAGAAAAATAGACTACAATAGTAATGAAACTCTAGAGGCTAAAAAAAACAAGGAATATTGTTCTCTAAAATGCAATTAGGAGGTAAAACAAGTGAAACACAATCTTGAAAGTTTGCAAGAGGAACCAATGCTAGAAGAAGTAGAATAAATGGATAAACCTACCATACAAATAGAATTTTCCACTCTAGATGAAAACCTACAATAAATTAAGTGACAAAGAAAAAAGCTACATGATTAGTCTGGAGGATGACTTGATGCACTTACTATAACTTTTCAGCTACAACCCTCTATCGAAGACCATCATATAGTCATTGTTTCACAACCTTCTTTAGAGGAAAAACAACAAGAAAAATTGACAACTACCCAAGAAGTCAGGTATCATTCCTCATTTATAGTATCTTCTAAATTGATAAATTGAATGGAAAATCGGTCTAAAATTTTGAAGGCATTAACAAAAGAAAATATTAAATTGAAAGAAGAGGTCAAGATGAAGGAAGAAAGCATTTCTAAACTATAGCAAAAAATTAAAGATATGGCTTGTCTTATTCAAGATCTCATTGACTACAGGCCTCCTATAAGAGTATATTCAATTTATCTTAAGGAATAATGGCATAAGTACAAATTTATATGAATTTACTATGATATGCCTCATGAAGTAATTGATTCCCTCTCCTTTCAAATCTATAAAGAGAGCTCATATGAAGAACAAGCACAATTATGCGAGTTATATCTTCACAACTATGTTGTGCCTCATGATAGGGAATGGAACCCTAACCTATATGTTGGAGATGTTCTTCTAAAGACATTTTCATCATATATGTTGAATGAGCAAAGAAGAAGATGAGTAGTGGAATATAGGAAAAAGGAAAATGAAAGCTAGCTAGTTATCAGAGGAGAGTCAATGGCACCCAATGTTGTATTGATAGAATGGGACAATATCATGCTAAAAAATGAAGTCAGAGCTTGGTTTGCTAAGAATTGTGATGAATCCCAAGACTTTTACTTAGGATTGAGAACTTTTTTTGGTTATACAACCAAAAAATCATGAATTGAATGACAGAATGAACTCATTACTGTACTAAGAAAGAGAGAGCCATATCCTCCTTTTAAATTAAACACAACATTTAACAGGATCACAAAAGATATTTTTCTTGTAGGATAAATGGGATCTCAATTGTTTAGCTTTATATTTAAGCCCCCTCTATTTTCATACCATATTTTAGATTGACATAATAAAGTCTCATTGGATGAAGCTAGGGAGGTTAGAAATTGGCAACTGTTTGAATAGAGGTGTGGATTTTATGTTCATCTTGCTAGTGGTTCCATATATCCTTTGGATTTAAGAGCTATTTTTGAATTGAAAATAAACAAATTTTTTACTCATGGTTGAGCAAGGCCTTAATTTTGGGGTGTGATAAGCCCCAAAAATGTCATGTTCTTGTCCTCATCTATCACAATCATGCTTATTTTTTTCCATGATTTCCCATATATTTTCCTTCCTCAAATAGCTATAATATTGTAAATAGCATTATGTTTCCATACCCTTTGAATAATTAGAATTATGTATTAGAATTAAGTTTATGATAGTTATCTTATGATATAGGATTTTTTTTAATAATGTGTTTTAATATGTTTTTTATAAATAGGTATATAACACGGAACATCTTGTAGCAAAGGAATCTCATCACACAGACATATCCTACAGCCATTGCATGACCAAATCCACAAATGAACTAATTTTGATTATTCTTTCAACCAACTCATAAAATTAACTATAACCTCCATGGAGCTAAATAAGGATATGATTGAAGAATGAAACAACCTTGTTTTTCCTATAGCAATGTTGTAGAATTCACATAAAAGGTGACTTTAGCAAAAGGAGATAATTTCATTTATCTGAAGTTGAATGTTTCTTAGATTAAAATATATATTATTTTGTATAAAAAAATATTCTTTGTGGTGTGTGTGTGTGTGTGTGTGTGTGTGTGTGTGTGTGTGTGTGTGTGTGTGTGTGTGTGTGTGTGTGTGTGTGTGTGTGTGTGTGTGTGTGTGTGTGTGTGTGTGTGTGTGTGTGTGTATAGAGAGAGAGAGAGAGAGTTGAGAATTATTAGATATTGATTATAGAATTATTAGAATATATTTTGTCAAACAATTATTATTAAAATTTCCTGTAGTAATTCATTACTGCATTTCTGAGTTTAATTTAGTGTTGTGAGAGGAAGGATTGAAGCTAGAGTCAGAAGGAGTAAGGTCCCCCTTTGGAAGCCTTACAACAACAATCAAACCCATTTAAATAGCTAAGCATGTTATTTGATTTCTTTCTGCATTGTGTGTTTTATTTTTAAATTTTATGATTTACATTCTTGTTTAGAATTATATAAGGAAGATTCCAACGTGTAATCATTTATTTCACAGTATTATGTTCATCTTTAATTCTAGCATTACATTTATTATATGACTTCAACATCTTTGATTACAATTAGCATAAGGTTAAATTAGAAGATTGAGTGTGCACATATAGTGATGTCAACCTATCAAGTCTACATCCTCATGTTGATATCTAAATGAAGTAGAAGGTATAGGTCTATGGTAACTCTCCTTGTTTATTCTAATCAAGAGAAGTTCAACTGCTAGTCAATGACCATTATAATGATGAATCATGTGGTCCAAGTATGCAGGAGAACAACCTTGACCACCTCCTATAGTTTAACTAACACAAGATCACTAACTGAATTGCTCTTAAGATTAATGTACAATAAAGACTTGCATTTTTATTTATAGCATTATGTGCTCATTGTATAAACTATTGGGATTCATGTTAGGTTCTATTAGTCTTATTTGAAACATAAGCTCTATTTTATGACATTTAAATTGCATTAGTAGAGGTAACACTTGAGTCATAATGTTGGTTTGTTAAGGGAAACTCATACTTTAGACTTCTACTTCCTTTCTTGAGCTCTGTACTGCATGGACTGATAAGATGGTGTAGAAAACCATTGTGATGATTATTGGCTTGGAATTCCTATTTATGAAGGATATAACCGTAGAGGTTCATATATTTTGGAATCGAACTTGATTCTTGCTTGACAATTTATTTGGGTGTAAAGATCAAGCCTACTATAGAATGGATAACCAAATTATGGAATTATATGGGAATCTACTCATCTATAAGTAGTGGTATTTGTATTTGAAGATTAAACCTTGTACATCTACTAAATTTTGTATATTCTCCACTTTTTCTTTGACAGATTAAAATTATGTTGTTAGTAGGTTAGACGATCATTGTGTATTTTTGGGATCTTTAAATAATAAACATAGTTTAAATTTTAGAAGGCATACATATACTGTGATTTCAGGATCCTTTCATCTAACAAAATGAAAAATTGCTTATGGTACTTTGGAAAATGATAAGACTATAAAGATTTGGGTTCAAAATGATTAACTAAAATTCTTTTGGAATTGATTATATTGATGATGTGGCTTCTACATATTCCTTTTGTAGTCATGAATTTGAGGTGGCTCAGAGGAACATTGTGTATATTTTTTTTCTAGGATATATGTGTTATTTTGAAGTTGCATTATATTACATACCTAAAAATTGGCTTCCTATGCTGACAGATGACTTGTGTGAAAAATAATTGATAGTATTAGGAAAAATTCATGTAATATTGCTTTGTGCACCAAAATTATATTGAGATAAGATTTTATTGAGTTGAATTTCTTATTTTAATGAAATTTTATGTAACCAAAGGTGTAGCCTAAGGTTGATATTTTTAATGTTCTTTTCAGGAGACTATAAGCTATAATTAAATTAAATAAATAAGGTATAATGAAACCATTAAATGAGATAGACATTTGGTAGAATTATGAAAAATAGTACTAGAACATTTTAGAACTATTGAGGAAATTACCTTATTATAGAACCCTTATTGATGTCTACTTACATCATCAACGCATTTGACATTCACATGAACACATTTATAGATGGCTATTAAGTATTTGATGTTACATCCTTATTTGATATGTTATTCTTTGATTGATTAATTTAAAGATTTTCTTGCTTGTTATCTTATGGTGTTCCTTTTTAGCAACTGGTCATTGGTCTTATCATAATTGTACCATGTTATAAAATGTAACAAATTGGAGAGTAAATTTACCAAGCATTTCATGTACTGTCAATAGTCAAATACCATTCTACATCATATACATGTGCATAAAAAGTTGAATATGATCACTATTTGACACCTTATGATCTAATATTAGGTTTGCTTTATTGAGCAAACCCTCAATGCCTCAACCAATAATAATGATATGTATGTATGTATAGAGAGAGATATGGAGATAGAGAGGGAATCTAGTTTTAAGTTCATAAGGAGTAGAACACTTATAGATGTCAAATTTCATTCAGTAATACATTATCTATCAATCCACCATTAACATGATATATTTAAATAACTTACGTATAAGATAGTAGACCTCATTTTCTCAACATCAAAATAATATTTTGATAAGAAACTTAATGGTATATCCATGCATCATTTGATATAGAATCAATTGACCAAATTCTAGTTGTAAACACCTTGGCCTAGGTTGTAGTCCAACAAAACTTATGGAAAAATTAAACACTTGACTTGTAATTGCCTTGTACCATGGTATGTTTATGGAGAAATTAATCATGTTATGAAAAAAATAGATCTAATGTCAATAAAACAATGTCATAGTTTTATATTTTTAGCATGGAATCAAATATTCAAGTAAACAGAATTCACATTATAAAATTTGCATTGTATGAACAAAGTTGAAAGTTAGATAGTCTAAAAAAAACTAATATAATATATTAATAGAGAAATTATGGTTATAGTGGCTAATATAAGCATTGGTTTTTTAACTGTATAAAACTAAATACATCCATATGTAAAATGGAATGATGATCACTAAATGCTAAAAAATAAAGGGCTAAAATAGTACATGGTCATTTATTATGCCATCAATATAGAGTATATGAATAGTATAATTCTTCAAATATACTAATGTATATTAATCCTTCCTTAAATTATTCCTATGATTCCTTGATTTCTAATGTTGTATGGTAAACACAATCCTTAGAAATCATGATACTTTCCCATCGCTTACCAACCTACACATTTATAAATATATAATGGTAATAGTTATTTTCACATTGGACTATAATAAACATTTGAATTCATATTCAAAATTAATATATGTAAAAAAATAACGTAACTTACCTTGTTTCCATTATGTAAAAATATGAAATCACTGAGCTCTTCCTCTATTTCAAGATGTTATCTTACTGTCCAATTTTCTTCTATTGATAATGTTTTGAAAATCACACCATTCATCAAAATAGAAAATGATTTTTTTGGAGAATGTGTTGCATCATTGTCATCTTGGTCAATTTGGATCCATGTCCATTGACCTGATTGATGAACATATCTCCAACTTTGGAATTGGAATGACATGTATAAAACTTGCCTTGAAATCCAATACCTAAAACATTGATAAAAAAATATTTATGGAGAAATTATAAAATATGATAATAAACTTGTTAAAAAATGAGCGTACAAATTTTTACCTAAAAGAAATTGCATCATGAGACAATCGACATTCTATTTTTTCTCCATTTTCAAAGTGCACTCTTTAATCCAAATCAAAAAAAAATAAGGATTCTAGAAATCTATCATATGGTGATGAAGTAGCATATGTTTTATTGGTTCTTCAAATGGGCGTCTCATCCTTAAACATATGACAAAAAATTTGCATGGGCATAAATAAACTAATATGCACATGATTTCCTCCTCTCAACTTCATACCTGATTTCACCTCTTAAAAACATTTGTAGCGATATAAAATTATGTTTGAAAAATTTATAGTTGGCCATGTAACTGAATTAATTATTGGCAAAGTGATCTCTTCCATTTTTCCATATGATGCACTAGTTTTTGGAAGGACATATGTATATTTATAGAACCATATCCTTTGTTTCATTAACCATGTAGGGTCCTTTCCAACATACATAATTTCTCCAATTTTAGAATTAAAAACATAGAAGGTACTAGTAATGCATTCAATTGGCTCCCACTCCTTCCAATTTGAAATGCACAAGCCTATAATAAAAAACCTACCAAATATTTTTTCAAGACACGGATAAAAAATTTTGATAATAGAAAAATATAGATAATAAATGAAAAATGGTGAATTCAAAAAAAATTATTATTCCTTACTCACAGTTAAAACCAATTTTTGGGAAGTCTTCCATTTCTATAATTGATTCCTTCAACATCTCTTTCTTATCATAGACATGTGCAATTTTAATTTTTGATACTTTTTTACCTCCTTGGCTCATCTTAAAATATTTGATCATCCCTTTCCAATGGTGTTTGACATCAGATGAATTCCTTCTTCTCACTTTATGTTTGTCATTCGTAGGTTCTCATTATAACTAATAAATCAATAAATAAAGTCATTGAAATCCAATTCCCATCATCATCTTTTATGTTATAAATGACAATAGATCTTATCTCATTTTTAGGTCTTTGAAGTGACATTTATCCCTAAAAATTTATTATAAAAATACAATAAAATAGTTTTAGATCTGACAATGAACACCCACCATCCATTACATACATATTTGACAAAAACACATAATGAACAACATTTGTGAGGTCTAATGAAATAAGATGCTCTGCAACAAATAGTCTCATCTCTATGTTGTTATGATTTATACTAGCACCTAGAGAATATCTTGAGATAGAAGAATGAGGTTTTGTTGGCATTTTTTGATAAATTCTTGTGTTTTATCTAGATGCCCAACATAGACAAGGATATCAATTATGCACCAGTAGTGTTCCATTATAAAGACAATTCTAAATTATAAATTTATTAAATGAAATAAGCTCTATGAACATCATCTAAAGTATAGTAATTCATCAAATTATAGGTCTCTCCCTTAATTATCCTTTCAACTACCTCTTTTCATTTAGCTAGGCATGTGCTCCTTAGAACACTTGAGGATTGAAGTTGTTCCATTTGAGAGGGATATCATGCTCTATAGGAGAAGAAATGGTTGAATAGAATCTAAAGAGAGGAGAAAATATTAGGTCAAAAGGGGATGTTGAAACACTTTAATCCAAATAGGTATGAATTTAAAACTGACTTCATTGGTACTAATCACCTACCAAGGATTGATTTTGCAACTGTTCACTCCTACCCAAATTTATGGTATTCTTCCTTCTTCCTCTAAATTTCATAGTTTTACTAATTGAATTTTTTATTGAAAACTGACCTAATGTTGTTATAGTGAACTAAATTTAGGTTGGTTGGTTTGGATGAAAATGTTGAGTGTGGATCCATTTGGGGCTATCACATAACCATATGGAGTTATTTTTGGGGCTTAGAGAGCTCCAAAGATGTGGGGAGCACAATTTTCCCTACTCCACCTTTTGTGGAACCTCACTCTACATGTGAGGGGAATATTCTTAATATATTTTTAATTTCTATGTTTCCATATTTTATGGAGTTGGTTATTAGTTGTCTATTTTCCATGTGACTTCCTTGTTCTGAGGGAGCTAGTTGTTTCTTGAAAAATGTAATGCCTTTCTTGTTACAAGGAGATTGTTGTGATCACATGTTATTGGAAAATGTGCCCTTCAAAGGTGGAGACCCTTAGTATGGCGTGTTCCTTCATGGGAGAGATTTTATATGAGCTTGATGAGGTGGAAGTGAGTTGTCTTGAGTGAAATATGCTTATATTGGATAAGCATGATGTATTTGTTCTTATTTTCATGGATTTTCCTTCATATTCTATATACACAATGTGTGGTGTGGCCTTTAGAGGTTGATGGTTTTGTTTGCAAGGTGAGGCTTTGAGGATCAAAGTTAAAGTGTAGGTTTTTTGAAAAGTGCAAGAGTTCATTTCAAGGTGTGGTTTAGCAACTTGTGAGATACAACATTGTGTAGGTGTAGGTGAAAGCATAGTTTTTTTGTACATCACTTTCTATAGAAAAATTTTGTACCTCTATGAGAGTTCATTGTAATTTTATTTTAGATTACTAATTTATTTGATAAATTTCATTGGTGGATGTAGCCCAAATTGGGTGAACCACATTAGACCTATGTTATCTATATTTTTATCTTTCTCTCACTTATGCTTTCATAATAATGATAAATTAAAGAATGTTCTCATGATGCATGTTATTGCATAGCTTTATATTTGGTTTATGGTAATAGTAAATCTGGTTAAAGTGTTTTTATTCTTAAAAGTAGTATCAGAGACACTGGTTATTTATTTTGCTAAAGTGGTAAGTCACAGGAAGGCTATTAGATTGAGTGGGAGCTATGGGAGAAGAGATAAGATTTAGAGTGGAGAAGTTTTATGGTAAGCATTTTGGTTTATGAAAAATATAGATGGAGGATTACTTATATCATAAGGAGCTACATCTCCCCTTGGAAGGGAAATTAAAACAACCTATAAGTATGAGTGATGCAGATTGGTCATTATTTGATAGGAAGGCATTGGGAGCCATTCGATTATGCCTTACATCTTTTGTTGCATTTAATATTTTTGATGAGAAAACCACAAAATATCTCATAGATAAACTTGGAAAGTTATATGAGAAAACTTTAGCTTCTAATAAAAAATTTCTTATGACAAGATTGTTTAACATGAAAATGTCTAAGAATGGTTCAATAGCTAATCTAAATTATTTTAATATGGTTTTAAGTATGCTCACTTTAGTTGGAATTAAGTTTGATGATAAAGTTAGAGCTTTGCTAATATTATGTTCTTTACCTAATAGTTGGGATAGTTTGGTTATGGCTGTGAGTGTAGACACCTAAATATAGCCACCAATGACTTCCAATCAGGGTTTTGACCAATTTCCACCAAATGCATAATTTGGCCTAAAAAAACTAAATCACATTAAAATATTTTAAACTATTATATTCAAGTACGGATTTTGACTATGTTATCATTAAATAGGGTAATTCTATTTACGGGCTAGGTAATTTTGCACTTGGGTGCTTTGGATTGCTCTCTTTTGTTAAAACTATTGCATGAGACATGTGCCTTTGTTATTTTGTCTTGGAAACATCCCAAATGGGAATACAGTTCCAACGCATCTAACATCGACTTTCAATTCTAATCCAGTCAAATTTTGAGCCAATAATAAGACATTTTGATTAATTTAATTAATTTGTGCACCAAAGGGTCAAAATTTACACCAAAGTGACTAATTATGCTTAAGAGCTAATTAAACCAAATTAAGATCCCAATTTAATTATCCATGTGCAATTAATAATAAATAAAAATAAATTCAAAAATGCAAATATCCTAGCTTTCATGATTACCCTTTGTGAGTTATCTCAAATTGGAAATATCAAAGGAATATACTAAAGACACCTGTTCAGCCTAATCATTCATATTTGGACACCTTTGAAACTCAACTGGAGTTAGTAATCTCAACCATGGTCCCAAGTTAACCCTTTACAAGCCAAATTGAAGCCTATAAATACAAGGTTTCCTATTAAATTTTAAGATCTCACATGCCAAAGTTATAATGCTAAATTGATTCCAAAGTTTCATGGAAATTAGTGTTATAATGTCCAAATATTGAGACAAGCCAAGCCAAAGACATAAGCTTCTAAGGAGAGATGGAGGTAGCCAAGCTTTCATTGATGCAGATTTCATGAGCATAAACTGAGGAAGCCACTACAACAAGTATTTTGGAGCATCCAAAGAAGGTGAAAATAAGGTTTCTTTTAATTTTTAGTTGTGTTTTCTATTCATGTTTTATTAATTAAGCTCCCCCTTTGAGATAGGCTTAGGGTGTTATTTTAGTGTGTTTTTGAATTGATTTGGTTTATTCACTAACACAATACTTATCTCCTCTTACTGCAATCTTATGTTCACAATACAATGTTATTTATGGGTCAGCTAACTTTGATAAGATCACTTCGAGTCAAAATGCTAATTTTGTACTTGGGTGCTTTGGATTGATCTTTTCTATTAAAATTCTTGCATGAGACATGTGCCTTTTTTATTTTGTGTTGGAAACATCTTAAATGGGAATACAATTCCAACGCATCTAACATTGACTTCCAATTTCAATCCAATCAAATTTTGAGCCAATAATGAGACATTTTGACCAATTTAATTAATTTGTGCACCAAAGGACCAAAATTTACACCAAAGTGACTAATTATGCTTAAAATATAATTAAATCAAATTAAGAGCCTAATTTAATTATCCATGTGCAATTAATAAATAATTAAAAATGAAATTCAAAAATGCAAATATCGTAGCTTTCATGATTACCCTTTGTGAGTTGTCTCAAATTGGAAATATCAAAGGAATATGCTAAAGACACCTATTCAACCTAATTATTCATAGTTAGACACCTTTCAAACTCAATTGGAGTTTTCAATCTCAACCATGGTCCCAAGTTAACCCATTCCAAGCCAAATTGAAGCCTATAAATACAAGGTTATGTATTAAATGTTAAGCTCTAACATGCCAAAGTTATAATGCTAAATTGACTCCAAAGTTTCATGCAAATTAATGTTATAATGTCTAAATATTGAGCCAAGCCAAAGACACAAGGTGCCAAAGAGAGATGGAGGTAGCCAATCTTCCATTTATGTAAACTTCATGAGTATAAACTGAGCAAGCCACTACAACAATCATTTTGGAGCATCCAAAGAAGGTGAAAGGAAGGTTTCTTTTGATTTTTAGTTGTGTTTTCTATTCATGTTTTGTTAATTAAGCTCACCCTTTGAGATAGGCTTAGGTTTTTAGTTTAGTGTGTTTTTTAATTGATTTGGTGTATTCACTAACACAATGCTAATCTCTTCCTATTGCAATCATATGTTCACAATACAATGCTATTTATGGGCTAGCTAACTTTGATCAGATCATTTCGAGTCAAAACACTAATTTTGTACTTGGGTATTCTGGATTGCTCTTTTTTGTTAAAACTCTTGCATGATATATGTGCCTTTATTATTTTATGTTGGCAACATCCTAAATGGGAATATGGTTCCAATGTATCTAACATCGACCTTCAATTCTAATCCAGTCAAATTTTGAGCCAATAACGAGACATTTTGACCAATTTAATTAAGTTATACACCAAAGGGCCAAAATTTACACTAAAGTGACTAATTATGCTTAAGACCTAATTAAACCAAATTAATAACCTAATTGAATTGTCCATGCAATTAATAAATAAATATAAAATAAATTCAAAAATGCAAATATCTTAACTTTCATGATTACCCTTTTTGAGTTGTCTCAAATTGGAAATATCAAAATAATATGCTAAAGACACCTATTCAACCTAATCATTCATATTTGGACACCTTTCAAACTCAATTGGAGTTACTAATCTCAACCATGGTCCCAAGTTAACCCATTCTAAGCCAAATTGAAGCCTAAAAATACAAGGTGTCCTATTAAAATTTAAGCTCTCACATGCCAAATTTATAATGCTAAATTGATTCCAAAGATTCATGCAAATTAGTGTTATAATGTCTAAATATTTATTCAATCCAAGCCAAAGACACAAGGTGCCAAGGAGAGATGGAAGTAGTCAAGCTTCCATTGATGCAGACTTTATGAAAATAAACCGAGCAAGCCATTACAATAAGCATTTTAGAGCATTCAAAGAAGGTGAAAGGAAGGTTTCTTTTGCTTTTTAATTGTGTTTTATATTCATGTTTTGTTAATTAAGTGCCCCCTTTGAGATATGCTTAGGGTGTTAGTTTAGTGTTTTTTGAATTGATTTGGTTTATTCACTAACACAATACTAATCTCCTCCTATTACAATCTTATTTTCACAATACAATGCTATTTATGGGCCAGCTAACTTTGATCATATCATTTCAAGTCAATATGCTAATTTTGTGATTGGGTGTTTTGGATTTCTCTTTTCTATTAAAACTCTTGCATGAGACATGTGCCTTTGTTATTTTGTGTTGGCAATATCCTAAATGGGAACACGATTCTAGCGCATCTAACATTGACTTCCAATTTCAATCCAGTCAAATTTTGAGCCAATAACGAGACATTTTGACCAATTTAATTAATTTATGCACCAAAGGACCAAAATTTACACCAAAGTGACTAATTATGCTTAGAAGCTAATTAAATCAAATTAAGAGCCTAATTGAATTATCCATGTGCAATTAATAAATAACTAAAAAAAAAATTAAAAATGCAAATATCCTAGCTTTCATGATTACCCTTTGTGAGTTGTCTCAAATTGGAAATATCAAAGGAATATGCCAAAAATATGCTAAAGACACCTATTCAACCTATTCATTCATATTTGGACACTTTTCAAACTTAAATGGAGTTAGTAATCTCAATCATGGTCCCAAGTTAACCCATTCCATGCCAAATTGAAGCCTATAAATACAAATCCTTGCCTATTGAATTTTAAGCTATCATATGTCAAAGTTATAATGTTAAATTGATTCCAAAGCTTCATGTAAATTAGTGTTATAATGCCCATATTGAGCAAAGCCAAGCCAAAGACACAAGGTGCCAAGGAGAGATGGAGGTAGTCAAGTTTCCATTGATGCAAACTTAATGAGCACAAACTAAACAAGCCACTACAACAAGAATTTTAGAGCATCCAAGGAAGGTGAAATAAAGGTTTCTTTTGCTTTTTAGTTGTGTTTTTTATTCATGTTTTGTTAATTAAGCTCCCCCTTTGAGATAGGCTTAGGGTGTTAGTTTAGTGTGTTTTTAAATTGATTTGATTTATTCACTAACACAATACTAATATTCCTCTATTTCAATTCTATGTTCACAAATGGCACGCCCGATGGGACTATCTTCATGAGAGCACAATCCACAAACTTTTTTGTATTTCATAGTTTTAATTCTTTGTTTGTTGTTTTTGCTTTGATTAAAAATGGCCATAAAGAATTCATAAATTTTTATTTACTTAATATTTTTGTTTAATTTTTTTTATTAATATATATCATATGTTATTGATATTCTCTAAAAATTTTACAAAAAAAATCTTTATATTTTAGAAGTTATGGCTATTTTAGTGATTGTCACTTTCTATTTTTTAATTTTTCTGGTAAAAACGGTTAAAATAGAGTTAATAACTTTTTTATTGACTTTTGGACCTCAAATTTTTTATAGACATGATAATTAGATTTATTGACACCCTCTCAAAATTTCATGGAAAACCAATTTATATTTTAAAAGTTATGTTAAATATACTGACTGTAGGTTTTTATTTTTTATGTGCAGGGTTTTATGTGTTATGTGTTATGTTTTATTTTTACCCTTCTAACTTATTATTTGAAGGTCTTCATATATTTAATATTATTTTTTTAAAATATTTTATTGATATTTTTTTTAACATTTTCTCATCTAACACATTTGCTTTTGGGGTGATGCCTTAAGGGTAGATAGGTAACCAACAAACTTTGAATTTGTTAAAACATGCTATTTAGACCATCTTTTGCATGCTTTTAAAATGAACTAAGAACCTTGTTTTAGTACTTAATGAAATATTTATGTGTTTAGTATGAATTTTAGATAGTTATACTTTCAAATTTACAACTTAAGACCAAGGGGTCAAAATAACACCACTCAATTTTTCAAATTGGTGCTTAAAAATGAATTCATCTTTCCAAGTTTTTGGCATTCAATAGTTGTTTCAACTAGTTTTTATTTTACAAAGAGAGGGATCTCACATGTATTCTATTCAACTTTTCCCCTTTAGGGAACCCTTGAAATCAAAATCACCCATCCTTATTGTAAAAATTTTAGTCTAAAATATAGAAAGAAAGTCATTTAAAACACTCCCCAAAAACTCGCAATAGTATTGGGTGACCTTGACATGACCCTAAAGTCTTTCTATTTTATATTTTTTTATATCATGCAAACTTGGATTGTGAGGTAGATTTCATTACCTCCCATGATTTCTATAGGGAAGTTTTGACCCAGGGTTTCATCTCTCAGTACTGACTTCACCCACTTTTGCACATGGGACATATCTACATTTAGACATCACACTACAGTGAGCGAACAACAGGATGTAGTGGTTGAAAAAATGACTAGAAATTTTTACAACAATCCATGTTCCATGGAAACCCAATATTTTTGCTTTTCTTTTGCATTATTTGATGTGAAATTCATTATGCAATTGATTCTCCTAGACGTTTAAAACTTTATAGATCTTAGAAAAATCCCCATTTATCATAGAAATATTGTTGGTGCAAGGTGCACCTCAAGGTCCATGTCATAGTACTATCATTTAAGAGAAGGGAGAGTGTAAAAACTCTACTATATAATACATATTTACTTTTGGATGAACATTTAAAATCCTCTCAAATGATGCATATTGATGGATTTCAACAATACCAAGCAACCTTGTTAGTTTAGGATCTAAGAGTGATTAATTAGTTGGTTTTGTCCTAGATTAAAGTTTTGTTTGAAGTCAAAAATTGTTAAGAACAAATGATACAAACTAAAACACATAGTCCTCATTTTCATTTGAATAAAGAGGTGTTAGGCTACTTGTATGAATCATCAATTTTCTTTATTCAAAGTTCATCAAAACTTGGAGTCATATCATCCACTTTGGCGTAGTTGTGCTGCCTAATTGAGTCTAGACCTTTGCCAAAATTTGTTTAAGTCCATTTATAATCTAAATTCAAAATTTCACCTTTATAAATTCATAGTGTTGATGAGTTAAGTGGATTCATCATTTACACTAAACTTGAGGGAACTTAGGTTCAATTTCTAATTTGGATTAAAGACCGTTTAAGACACATGATCATTATCACCACTTGATAGACTTAAGTCATTTTGTGCTAAACACTTGCACTTTGAGTCTATACACTATAATTTTTTGAGTCAGGAAAGGTAGTGTTATGTTGTCAAATTTGTGTGAAACTATCTTTGCCTTAGATATATTTTGAAACCAGCATTTTATCACATCTTTTTCATAGTATAGCGTTGTTATGCTGCCCAAAACATTTTAGATATTGTTTCATAGGCCTTCTTGCATAGATTTCAAATTTGTTTCTACATTTTTCAAACCAATCCAAGTGTACCTTTGTGAAACTTTCTCTATCACAATTATGCCCTTCAGTTTTGTCTAGCTTATTTATCAAAAGTCCATTATTTGTGAGAAAACAAACTATTTATAAAGTGTCTTTTATTTCATACCTTATACCTATTTAATCGAGTACATGTCCAAGAATCAAATTCCTAGTGTTTGTTAGAAGTGCTTAAAATATGTTAGATTAAAAAAATTATCTATTTTAAAGTCTAGCTTTTGATGCCATTTGGCCAAGAGTCCTAGTGCATGCCTTGTTTGAGCCTAGTTTTTAATGTCATGTTTTGGCCAAAAGACCTAGCAACTTTTACTTTTCTAATTTACATTGATTTTAAACACTTTGACCTCAGCATTTTTCATTTTAATTTTTGGTTCATTCACTTAATCTTTTTGTGTAAGATGTGTAACATTAGACACTTAACGTTAGCTTGTGTTATCACAAATCTTTGCATAAATCTTTTGATCCTTTTGACGAATCTAGACCAAGTTTGAACATCTTATTTTTAGATAGTGTCTTTATAGACTTTGAAGACATCCCTTTATCATAGAGAATTGATTATGGATCCCTACAAGTACTCCTACACTTGTAGTGAACTCATGTACAACATGGGGATTAGTAATGTGGTTGCATAAGAAGAAATGGTGCAAGACCTGTACATAGATAATATTTATTATGACATAGATTCTTATCCCTCTTATAATACTCAATTAGGGGCATAACAACAAGATCCATCATTGGTTAATACACCACCTTATTCAGAACAAGACCAAAAATAAACCACATAATACCTAGTTACAATACCCACAGCTGACGAACCAATTCCTCAATAGTCATGCTTTACTAATATGCCTTCCACATATGATCCATTTTTATTTGAGCATCATTTATTGGAGAATGAATATGAGATTTTGGTTTGATCTGTAGAGGTAAGGGCCAAGTTTCTAGTAGACTTACCTCATGAGAATTTACCAAGCCTAGTAAGAATGCCCCATAACATAATTTATGATCAACAAGCTTCTTCTAGCAATCCTTTGGCTCTAGTCTAAACAAAATATCAAGATCCTAATATGCCTAATAGAGGTAAAAACCTCATGAAATACCACTTTAACCAAATGTAGATGGCATATCAAACCTACCTGAATCTAGCATCAGATTTCAATCAGATGACCATGGTGAACAGACCTCTTATTGACTTAGTTCCTTCAATGGGAGTTTTGATAGAGTTAACTGATTTAGACAAACAAAGTTCATACCCATTCATGTAGAACACTTCGATCAATAACTTATTTCATACCCTAAAAATTGAAGAAGTATATTCTAATTTTACTTCATACCCTAAAATATAGGTGGACAATGTACAAGTAACATCTAATCCACACTAATGTAGTATTCATACGCTAGTAGCTATCCAAAAAAATGTGCTTTTAGTTAACACTACAAGTGGTTCTCAAAATTAGGGAGTAAGAGTTTCTACATCCCAACCTTAACCAGCTGCTTCATCAAGCATGCAACTAATAGGATTAGGTAGTCAACTAGTAACCAATTTCATTCTTTAACAATAGAATGTGATGAATCCTACTCCTACTCAACAAGTGATGAGTAGTATTCCATTATAGTAGTCACAATATAGTGTACCAAAAAAATAGAGGTTGAATATATTACCACCTCAATAGGGGGTAACTAATGCTCCACCTCATCAGGTAGTGGTAAACATACCCCTTCAATCACATACTAGTGTACCAATCCAAAACCAAATGATGACTAGCCAAAAATGTGTAAATATTAGTCAATGACAAAAGTTGAATCTTCAACATGCGTTCACTTCCAAATAAGGATTAATGCAACAAGGAGGCTCTCATGTTTCTCAAGTACCTATTAGGAAAAATTGGTTCAAAATGTGCCACAAGTTTAGAGATAGGGTCTTGGTTCACAAGTTCTCTCTCAATAACAAGGTTTGATTAGTCAGTCGCATGTCCTTTTTCAACCACAATAGACACAATATAGTTATATCTCTCCATCCCAACCACAAAATCCTCTAAGTCAAACTTTTATAGCCAACCCAAACCAGAATATTACACAACCAAATACGTAATTTCAAACACTTCCTAATCTATGTATGCATAATTTTGGTCTATTTCCCAACCAAACCAACATACCCCAATAGATATATCCATCATACCTTGGTCAAAGTGTCTTACTTATGACCTCTCAACCATCTAGCCAGGCCAATGTTCTTCCTCAAACCAATGTTCCCTCCAGTTTCCTAGCCCAAGAATTGAAATAGATGAAAGATGCAATTGCTACCACTAAAGCTTGGAAACAGACTAAAAAGTTTAAGTTGGATTACATATGTTCTTATCCATTCAACATGGAGTATTTATAGATACCATTTCCTCTAGGATACAAACAACTAAAATTCAAAAAATACAAAGGGAAAGGTGACCCTAAGTCCCATTTAACCAAGTTATTTGTTTCATGTCAACCATTGGCATATAGTCATATATAACTTTTATTGTTTTGTCCAAGGAGCTTGGCTAGACAAGCCTTAGAGTGAATCTTAAATTTTCCCAATAATTTAGTAACAGATTTTGATGATCTTTTTGAAAAGTTTGTGCAACACTTTTCTTATAATCTGGAACATGAGATTTCATTGGTTTACTTCACCAAAGAAAAACAAAAAGTTGATGAGATTTTTTCAAGTTATCTACAACAATGGAGATCCCTTGCAAGCCGATTCACTCACAATTTACTAGATAAATAATTAGTTGTTATGTTTATTAAAAATTTGCATAGTGAGATAGCTTATCATTTAGAACATAATTGTGTGCATACATTTAAAGAAATCATTGATAAAGGTTTGTTGATTGAGTGAGAACTCATTAATAAAGGTGTCATCAATCTTAACTCAACTAATCAAAACCAAGGTACCAATCAGAGAAGTGGCCAAAACCAACATCCAATCCAAGTGCAAGCATCACTGTCGACACAAGCCAATAACTAAGATAGACCAAAGCAATTTAACTACAATAGGAATGTTGTTGGCAATAAGGTAATTGAGTCATGTCATAAATAGTGTAAACAACATCTATACAACCTTTTCATCTTACTCTTACCCAAAAAAATCTTCAACCAATGTCACAAACACAACAACCAAGACCCATCTAATAAATACAACAACCTTTACCATTACAACTCCCTCCTTCGAGAAGAATTATGCCTATTCATCGTGTCCTTAGTGACTTGGGAGAACCTATTGAGTCTATATTTCATAAACTTATCATTGCTAATATAATTAGTTGGCCTATTCCAAATCATTATCCACAAGGCATTCCCTATCATGATTGGTACCATTAAAATGAATTTGTGAATATCATCCAATCAATGGGCATAATTTATGAAGATGTGTGTAAATCAAGCATTTGATTTAGAATATGTTAGATAATGGAGAGATAACATTAGATAATGGTGCTTCCACCTCTAATCAAACTCTTTGGATTTATCAAAACTCCTTTCCCCAACATAACATCCAACAACATCACAATTAGTAACAACAACAATAACATCGATCGGTGCAACAATAAAATCAATAGTATCAAAATCAAAGTTTGAACCAATAGAACTAGCAAAACCAACAACAAAGCCAACAACATCAGAATAATGGATTAAAATAATGTTATAATGGTAACAACTAACAAACCTACCATGATGCATGACTATAATAGGGTTGTAGGTCATATTATAAGGGGTAGCATTAATACCATCTCCATTAATCATAGTCCAAATTCTAATCAAATGAGACTATTACTAACCATAACAAACTAATCCAATCACTTTGACAATCCTTCCTTGATCTAGGACCACACACAGGTGACCCAATAAATAGGGATTCCCACTTTTGGACCTTATGTCAATACTCTTTGGATTTATCAAAACTCCTTTCCCCAACATAACATCCAACAACAACATAATAATTAGTAACAATAATAACATCGATTGGTGCAATAATAAAATCAATAGTATCAAAATCAAAGGTTGAACTAATAGAACTAGTAGAACCAAACCCAATGTTATAATGGTAACAACTAACAAACCTACCATGTAGTTATGCATGATTATAATAGGGTTTTAGGTCATATTATAAGGGGTAGCATTAATACCATCTCCATTAATCCTAGTCCAAATTCTAATCAAATGAGACCATTATTAACCATAACAAACCAATCCAATCACTTTGACAATGCTTCCTTAATCTAGGACCAAACACAGGTGACCTAGTAAATAGGGATTCCCACTTTTGGACCTTATATCAATAACTCATCCTTGCCCCATGACCACATACAAGTGCACCAACAATAAAGACTTGTCATATTTGGTCCCAAACTATCACCATTATTTATTAGTAATCATGGTCCTATATATAATTATGATTATGTAATCACAAATCAGAGGTTAAATATTACCATTCCAAGCCCACAGCTATCTACCACTTCACCCATTATCCAACCAACCATTTAACCTTAGAACAAACCATTCACCATTGACCAAGACAAGAAGTTTGATATTGTGGAACAATTACAGAAGACACCAACACAAATTTCTATTTTAGATTTGTTGCAAACATTGACAATCCATAAGAACATTTTGAATGAGTTATTAATCCAATCCACTATTTCCAGTGACATATCCCCTGATAAATTTCAAGCTTTGGTTGGACACCTATATCCAGCCAAACAAGTCACATTCAACCAAAGAGATATGTCTTCCCTTGGCCCACTCCATAATAATCCATCGTACATAAAAGTTTATATAAAGTAGCATAAATTGAAACTTGTCCTTATAGATAATGGATTAGGCCTCAACATAGTGTCTCTAAAGCTCATCAAGATTTTTGAGTGCACAATGTCAAATCTCCAACTAGAAATGATAACTATCAAATCCTACGATATTCAAGAAATGAAATCATAAAGCCCAATTAGTCTGTCAGTTATCATTGGGCCTTTGACCCATGATATACTTTACCATGTGTTTGATCTTGAGTTGTCATATAATATGATTCTAGGTAGGCCTTGGTTACATGAGATTCATGTAGTCCCATCATCATTGCACCAATGTATCAAGTTCTCCCACTCATGGATGGAAGAAAATATTCTATGAGATATGCACCCATATGAGCATTGCAAATATCTTGAGGCTGAGTTTCAAAGCTACAATTACCAATATGGTATGAATCCAAGTTCCAAAAAGGATAAAGGAAAGGCCATATGTATTGATCCTCTACAAGATAATTGCATAGATCCTAATACCTTGGATTCCATTTCCCGCATTCCACCTCTTCAATCTTCCATTAATTTCACCATTTTAGATAATGGCCCAAGGGAATATGTGACCCATGATACCTTCCATATTTCAATCTTCCTTAAAATCCAAAGACCTTTAGAGAACCTAAAGTTACCCCATTCATGTATTAGCAACAAAATCACAAAGATAAGGGACCTATCATGTTTGTACCAACATCTGGCCTAAAACTAGACTCTCTTGAAGGGGACGAATCATGGTTGTACAATGACAACCAAGGTTATTGTTATAAAAGTCCAAAGTATCATATTCCCATTAGGATCATGGAGAGTCAAGACTATGAAGGATGAGGCCATAGACCAAATCAACAAGGAATACTAGAGTCAATTTCTATGACCAAGTATAAAATACCCTATGGACTTAGATTTAAACCACCTGGGGGTGACCCCACATATCTCATTTAGGTTCTTTTACCAATATCTAGTGATGATGATGCCAACAATGAATTAGAGTCTGATCATAGCCTCATCTTTGATGACCTAGTTGAAACCAACTTGTTTACCTCTCATTTTATTTATACCCTTACCCTAGTCATTCATAATAACCCATTACCATTATACTATCCCCAGCTGATAGATTGATACCAATAAGAATATGGTTTATTGGTTAATGAGTTTTAAAACACTGAGGCATTCTATGATTTTCTAGGCCTTAGAGACAACATTGTATTGGGAGATCATAAATCAGGATTCTCAATTACATTGGATCCTAAATCTTATTTTGGAGAGCAAGTGAACACCCTTAGCCAAAAACAAATAAATAAAACATTGAGGTGCCAAAGTGAAAACCTCTTTGAGGTGCTTTTTGACCAAGGAAAAGTAAAGATAATGGCTAGTCTAGTGGTGAAAACCTATTTTAGGTGTCATTGGTGTTCATTCTTCTTCAAATTTAGACCAAGAGGCCACAAACGATGAACTTGCCTATGGATTTGAGTTTAGTTTTCAGCAACAACAAGTGTTTGATCAAATTCTTCAAGAATTTTTTATTATTTTTATCACATGGCTAGATCTCCCATTAGGGGACTTAGATTCATCATGCCTAGGAGAAGTTAAAGAACAAGTCCTAATAGAGGACCCTAATATAGTCCAATATTTCAAGTCTTTGCCTACTATATTAGAAGATGGTTTGACCCTTCTAGTTGAAGATACAACTGAGGTAAACATTAGGACTCTATCAGACCGAAAATGGATAAAATTAGGTGCATCCCTCACTGAGGAGGAATGTGAAGTCTTTACAACTCTGCTAAGAGAATTTGTAGATATCTTTACATGGGCTTATTCTAACATGCCAAGTTTGGACCCTGCATTAGTTTTGCACCACCTTATGGTCAATCTTGATGCCAAACTAATGAAACAAAAGTTGTGTAAGATTCACCCTCACATTGTTGTCTTCGTAAAGAAAGAGTTGAAAAAACCTTAGAAGCAGGATGTATTTGATCCATTTCCTACTCAAAATGGATATCTAATGTTGTACCTATTATCAAAAACCCTGAAAGAATCAAAATATATACTAATATTCAAGACATCAATAAAGATTGCCCTAAGGATTACTTTCCATTGCCTAATATTGGCATGATCATTGACTCCACAATGGGTTATGAAATGCTTTCACTCATGGATGAATTTTCAAGATACAACCATATCAGAATAACACCAAAAGACCAACATAAAATAGCATTTACCACTTCATGGGGAAAATTTTGTTATCAAGTAATGCCATTTGATCTTAAGAATTCCAGAGCTACATATCAAAGGGTCATGACTATCATATTCCATGATATGATGCATGATATTGTTTAAGACTATGTCGATGACCTATTAGGAAAATACAAGACTAGGGCCAACCATCCAATAGTGCTATGTAGGATATTTGAAAGACTCAATCTAAATAAATATGTGTTTGGCATAACCTCAATAAAATTACTTGGCTTCATTGTGTCTCGTAGAGGCATTGAAGTTGATCTGGCTAAAGTCTATGTTATAACCGAGATGTTACCACCAACCAATTTGAAGTAACTCCATAGTTTATAGGGTGAGATCTAGTCAATCTGATGCTTCATCTCTCAATTAGCTGAAAAGTGTCATCTATTTACACATATTCTAAAGAATGGAGTTGTTTTTTATTGGGATGATCACTACCAAACAAATTTTTAATAACGCAAGGACTATCTAGCTAGTCTACCTATTGTGTTACCTCCTATACCAAGAAAGTCATTCTTGTTGTATCTATTAGCTACTGATAATGCCCTAGGGGAAATTTTAGCCCAACATGATAACAATGGAAAAGATCATGTAGTATATTAATTAAGTTAGACCTTGGTCACATATGAACACAACTATGTGCCTATTGAAAAATCTTTATCTATCCATGGTCTTTACAGCTCAAAAACTACGTCATTACATGTTGAACAATAAGACCATGGTCATTTCATAAGTAGATCCACTCAATTATTTACTATCTAAAATAGCTTTAAAAGGTAGAATGGCCAAATAGATCATGTTTATTAGTGATTTTGACATAGATTATGTCAATCAAAAGGAAATCAAGGGATAGGTCCTTGCAGATCAACTTGTTAAAGTGCCCCTTGCAGACATAAAGCCACTCACATTTCAATTTCCTGATGAATCCAAAATGACCATCATTGACACACCTTTTGAAGAGTAGTACTGGAATCTATATTTTTATGGTTCATTCATAGCACATGAATTGGGGGTAGGCCTCTTATTTATTATACCATAGGGGGATCTAATCCCTAAGTCATTTACGATCAACTTTCCTTATACCAAAAACATGGTTGAATATGAACCACTTATTGTAGGGCTTCATCAAGTGGTGATTCTTAGTTAATCATCTAAAGGTTTATGGTGATTATTATTTAATATTCAATTAGATTACATACCATTTTTAAACCAAAGTTGACAAGTTGGTTCCATATAAAGCCATGGTTGACACTCTCAAGCAATAAATTATCAACATTCAATTTGAACATATACCAAGGGATACTAATAGAATAATAGATGTTATAGCTACTATTAGCTCTCTGATTTAACAAATAGACAAAGATAGAGAGTATCAGTTCCTCATCAAGAATTTGGTCACACTAGCTCATGAACCTTCAAACATTACCATGATTTGTGGTATTATTGGTCCTAATTCTATCTGGTACTCAGACCTTTACAACTACCTTCATGATCAAGTTATACCATCTAAACTATCTCAAAAATAAACCAAAGCCTTTATTCATCACTCCACTCATTATACTCTACTTGGATCAACCCTTTACCACCATAGTTTTGATGGAACTTTGCTTCATTGTTTAACTTCAGAAAAATCTACACTAGCATTATGGAAAGTTCATGAAGGGGTATGTGGAGTCCACTCTAGTAGGACCATTCTATCCAAAAATCTTTTGTGTACTAGTTATTATTGGCCCATAATGGATACATATACAACTGCATATATAAAGAAGTGCAACAAATGTCAATGTCATGCTAATTTGATTCATGCCCCAACTAAGACTTTGAAACTAATGTTAACACCATGGCCATTTGATACATGGGTACTTAACCTCATTGGGATGCTCAATCCCACTTCATTTGATGGCCATAAACTTATCCTTACCACCACTAAATATTTCACTAAGTGGGTTGAAACTATACCCCTCTCGTGACTAGAAAGCAAATTTCCAAGTTCATCTTCAACCATCTCATTTGTCACTATGGTATCCCCTCTGACATTATATCTGATAATGGAGGATCATTCAAGAATAAGGATGTTGACAAGATATGTGCCAAATATAACATCACATAACATTTTTCTACAACATATTACCCTCAATATAATGGCCAAGCTAAAGCATCGAATAAAACTATTATCAATATTTGCAAAACAATTGTCAATGATGCCAATAGTGATTGGCACCTTCAGATATTTTATGCCCTTTGGGCATACCATACCAATCATAATACCCCCATAGGATCCACTCCATATTCACTTTTTTATGGTATAAAAACCATCCTTCCCATTGAGGTTGAGTTTCCTTTACTACACATATCTTTCAAGCATGTCCTAGATGATCATGACTATCGAGTAGCTCACCTATAAGAGCTAGACCTACTAGATGAAAAATTCACAGATGTACTCAATAATATTTAGGTGTATTAGAACCAACTCAAAGGCCACTACAATCATTGTGTCAAGCATAAAAAATTTTAACTTGGTGATCTTGTTCTTAAAGAAAACTAAAAAAATACCATGGTTGAGAAGAAGCATAAAGATAAATTCAAACCAAACTGGATAGGGCCTTTCATCATTACAATATATTATAGATTAGGAGCATATAGGCTCGCCACACCAAATGGAAATGAACTTCTTGAGCTAATGAATATTATTCACCTCAAGCGGTACTATGTTTGAGAACTATGGTGTATTATCTATAAGGACCATTTTAGTTGTGCCATTTTATCACTATTCTTCTTAATACAAATGTCATTCTTATCCATCCTCTTAGAATTATCCATTTTACCATTCCATTATATCAATTGAGCATGTTTTAAATTCTATCTACCTAACCCATATGATCTTGGTTTTGTCAATGGTTACACATTTTGAGTACCAATGAATCTGGTCAATTTTAGTAGTTGTTTCAAGAATTCTAGACAAAGACAATATTTTAGAGCAGTATGATTGAATTTTTAGTAGCTTCATCCTTCATTTATTATCACCAATCTTGTTACTAATTATAACCACCTGTGGGCAAATTAGTAGCATTGATCTATGTTGTTGAGTCCTAGTTATAACTACTTATGGGAAAACTAGGGGCAACATTTGTTTATTGATCCTTGATATACCAAATTGTTATTTCCTATGTCATACTATGCCTTTCTACCAACTATGCCTATTTTTTTTGAATTGATAGCTACGCTAGTTAGGTTCCTCCATTATAAAGGCAAAACTATAGTGACTTGAGGTCCTACTCTAAGACTATGTAGGTAGGACTCGATACTTATTGAGGTCAGCTTAGTCACCCTTTATATGACATAATCTAACCATTTTGCAAGCAACTTACACCATGTTCTTTCTATTTTGTGAGCAACCTATGCCACCCTCTTGCCATTTTGAGAGCAACCTAAGCCATGCTCTCACCATTTTGTGAGAAACCTAAGCAATGCTCTTATTGTTTTGTAAGTTTGAACCATTCTAGTTTCTTATCATTTTCAATTGAGTTGAGATACTTATAAAATTCTAAAAACACTTTTAAAATTATTAGAAAAGACCAAAAACATTGACCACTTCTTTACCTTAAGGATTCTAGGAACCCTTACTAAGTCATAAGCAAATCACTTGTTCCTTATTTTCCCCATTCCTTTTGGGCTTTTTATCCCACACACTTACCATTTTGAAATACCATTCCTATTCTTCTATTACATCCATTATGTTATTTTTATTAGTTATCATTTCCTTCTCATTTCCTAGGAGAACTACATTTGGCCTAAATTTTTTATTAGATATTACATCCATAGAACTATGTAGGTAGTGTCCACTTGCCTAGTACATATGGAGATAACTTCACCAACCCCTTCTTGTTCTTTTATTCCATCATTTATATTAATTTGTTAAGTTGTAACCTATATTTTAGGGGCAATGTTTGTATGGATTAAATTTTAATTTAGTTGTTTGTTTGTTTGTTTTTGCCTATTTTTTTGTCTGTGTTTATTTTTAGTACTATTACACTGATGCAGTCTATGTGCGTTCATTGTGTGATTCTTTGCCCACACATACACTTGAATCCATCCATATTCATATGTCTACATTAACATCATGGTTTCTATCATAGTGCATTATTTTCTATTAAATATTGGATTATGGGAGTTAGTCCTTACGCATATTTTAGTCAAGTCTTTATGATGTTATATCATGATGCCTACCATCACATGCTACAACAAACCTCAACTTCAAGAAGTCTATTTAGTAATGACAGCATCGACATCTCTTCAGCACCATCACTTTGATTCAATCCTAATCATATCCCAAATAGAGTAATTAAATAATGAAATAATTTCAGCCTTTATTTAGTTTGGACAAGCATCTCCCTACTAGCAGGTTGTTCTAATTCATCATTACCCTTTTTGTTAAGTTACCATCATCAATCAACTGATCAATCATGTTTTCCATAATCGAGGTCCAATGATTATAACTACCTATGGGCAAATCATTGCACACCATCCCACCTACTTTTCTCAATGATTATAACTGCCTTTGGGTAAATCATTGTGTTGTCATCCCTTTTCTTTTTCTACTCATACAGGGGCATATTGTTATCTTGTTTATATGTCCTAGCTGGGGTAGCTCCATCTTCTTAATGATTATAACTACCTTTGGGTAAATCATTGTGTTTTCATGCCACATTGCCACTATCAGGGTACAATGCTTATAACTACCTTTGGGCAAACTATTGTACACCATCCCACTTGCATTATTAATGATTTTGACTACTTATTTAATATCATTATGTTTTCACCTCATCATTTTCCTTTCTTTAGTACCCTCATCTCCATTCTTTCTTTCAAAGGACCACTTGCTAGCCTTTCCTTGTGTCATTTGTTCCCTCAAGGGGGTATCATATAGTTAGTTATCATCATTGTAGTTGTAGGCATATAGAACATTTTGATTCTATGATAAAACATTACTATGCCTATAGCTTGTAATGCCTTTCCAAACAGGGGCAAAATGTAAACACCTAAATCTAGCCACCAATGACCTCCAATCAGAGTTTTGACCAATTTCCACCATAATACATAATTTGACCTAAAAATACTAAAGTACGTTAAAAGATTTGAAACTATTATATTCAAGTGCTAATTTTGGCCAAGGTATCATTAAATGGGGCAATGCTATTTATGGGATAGCGAACTTTGATCAAATCATTTTGATTCAAAATGCTAATTTAGATAGATGGGCCTCCTAGATAGATAGATGGGCCTCCCAGATAGATATATGGACTAATAAACTATTCACTACTCCATCTATAGTTTATATGGGGTGGGGGCGGCTATATAGAGTCTGCACTTGGGTGCTCTAGATTTCTCTTTTCTATTAAAACTCTTGTACGAGACATGTGCCTTTGTTATTTTTTATTGGCAACATCCTAAATGGGAATACAGTTCCAACATATCTAATAACGAGACATTTTGACCAATTTAATTAATTTGTGCACCAAAGGGCCAAAATTTGCACCAAAGTGACTAATTATGCTTAAGAGCTAATTAAACCAAATTAAGAGCCTAATTGAATTATCCATGTGTAATTAATAAATAACTAAAAAAGAAATTCAAAAATGCAAATATCCTAGCTTTCATGATTACCCTTTGTGAGTTGTCTCAAATTGAAAATATCAAAGGAATATGCCAATAATATGCTAAAGACACCTATTCAACATAATCATTCATATTTGGACACTTTTCAAACTCAACTGGAGTTAGTAATCTCAACCATGGTCCCAGGTTAACCCATTCCAAGCTAAATTGAAGCCTATAAATATAAGGCCTTGCCTATTGAATTTTAAGCTCTCACATGCCAGAGTTATATTATTGAATTGATTCCAAAGCTTCATGCAAATTAGTGTTATAATGTCCAAATATTAAGCTAAGACAAGACAATCCAAGCTAAAGACACAAGGTGCCAAGGAGAGATGGAGGTATCCAAGCTTCCATTGATGCAAACTTCATGAGCACAAATAAAGAAAACCACTACAACAAGCATTTTAGAGCATCTACGGAAGGTGAAAGGAAGGTTTATTTTTAGTTTTAGTTTTTTTTTCTATTCATGTTTTATTAATTAAGCTCCCCCTTTAAAATAGGCTTAGGGTGCTAGTTTAGTGTGTTTTTGAATTGATTTGGGGGAAGCTTGAATTTTGAGGATGTTGTAGGTGTGATCCTTAGCAAGGAGATGTGAAGGAAAAACACTATTAAATCATCTTTAGGTAATGATTTATTCATTGATACTAGAGGGAGGTAAAAGCACAAGAGCAAAAGCAACCAAAAAAAGTGAAAAGGTAGATCTAAGTCTAGATCTAGATCCAAGATGATATGGTAGCATTATGGGAAGAGTGGAAACTCAAAGAAGGATTGTTGGTCACTTTAGGATAAGAATGCCAACAAGGAGGAAAAAATGAGGTAAATGTGACATCAGATAAATCATGTCCAAATGCCTTAATTATTTTTATGGATAGTTTTTCTAAGTCTTGGGTATGAGATTCAAGGGCTTCTTTTCATGTCACCCCACATAGGCATTATTTTACTGATTATGTTTAAGAGAATCTAGGACATGTATATCTTGGTGATGATGAACCATGTGAGATAGTATAGAAAGGTTGTGTTTATGTTAAGATGTAGAATAGGAACACATGGATCCTTAAGGATGTTAGACACATGCCTATGTTTAGACAAGATTTGGTTTCATTGGGATAATTGGGTAGTGAGGGATGTTCAGTATTGTTTACTAAAAATTCTTGGAAAGTCACCAATGGTGCTCATGTGATCTCAAGAGGTAAGAAAGTTGGTACTTTATATTTGAATAGTAGTTTTAATTCCATTGATTTAGTTTTTTTGGATGGAGATATAACTATGTGGCACTACAAGCTTGGTCATATGAGCCATAAGGGCATGTAGATCTTAAAAGATAAGTTGCCTTGATTAAAAGATTTAGATCTAGACTTCTGTGAGAATTGTGTATATAGAAAAATTTAAAGGTTGAACCCATAAATAAAGATCATAAGTTAGATATAGTTCACTCAGATGTAGGGGGACCAACTTAGGTATCTTCTATTGGTGGATCTAATTATTATGTTATTTTTATTGATGATGCAACTAATAAAGTTTGGGTTTATTCTATTAAAAATAAATTTGATGTGTTTAACACTGTTAAGAAGTGGAAAGCCTTGGTTGAGAATGAAATAGGTCTCAAGTTGAAATGTCTCATATTAGATAATGGAGGTGAGTATTGTAGTAATGCTTTCTTTGATTATTTTTATAACAATAGAATCCATAGGCAAAGGATGGTTTTAAAAACTCCACAGCAAAATGAAGTATCTAAAAGGATGAATAGAATAATAATGGAACATGTTAGGAGCATGAGGTTACATGCAGGGTTGCCTTTATAGATTTGGGTATAGTCAGTTAGCATGGTAGTATATATAATTAATAGAGGACCTTCTATGACTTTGGATGGAGGCATTCCTAAACAATCTTAGTCTAGTAAGAATGTTGATTATTCTTTTGTTAGAGTCTTTGGATGTGAAGCTTTTGCTCTCACCAAGAAAGAGGATAGGACCAAGTTAGAGGCTAAATTAGAGAAATGCACATTTTTGGTTATGGTGAGGATGACTTTGGTTTTTATTTATGGAGCATGAAAATTAGGAAAATATTTTGGTGTAGAGATGTAGTCTTTAATGAAAAAGTCATGCATAAGGAGAAGTTGCAAGAACAGGATCAGGAACATAAAGAGTACATAGTATTGGATGATATTGCGAATGGTAAAGTATCCAATGATTTAGTTTAGGAACCTTCTACACAAGGACCCTAAAATCCTATGGTAAGAAGATATTTTAGGGTAAGAAGAGAACTCAAACATTTTTCTCCTTCTTTGAGTTATTTATTACTCACTGATAATGGATAACCAAAGTGTTATGAGGAAGAAATGCAAGTAGATGCCAAGGTGAAGTGGGAACAAGCCAAGAATGAAGGGCATAGATCTCTCATGGAGAACCAAACATGGGATTTAGTTAGGCTACCCAAGGGAAAGATTACATTTCCAAACAAGTGGATCTTTAGGATTAAAGAAGAGGATGAAGGGAGAAAACAATATAAACCCAAGATGGTGGTCAAGGGGTTTTCACAAAAATTAAGTGTTGATTTTGATGAGATTTTCTCTCTTGTTGTAAAAATGACTTCTATTAGGATTATTCTTGGTTTAGTTGTAGTTTAATATTTGCACTTAGAATATTTAGATGTGAAAATTACTTTTCTTCATGGTGATTTTGATGAAGAGTTGTATATGAAGCAGCCATAGGTAAATGAGGTCAAAAGGAAGGTGAACTATGTGTGCAGACTAAAGAAGAGCTTGTATGGCCTAAAATAAGATCCATGATAATGGTACAAGAAATTTGATTATTTAATGTTGGAGAAAAAATAACAAAGGTGTCATTATGACCATTATGTGTACATCAAACCTTTTGATGATGGTTCCTTTATTATATTATGCTTGTATGTCGATGACATGTTAGTTGTAGGAAAGAACATAAATCATATTCATATGCTCAAGAAATAGTTTAGTGATTCCTTTTATATGAAATATTTAGGTGATGCAAAGTGAATTGTTGGTATGAGAATTTCTCGTGATAGGAAGGACAGGAAGCCGATATTATCCCAATCAGAGTATGTGAGAAAAGTCTTGGAAAGGTTTAGTATGTTGGATGCTAAATCTATTAGTACTCCTTTGGTAGGTCACTTTATATTATCAAAGGATTAGTGTCCCAAGATAGAAACTGAGAAGGTTAAGATGTCCAAGGTACATTACTCATTAGCAATTATCATCTTGATGCATGCCATTGTTTGTACTAGGCCAAATATTGCCTAAACAATGGGAGTTATGAGTAGGTATATGATTGATCTAGATTATGAGCATTGGCAAGTAGTGAAATAAATTCTATAGTATTTAAGAGGAATCATTGATGTTGTATTATGTTATGGCAGATCAGATACCACTTTGTGTAGTTATGTAGACTCAAATATGGTAGGGGATATTGATAGTAGGAAAAGTATGATAGGTTATATATTTATTGTTAGAGATACAATAGTTAGTTAGATTTCTAGGATACATAAAGTTGTGGCTTTGTCAACCATAGAGGTAGAGTATGTTGCTAACATGGAGGCTAGCAAGGAGATGATCTGGTTACATGAGTTGTTTTGAGACTTGGGGCATTAGCAAGAAATTGGGAGACTACATAGTGATAGTCAGAGTGTTATGCATTTGGCAAATAACTTTGCGTTCCACTCAAGGATGAAACACATTCAATCACATTGTCACTTCATCATGATAGCTTTTGAGGAGAACTTGGTGAAGCTATAGAAGATTCATACTCGCTAGAATCCTATGGATATGATGACCAAGGTGGTCACATTGGACAAGTTGAGACTATGTTCAGATTTGGTTGGTCTTAGTGGTCATGGAGTAATGATAGATAATATTCAAGAGAAATAATCTCCAAGTGGGATATTTTTGAGTGTGGAGCCCTTTGGGGCTATCACATGACCATATGGAATTTTGAGGGACTAGAGAGCTCCAAGGATGTGGGAAGCATAGTTTTCCCTACTCCACCTTTTGTGGAACCTTGCTCCACATGTGAGGGGAATATTCCTAGTGTATTTCTAATTTCTATGTTTCCATGTTTTATGGAGTTGGTTATTAGTTGTATATTTTCCATGTGACTTCCTTGTTTTGAGGGAGCTAATTGTTTCTTGCAAAATATAATGCTTTCCTTGTTACAAGGAGATGGTTGTGATCACATGTTGTTGGAAAACATGCCCTTGAAAGGTGGAGACCCTAGTATGGTGTGTTCCTTCATGGGAGAGCTTTTGGATGAGCTTGATGAGGTGGAAGTGAGTTGTCTTGAGTGGATGATGCTTATCTTGGATAAGCTTGACACATTTACTCTTCCTTTCATGGATTTTCCTTCATATTCTATATATATAGGGTGTGGTGTGGCCTTTAGAGGTTGATGGTTTTATTTGTACGGTGTGTCTTTGAGGGCTAGAGTCAAAGTGTAGGTGTTTTTCATAGTGTCTGGGTTCATTGCAGGATGTGGTTTAGCAACTTGTGAGGTAAAACATTGTGCAGGTGCAAGTAAAAGTGCAATTTTTTTTTTTGCATCACTTTCTACAGGGGATTGTTATATCTATGTGAGAGTTAATTATAATCTTGTTTTAGATTACTTATTTATTTGATAAATTTCATTGGTGAATGTAGCTCACATGGGGTGAACCATGTTAGATCTATGTTAATTTTTTTATCTTGTTCTCATTTATCCTTTCATAATAATGGTAAATTAAGGAATGTTTCTATGCTGCATGTTATTGCATAGCTTTAGATCTGGTTTATGGTAATAGTAAATCTAGTTAAAGTGTTTTTATTCCTAATATAAAAGGAATAACTTTTGTTTTTGAAAAGATGGATGAATGTTTATATAAAAGACGCAAATAGAGTGCTACATAAATCCATAATGTTAAGTGAATCATTTTTTATTTGATTTATATATTTTAATAAAAAAGAAATAAATGTAATTCTTACAAGGACCTTTTTAAACCCATATTTCCCCTACATTAGTGGCATTGAGAGAAAACATGAAAGAAGAAACCATGATTATCTAAGAGGAATATGATAGAGAATGATTTTCTAAGCAGAAGAAATGGTGTTTTCAAGTCCTAGAAATGATGTCAAGATTCCATAGGGGTAAAAAAACAAATTTTAAATTCCCTGAGATCCATTATCAATAATCTCATGGAGATTTAGAGATTGAGGTATTAAAGGTAGAAAAAGTCTAAAAGTATTCATTAATACTTTAAATCTTGCAAGGAATATGGGACAAATCATGAAATCTCCATAGACCATAAATTTAGTCTTATCAATCCTAGAAAAGGTTATAAGGTTTTCTATATATGAATACCTCTTGGATACTATCTTTGTTCTTCCCATAATTAAGATGTATATGCACTGTATTCATAAACTATTTAGAAGATATAAGTTTATTTTTTGAAGTTACAGTGATCAAAATACTTCTTCATCACAAATAATTGAGAGCCCTGTCAATCGACTAAGCTTTGAGAGATGAAAAAATGCACATTTATTATATAGATGCAAGTGGATCCAACCTTGTTCTATGCAAATTGTAATGGCCATATATAGATTCTTTTGGGGTCTTTGGTACAAACCATTACACAAGATTATGAACAACACTCTGGGAAACTTCATAGACTAGAAACCAGTGAAGTTTCTGATGATCCCTTTGAGAAATTAACTCTATTGCTTAGAACAATGATGGATTTGAAAAATATCAGTTTTGGGTACTTTCTTATAGATGAACAAAGCATTAATGAAAACATGTGGATTAATGTAAATAAATATTACATAAATTATCTTCATAAAATCCATAGCTTCAAATGTGTAGGTTCATATGGTTGGATTGCATGCATTGAGAACAATATTGTAAATAAGATATTATGGCAGAATCCTCACCAGGTTTTTATAGCATGTTCCATGGTCTCAAGTGTGACAATAGGTCTATATTTTACATGCATAATTTCAATATTATTAATTAGATTTACTACCCTCTAATACATTTGAAGCTAGATTTTCCTAATTTTTAATGATGTTGAGTCTCTTGAGTGAGTATTCTAGCTAAGAATGTGACGAGCACTAGATCTTAAGGTATAATATCAAGGTTCCCATGATTGTGCAAGCATATAAACCTCTCAATGGGCTCCATGTTCAAACCATGTGAATTAAGAGTACAGTCTTCAAATTTTCTATGTCCTCTAAACTCAAGAGTTCCTTCATGATTCATTGGACATAAGACCTCTGACTATGATATTTCCATATATCATCTAATACTCAAAATAAGAAACTTTAAGGTGAATATTCATGTTTAACTACAATTCAAATTTACCACGCATACATTTCAATCATGCAAACATATTTGAAGTGATGAGGGTCTCTAATGCATTTATATAAGATTATTCTTTTCATGGGATTGAACATGTCTTGAAGGTTTAATGGCCTTATATTTAAAAGTCTCTAAATTAACTTGTTAATGTTCATGGCCTGTACAAATCAGCAACTAGGGCACAAATGAAAAACTGATTATATCTTGAAAAACTAATTGTATAAGATCAATTTAAAGGTAATTAAGATCATTAATTTTGTGTGCCAGCATAAATATACATAGAAATTTCTAAAACTTCATAAATATACACATAATTTTATTTACACTTGCATAAATATGCATCGAATGTTTTAGAATAAGATCACCTTTTATAGAGGGTTAGTTGAAGGAGGTGTTATCGATTCTGCATATTAACAATTATAAACATACATTTCCAAGCCAAGATTCTAGTAATATTACTTGCAAAAGAATAGATGAAAATAATGAGAATGCCAAAAGGAATAAACTAGTACATGAAAAAATAAAACTAAGATATTATAAAAATTATTGAGACAAGAAAAAAAGAAAAAAGAAACAATTAAGAGGAATGATTCTAAAAATATATATTAAGACAATAACAAACAAAAAAATCAATTAAGTGAAGTGTTTTTAGATAATAAAAAAGAAAAAAATCAGTTAAATGAAGTGTTTTTATAAATTTTAATGTGAAAATGACCCCACTTAACTCATATGGCTAAGTGAATCATTTTTTATTTGATTAATATAATTTAATAAAAAAGAAATAAATATAATTATTACAAGGCCCTTTTTAAACCCATATTTCCCTTAATGTTTCACCCTCAAATGTAATCACTAACACTAAAAACATTTTCATTTGACAACAAATTTGATACCAGACATAAAAGTAAATTTATTTTGACCTTGGATTGCAGTGGAATTTACTAATCTCCACAAAAAAATTTACTTTTGTTTTTAGCATTTCATTTCATGTTATTGTTTACAGTATCTTTTAGATGTTATTGTTTACAATATCCTTTTTTTTTATGATCATACATTTTAAATTTATGTTACTTTATTTTTAAAGAATATATGGATATATTAGATGAACATTTTTCATTTCAATTTTATTGAAAGCAAACCAAATCACATTCTAAGACACAAGTTTCATTAATGTAAAATTTTGTAAAGTCAAGTATGACATGGGAACACTTGATCAATCACATATTCAATATGTTATACGACTTAATTTAAAATCTAAAGTCTTGCTCAATTCTCATTATTTTAACATTCAATTAGAGTTTTTATCGATTAAACCTTTCATTTCTCTCCCTTATAGACCTCCAGATGATGATTACTACTTTCCCTCTAACTAGGTACATACTTTCACTATCCAAAGAGGTAAGGTGACCCACTTTATAGTGCTAAATGAAGGTAACCAACATGTCTTTCCTAAACACCATCCACCATGTGCACATCCTCTTGATGAATTTTGTATGCATATTCAATCACAAGTACCTAAGACTTGTGTTTTTGAAGTCCTTCAAGATCAAATAGTCACTATGAGAGCATTCAAAAAATAATTTCAAGAGAAAAATCAATATTTTAATTCAATGATCACATCACTTGAAAATAAGAGTACATATGCAAAGAAACTAGAACATGTTAGTTTTAATCATATATCCCTATCTCCATCTAGTTATTTTTTGTCTCAAAAGTAACACACATGTACAACTATTGATTCAAAAAACATACAAAAGGCTAATAAGAGTTCAATTTAAGTTTTAGGATAAATGATTAGAAAAAAGTTGATTACATTATCTTCTATTTATCCTCTAAGAAAATCAAAATATTATTGTGCATATCATTTAATGCAGGTGCATACAAATAGTTTCTGGGTTTTGAAAAAAAAAATATAAAGTATCATTGATAGTGGTGATCATATAACATATAAAACAATCAAGAAACCCACTCACACTATGATAGCATCTCCTAGGGAACAAGTTCAACTAGAACAAGTAGTAAAATCAAAACACAAAAGGTTACAAATTATGGAAAAGTTCTAGAGAAAAAATATTCATAAGGCAAAATCAAGGTAAACAATATTATAAAAGGAACAATATGAAAACATAAGATTATAAAAAATATAATTAAAAAAGAAACAATTAGAAAATCAAATGCTACAAAAGGAACAATTGAAATTTATTAAAAGAAAAAATTGAGAGGGATTAATTACAAAAATAAATATTAGAACAATAAAGAATATAAAAGTTACAACAAGAGGAGTCACAAAACGAGTAATTGTTAAAACAAAAGTTATGACAACAAGCTCAAGTTAAGTAAAATAATATTTTAAATAAAGTGTTTCTAACAAAAGATGTTACAAAAAAGATATATCTATAAAATATAATGTTAAAAGTATGGTTCCAAAAGAGGCATTTAAAAAACATTCATTATATCTAGAACCTTTGAATCTTAATCTTCACATTGATGGCAATAAATTTACCAAAGTCAATATTTCATCTTTTGATGAAGAAAATATATGTAACATGACACTTTTCCAACACCTTTGATATGATGATCAACACTTAAGTAGTATTACTTGGCCTCAGTGTTGCATAGGATCCATTGAGCTGCTAGTAAAATTTGGGTAGAAAACATGTTCCATTATATTTCACATTGATCCTACCTTGGATCAATACAATGCAATACTAAGAAGATCATGGATGAGAACAATGAGACAACATTGGGTAAAGATCATGAATATGTCACATTTGAGCATGAAAATGAAATGGTTATAATTTTGAGAGATGATAAATTTGTAGATAAATAACATACAAAGGAAACTATTTGTTTAGTTAACATTATAGAAAATATTATTAGTATCGCCAAAACAAAAATGAATGTTGTAACACATGGAAAAGTAAAAGAAATCAACAGTTTTAATACCACAATATGGGACAGTTGGGTTTTCATATGTAGATGAACTAGATGATCATAGTGGCATATCATAATTTCAAAAAAAACCTAATAAATTAATTATCTACAATGATCATGATTACATAAATGATTATGATTATGATTATCTAGAGGAATGGTATGATACTCCTGATGATATAAAACCTACATATAGGCATCCCCTAGATGAGATCTTTGTGTTGTAGTGGCATTATGGATTATAAATAACTTCTTATTTGTTTCATCATGTTATTATTATATTGCTTGAAACTATGATTGATTTGATAAATTACTCCAAGGTATTGGTTATTATTAACCTTTATGACTCTTAGCTATTCTTTTTTTGCTTTTCATATCTGAACAATCCAAAATAGTGATATATCATATCATATTTTTCACTTACCTCTCTATTTTCAAGGTATACACTTAGAAAATTAAATATTATCTCATGGAAAATAATATTTAGAAAGGAACATAAACAACTAAGATTACTATCCTTAGTTGGTCGATCCTGTCCTATGCAAATTTTTACATTGAAATACAAAAACTTGGCACATAGAGCTTTGTCATTACCAATTTCTAGATATTTCACTCAGTTATAGTATGTAAAATAGTATTTATACATGATGAAATATTTATTTGTATATGACATATTTATCATACATGCTATATACTTTGAAAAGTGTATATTTGATGAAATGAGGATGTATAAAATTTTATCTACATAATCTATTCCTACATGTTTTTATTTACAATCACATCTACATTGGGGGCATCTTACTAATACATTACTATGACATCATTTCTAGTGTGATATTCTCATTGAAACATGTTGAAAATTATTCAAATCCCTATTTTTATATTTTTAAACCCTTGGTTATCATTAGTTAAATATAGTGATGGAATCCTGAAAAAAATCATAAAGTGAAAGATACTCCTGATGATATAAAACCTACATATAGGCATCCCCTAGATGAGATCTTTGTGTTGTACTAGAATTATGGATTATAAATAACTTCTTATTTGTTTCATCATGTTATTATTATGTTGCTTGAAACTATGATTTATTTGATAAATTACTCCAAGGTATTGGTTATTGTTAACCTTTAGGACTCTTAGCTATTCTTTTTTTGCTTTTCATATCTGAACAATCCAAAATAGTGATATATCATATCATATTTTTCACTTACCTCTCTATTTTCAAGGTATACACTTATAAAATTAAATATTATCTCATGGACAAGAATATTTATAAAGGAACATAAACAACTAAGATTACTATCCTCAGTTGGTTGATCCTGTCCTATGCAAATTTTTACATTGAAATACAAAAACTTGGCACATAGAGCTTTGTCATTACCAATTTCTAGATATTTCACTCAGTTATAATATGTAAAATAATATGTATACATGATGAAATATTTATTTTTATATGATATATTTCTCATACATGCTATATACTTTGAAAAGTGTATATTTGATGAAACGAGGATGTATAACATTTTATCTACATATTCTATTCCTACATTTTTTTAATTAGAATCACATCTACATTGGGGGAATCTTACTAATACATTACTATGACATCATTTCTAGTGTGATATTCTCATTGAAACATGTTGCAAATTATTCAAATCCCTAATTTTATGTTTTTGAACCCTTGGTTATCATTAGTTAAATATAGTGATGGAATCCTGAAAAAAATCATAAAGTGAAAGAATGGGAAGGAAATTTTAATGGCCTAAAAATGAAAATAAATACATGCCTAGATTGTTTGGAAATATTTATAAATTTACTCCCTCAAATAGGTTTAGAATTCCTTACAATCATGAGAAATCAAAATTTGAAAGTTATTTAAATGTTGATTGTTCACATTTATATTTACTAGAGCTAATTGTGTGACACTCATCTAAGCTTAACTCTACATTTTACACTTGACATGCTCTATCTTTTGTTCCAAAGTTTCCTTGATATCATTTATTTTAGTGGAGACAATATCTTTCACCTTCTGGTATGCACCCTTGGCTATTTCCAATGCATTTTGCACCTTTTTCTTAGCCTCCTCTGTAGTGGAGCTAGCCTTATCTCTCATTTCTTTGGCTACATCCTTGCTCATTTCCCTCATTTCTTCACCACTTTTAGGCTTCCCTTGGACACACTTATAAGATACATCTTTGTGGATGTAGTTTACATTAAACCATTAAACACACAAAATAAACATGATGGTTATGAAATCATAAATCTAAAAAGAAGAAAAACTCTTATTCAAAAACATCATGTTTTCATTTGATTTATCAAGGAAAACTCAGAAGAATTACTGTGACATATGGAATAATAGAGTGATAGATGTAAGGAACATAATTAGTAATGTGTCACATCCATATAAATTCATTTACTTCTAGTTATATAGGTTGGTCAATGCACAAATTTTGGTTACAAAAAGTATGACATTCCTCCAACTTTGAATTTTTTTATACAAAGGGCATACACCCTTTTTAAAAGGGTGTATGCATTTTTTTTAAATTTGTGAGGATCAAGCTTATGCCTGAGCCTCAAGGGAATACAACCTTTATAAATGGTATACACCCTTTATAAATGGAATATGCCCTTTACAAATGGTGCATGCCCTTTACAAAGTAAAGGGTGTACGCCCTTTGTAAAGCATAAAGGGTGTATGCCCTATTGTAATTGTGATTTTTTATATAAGAAAACCCATGGCCCAAATACATTTTTTATCTCTCTTATTATTTTCCAATTTTATATTGACATATATACTTTAGAGTTTCATCCTGCCAATGGGATTCGGCATTCAGATTACTATAGGTCAAGTATGTTGAATTTGCATTTTAATTTTTTCATTTCTATTTCTATTTCTATTTATTTATTCAAGTAGGGTTTTGAATTTAAGTTTACATTAAATTTATTACATTACCTAAAAAAAAACTATATTTTTATTTAAATTTAGATACACAATTTTGATGGATCTATTTCATGAAGAAAATGTTAGTCAAAACCCCGAACAGTTTGATTTTGTACAAGAAGTTCAATTATATGAGAAATACAATTACAAATGTCAACAATTACAAATAATCATCAATAGTTTATGTCTCTTTAGTTGGTAGTGCACACATTTTAATTTCCAATATATTAAAGTCTATTTTTAATGAAGTGGGAAATGTGACTTCATAACTTGATGAAATTTTGAATCGAAGAGAGGCTATGAAACAATTTTATTCCAACAAATTATCATATGAAGATGTGAAGAAAAAAATAACAAAATAAGATGTGTGTGCTTTATTTGTTAATCCTGGAACCAACCAACCTCTACCAATGAATTAAAAGAACATTAATATTGACTAGTGTGTTTATGAGGAGATTAAAAATAAATTTTAGGATAGGTGGTGGATGGTGTTTGATGAGACTTCATGCAATAATAATGAGGTTCCATTATTTTGAGAAAATTATATTGTGAGTTTGTGTTGAAATAAATTCAAAATTATTTTGACATGAAGGCCTCCCAAGGTAGGGGAGGTGGGTCTTAATTTGATAAACATGGTGTTAAGTAAGACCAAAACTATCATAACGGAGCTTAGAGGAACATAAGGATAATATCACATGCCTCTATTCCTAAAATTTTACATCATAACATACAGATTGACACCCTTGAGGTGGTTACTAGTCTAACAGAAGTTATGATTAAGCATGATATGCATACTTTGAAGACTTATAATCAACCTGTAGGTGGTGATAGTGGTGTTGGTGGTAGTGTTATTGGTGGTGGTGGTGGTGGTGGTGGTAATGGTTTTGGTGTTGTGGGTATAGGTGCTAGTGTTCATCCTCTTACTTATGTTACAGTTCTTATGCATCATTGCACATCATGTGGGAAGAAGTGTGCATGACCTCTTATTTAGGTGCAACATACACAGAGTATATTTATGGAGACTAGTGTGCCAGAGTATATGTCATTTATATATACTTCAGTAGTGTATAACACTATCATGCAAGGCACTAACATGATAGAGCATATACAACATGTAGATGCTTCAACAACATATGACATTAGCATGCTAGGCACTATGAAAGATGTACTATCTTCACTGACTCCTATCAGGATATGACAAGATCCTATTGTAAATGAGTTATTGACATCATCATCTATATTTGATACATAGGTTTAATTTTAATTATAGTTTGTTTATGTTTGTAAAATAATATTAAGTTTATTTTCTAGTATGTGTTTACTTAATTGATTAATTTATTTGACTGAACTTGTTATTTATTGCTTGTATAGATGATTGGTGATATTTTAGGTAGCTTAGTGAGCCTTGAATCTATTTTATAGACCATAATTGGCATGTACCCTATACACATGTTTGGAAAGTTTTAAATTACATATTTATTCATGTACATGTTTATTTTCCTTTGAAAAAACTATATTTTAAGATATATATTATAGTCATAATTTTTTATTATGTTCATTAGATTCACACATTATTCATTTATTAGTTTTATAAATGATGAGGAATGTTATCACCACCCCTCATGAATGAGAAGAAGGTTTAGCTGATGTTGCTACTACATTAGAGAATCCATTATCTTTGTAGTAGGCCATGATTCAGGGATGGAGTCTAGTGAGAACACATAATAAAATTGTTTTTATCTTTAAGCAATGATATTTTATGTCATATTTACATAATTAAATAAAATTGTTTTGGTGTTGTGGGTATAGGTGCTAGTGTCCATCCTCTTACTGATGTTACAGTTCTTATGCATCATTGCACATCATGTGGGAAGAAGTGTGCATGACCTCTTATTTAGATGCAACATACACAGAGTATATTTATGGAGACTACTATGCCAGAGTATATGTCATTTATATATACTTCAGTAGTGTATAACACTAGCATGCAAGGCACTAACATGATAGAGCATATACAACATGTAGATGCTTCAACAACATATGACATTAGCATGCCAAGCACTATGCAAGATGTACTATCTTCACTGAATCCTATCAGGATATGACAATATCCTATTGTAAAGGAGTTATTGACATCATCATCTATATTTGATACACAGGTTTAATTTTAATTATAGTTTATTTATGTTTGTAAAATAATATTAAGTTTATTTTCTAGTATGTGTTTACTTGATTGATTAATTTATTTGACTGAACTTGTTATTTATTGCTTGTATAGATGATTGATGATATTTTAGGTAGCTTAGTGAGCCTTGAATCTATTTTACAGACTGTATTTGGCATGTACCCTATACACAGGTTTGGAAAGTTTTAAATTACATATTTATTCATGTACATGTTTATTTTCCTTTGAAAAAAACTATATATTAAGATATATATTATAGTCATAATTTTTTATTATGTTCATTAGATTCACACATTATTCATTTATTAGTTTTATATATGATGAGGGATGTTATCATCACCCCTCATGAATGAGAAGAAGGTTTAGCTAATGTTGCTACTACATTAGAGAATCCATTATCTTTGTAGTAGGCCATGATTCAGGGATGGAGTCTAGTGAAAACACATAATAAAATTGTTTTTATCTTTAAGCAATGATATTTTATGTCATATTTACATAATTATATACACATCTAGATCTAACGATATATGTATGCTCCATAGGATTCCTCATCATGGGTTTATATGCAGTCTTCTCACCCTAGAAAACCATATAGATGGAATACGATGAGTGTAGAATCATTTTACAAAATTTTACATTCCTAAAAAATTATCAAATTTTCAATATACAATTTTAATGCATTAATTTTTATATTTCATATGTTGTGCAGACACAACAATTTTCATTAGTTATCAATGAAATAATGGATGACTAACATGTTGAGATGAGAATATCTCTTCATATTAAGGCATCCAACACCCTTGACTCTACATCTATGCCGACAAAGCATAATTTATTTGGAGGAAATGAGGAGTAGGAGAGCTAGTTGTTGTGTTAGGGGTCTAGTTGTAGGTATAATAAAAAAAAAATTGCCAATATGGCCCACATTATATGCCTATATGGAGTATTTTGTCTATGTACATATTATGGTCTACATTTTTTCTTGATATATGTTATATTATTTATGTTAAATTATGACATATAACTTTGCATGTATCACATATATACTATTCGATAATATGATTCCTTTACCTATGCATATTTTTTATTTTGATCATTTAATTTTTACACATATTATTGGTTAATGATCATTATTACTTCATATGGGGTTAAAATAATTCACATTATTCTCTAAGTTAGGTGTTTTGAATCACTATGTCTATTTTACATTTACATGTGATATTTACTATTTACTTGTTTCATTTACATTTAATTACATATCAATTTGAAATTGTGATGTTTAAGTGGACTTGGGATCAATTTCATGGACATTTAAATATTATAAATTATACTTTTTCATAAATGTTAGGAGGTCTAGTGATGCACTTGTGTATGTAGGTAAAAGATTATTTAAAACCACAACATATCATGTTGTCTACATTGTTATGCCTCATGTGCGATTTTAAGTCTTCAGGTTTAGATGATATGTCATCATCATAAGTATTCTTTATTTTTTGCGCGAGATCTATCCTATGTAGGGCCTTGGTAAAAGATCCAAGGATTCAAGTATTCTTTATTTGCTACACAAGATCTAGCCTATGTAGGGGATTAGATGATATATCATGTTGTTAGCTAATTATAAATGTGTTATTGCTTCAATGATTTAAGGAATTTTAAGGTGTCTCATATCATGGTTTAATTACCATGGTGTAGACGTTTGTTTGGTATTTTTTCCACTATTATGTATAGGATTGACATAAATGTTTTTTCTCCCCCTAATCCAATCTTTGGAGAAGTCACTCCACACTTCTATTTTATAATTGAAACTCCAACTCTAGTAATCAAATGGTTTATTCATCTTTTAATATAGTTTAATGAATAATAAAACACTCTTTGATTTATTTTGCATGTCTATCATTTTATGGGAAATGAATATCAATAATTTTTCTGATATAATTTTGTCAATATCTGATGAGCATTCTATATAACTCATTATATCTCATATAAACTATCCATAAGTTCTACCTCTTGGTTATATATTACATTACATTTAATAGTTAAGGTCTCATCTAAGTAGGAAATGAGTGCAATTGTATTTTTTTTATGTGATACATTGTTGGTTCTCTATCTTATTATTTGTGTCTAACTTGGATGAAATCAATATAGTTTTGCATACAAAGATACATCTCTATGGTGGGATTATTTTGAAAATTCATCAAAAATTTTGGTATCACCTTTTTGGTAAAAGTTTTGAAGTTTTAGCATAGAAAATAGTGAGTTGTGAATATCCTTAGTTGATATTTGAAGATCTACATAAGTAGCTCCAAAGATACCCCATCGAGATACAAAAATGTTTTGTTGAAGTTTCAAAGATCTATCAGGCAGATCCAAAGATGTTCCATCAAAGTTTTGAATATCCACCTAGGTAGCTTTGAAGATGTTACAGTAAAGCTCCAAAGATGTCCCAATAAATCTCCAAAGACCTATCCAACAATGCTTTGAAGATGCCTAGGAATGCTTCAAAAATGCCTAGTTGTACTCTACAAATTAATATAGAAACTCCAAAGATATCTACTATACATATATAAATTTTCCCACTTTAGATATATTATTTTATACATTAATATTCATAGTAATAGTCTAAAATGATCTGAATATAAATTTATTTTTATTTTATAAATACAGACATAATCTCTTCAGATATATGTTAGTTATACTTGGTCTATTATTAGTTTAATTAGTTCCAATGCCTCCTATAAGCATGGGATTCAATTCCTAAATCTTATATTTAGAATAAGTGGATTTTTTTTTAGATCACCAAATTTTGTGTTCTGAGAATGGCCGTTGGGATGTTATTTATGTACATGTCTCCTTCTCATTTTAGGGTTATAGAGAGTAAAGAAAATTAGGAAACATTCAAGTGTAATTTTGAAATAGAATTTGTAGGATATGTATATGTTCCTTTTGATAATTAATTATTAATAAAGTACAACATTATATTTCACTATTGAGTTAAATTTGATTTAGTTCTGAGGAAGGAGCAAGGCCCCACTTCTCTTTGAAGATCAAGATAATTAGTATTTTTATTTTATAGTTTAAAAGTGTATTTCTCTTGATATAGGTATATTTCATTTTACTTCAAGTGTGATATCCATTTTAACACAAAGTGTGTTTATTTTAATGTAAGGGTTAGAGATGATCCATCATCTCCTACACATGCATGGATGAGTTTGCTAAGAAATCTCAAGAGGATTTTATCTAAGTCAAGATGGATGAGATGCAGAAATGAAGTTTCTCTCATGGCCAAATTTCTTAAAACATGCTAAAAATTGGTCAGTAGAGGCCATATATTTTGACTCATCAGCCCAATTGATGAAACATCTATGTAGACACATCTTGATAATCATTTCTAGGGTAGAATAACCTTTTTTGATCTTAGTTAGGCCTCAAGAGTGAAATTTGTAGTTGGAGGCATCCCTTAAGATAATTCACTTGTCCCTAAGTGTGTAAAATAAATTATCTTTCATTGTACCTTGCAGGACATTTATGAGGGCTAGAGATGAGATGTTAGCTCCTACACATGAATGGATGAGCCCTCTAGGAAATCCTAAGAGGATTTTATCTAAATTGATATGGATGAGATGCAGTAATGAGGTTTCTCTCATGATCAAATCTCTTAGAATGGGTCAAAATTTGGTCAGTGGGGGCCTTATATTCTGACTCATCAGCCTAATTAATGAATCATCTATGAAAGCATGTTTGCATAGGCATTTATAGGCTATAAAAACCTTTTTCTAGTCTTAGTCAGGATCTAAGAGTGAAAGTTACAGTTGGTTGAGGGCATCCCTAAAGAGGATTCACTCATCCCTGAGTGTGCAAAATGAGTGAACTTTCATTGTGTTTCAGGAGAACCATGAGGGCTAGAAATGAGACATTAGTTCCTAAAAGTGCATATATGAGTCTTCTCAAAAAACATAAGAGGATTTTATCCAAATCAAGATGTACAAGATGTGGTAATGAGGTTTCTCTCACATCTAAATCTCTCTAAATGAGTCAAAAGTTGGTTAGTAAAGGCTATATATTCTAACTTGTCAGCCCAATTGAGGAATTGTCTATGAAATTACATTTAGATGGGAATTTTTAGGCAAGAACAACATTTTTTTGGTCTTAGGAAAGGCCTGAGAGTGAAATTTATAGTTGGCCAAAAGCATCCCTGAAGAGAATTTATTTGCCCCTGAGGGTGAAAAATGAGCAAACTTCCATCACACGTTGTTTTTATCTAGGAATTTGACTCAAGATAGGATGGTTAGTATGTTGTTAGTTTCAAAATGAAAACAAAATGAAATAAACACACTAATATCATAACATCTCTAGGCCTACACACTAGGGAGAGATGAGTTAACAAAAGAAAATGACAAACACAACTAAAAAGTAAGGAATAAAACACAACAATTCCTTCACCTTCCTTGGACACTCCAAATGCCTTTATAATGGTGGCTTGCTTGGCTTGTGATCATAAAGTCTTCATCAAAGGAGGCTTGGCTATCTCTTCTTCTCCTTGGCACCTTTGGCTTGTGGCTTGGCTTGGTTTGGAATCAATTTGGCATTATAATTTACATTATTATGTTCTTGAATATATTTGAGCATAATAACTTTGCACCAAAATAGCTTAGAAATAATGTTCATGGCCTCTCTATTTATAGATTTTTAGATTTGATCAGAATCAATCTAAACCATCCATCTCAAGATTGAGATGTGTGGTTGAGGATTAATTCAATTTTTGGAAATAAGTTTGTAATTATCCTCATCATGACATTGGAAGAAGGATAAATGAAGAGGCATGGAGGGCATCATGGAAGGCATTAATGAGGCATGGAGGGCATGAATCTTGATTTTTGTGACATTTATGGCCTAAGGATGTTTTCCCAAGAAATGAGGTCACTTGATGATGTAGATATTCAATATTCATTTCTAAAAATAAGTACTCAACAATTTTCCATGGAATTATTAATTAGGCCTTGATTTGGGTCAATTAGCTCTTAAGCATGATTAAGCAATTTGTGCACAAATTACTCAAATTGATCATAATGCCTTATTATTGGTCTAAATTTTGATTGGATTGGAATTGGAAGATGATGTCAGATACTTTGGAACTATTATCCCATTTAGGAAGTTACTGATAACAAATAACAAAGGCACATGTCTTGTGCAAGATATTTGATAATAAAGAGCAATCTAGAGCACCTAAGTGCAAAATTGGCATTTTGACTCAAAATAATTTGATCAAAGTTAGCTGGCCCATAAATTATATTACCCTATTTAGTGATACCCTGACTAAAATTATAATTTGAATATGTCATTTTTACATCATTTAGCATGTTTAATTTTTTTTAGGCCAAATTGTGCATTTTGGGTGGAAATTGGCCAAAATCCTAATTGGAGGTTATCAGTGGCTAGGTTTAGGTGTCTACAGTTTTCCCCTATTTTAGAAGGCATTATAAACCATAGGTAAAGCAATGTCATCTCAAAGAATGAAAAGGTCTTGTATAACTACAACTGTAATGATGATAAACTAACTGTATGATGCCCCCTCGACGGAATGATTGGCACAAGTAGGTCGGTAAATAGTCCCTCGAAAAGAAAGAAGTGAAATGAGGGGACCAAAGAAAAGAATAATGATGGAAAACACAATGATACTAAAAAATTAGTCAAAGTCATTGAGAATGTAAGTGGGATGGTGCACAATGGTTTACCCAAAGATGGTTATAAGCATTGTAACTCGATAGTGGCAACATGGTATGATAACACAATGATTTGACCAAAGGTGGTTAGAATCATTGAGAAGACAGAGATACCCTAATTAAGATAGACAAATAAGAAAATAACATGCCCCTATATGGGCAAAAAAAGTAAAGTGGTGATAATATAATGATTTACCCAAAGGTGGTTATAATAATTGAGAAATGTAGGTAGGATGGTGTGTAATGATTTGCCTATAGGTGGTTATAATCATTGGGCCTTGATTATGGATAACATGATAAACTTAGTCGAGTATGATGATAACTTAACATAAAGGGTAATGATGAATTGGAACAACCTACTAGTAGGGAGATGCATGTTTGAACTAATAAAGGTTAAAATTCTTTCATGTTTAATTACTCTATTTGGGATATGATTAGGAGTGAATCGAGATGTCAGTGTCAAAGAGATGTCACCATTGTTGAATAGACTTCTTAAAGCTGAGGTTTATTGTAGTATGTGTCAGTAGGCATCATGATATAAAATCATAAGAACTTGGCCAAAATATGCATGAGGACTGACTCCCATAATCCAATAATCAATAGCAAACAATGCACCAATGATAGAAACCATGATGAAAGTGTAAACATATGAATATGGATAGATTCAAGTGTGAGTGTGGACAAGGAATCATCCAATGAACACACATAAACTGAATCAAGGTAATAGTGCTAAAAGTAAACAAATAAATAGACAAACAAAATAAAATAAGAAAAAATAAACAAACAAATAAAAAAACAAATAAACAATGCAATAGAAACCCTATGAACATTGCCCCTAGAAAATAAGTGACAACTTAACAAATGAACAAAATGGGGGAATAGAAAAAAAGGGAGGATATGGCTGAAGTTGTCTCCATATGCACTAGGCAAATGGATGTTGCCTACATAGTTCCATGGATGTAATATCCAATAAAAAAACTTTGGGCCAAATGTAGTTCTCCCAAGGAATGGGAAGAATATGATAACTAATGAAAATAAATAGAATGGATGTGAGAGAAGAAGAGGAATGGTCTTGCAAAATGGAAAGTGCATGAGAGAAAAAGACCAAAAAGGATGGGGAAACTAAATGACAAATGATTTGCTTATAAGTTAGTAAGGGTTCTTACAATCCTTAAGGCAAAGAAGTGGTCAATGTTTTTTTTTTTAGTGATTTTTCAAATGTTTTTGGAATTGTTTTAGATTGTCCCAATTCAATTGAGAATGACAAAACACTAAATGGTTCAAGCTCACAAAATGGTGAGAGTATTTAAACTAAGGTTTCTCACAAAATGGTGAGAGCATGGCTTAGGTTACTTGAAAAATAGTGAGAGCATGGGGAAAAAGCTGACTGAGATGACCTCAATAAGTATTGAGCATTACCTACATAGTCCTAGAGTAGGACCTCAAGTCACTGTAGTTCTACCCTTTCAATGGAGGAATTTAACTAGTGTATTAGTCAATTGCAAACAAAATAGGGACAATTGGTAAAAAGGTATAATACGACATAGGAAGTGGCAAGTTGGTACATCGAGGCTTAATGTTTCCCCTAGTTTTCCCATAGGCAATTATAACTAGGATACAATGGCATAGATCAAAGGAACTATTTTACCCAAATGTGGTTAGAATTAGTAGAAATATCAATGGTAAGAAAGGAATAATAAATGAAAGATGCATCTATTGAAACTTCTATCACACTGTCCCAAAATATGATCTTTATTTGAAGTACTTAAACCAACTAATGAAACTGATCAGATACCTTAATGCTAAAAATGTGTAACAAATGTCAAAAACTAAGGTCAAATGGGCTAGGATTTAAAACACACTAGGATTATAGGTCAGAAGTAGAAAGTGGATACGATGAAGAGGATGGATAAGGATGGTATTATGTATAAAGAATAATAGTGATAAAATGGCATAACTGAAATGGTCTTTACAAACAATACAACTTAGCACTCAAGCATAGTACTACTTGAGATGAATAATATTTATCAGCTCAGGAAGTTCATCTCCATTTGGTGTGGTAAGTCTGCATGCTCCTAATCCATAATTTATCTTAATGATGAAAGGCCCAATCTAGTCTGGTTTGAAATTCCCTTTATGTTTCTTCTCAATCATGGTATTCTTTTGGTTTTCTTTAAGAAAAGATCACCAAGTTCAAATGTTCTATTCCTAACATATTAATTATAGTGGCCTTTGAGTCAGTTATGATATGCTTGAATATTATTGAGTGTGGCTATGCATTTCTCATCAAGTAGGTCTCGATCTTGTAGGTGAGCTACTCCATAGTCATGATCATCTAGGACATGCTTGAAAGAGATGCATAGTGAAGGAAATTTTACCTCAATGGGAAGGATGGCTTCAGTACCATAAATGAGTATAGAGTAGCTCTTATAAAGGTACGATGATTGGTATAATATGCCCAAAGGGCAAGGAATATCCAGAGGTGCCAATCACAATTGGTATCATTAATAATCTTTTTGAGGATATTGACAATGGTTTTATTGGATGCCTCAGTCTGGCCATTACCTTGAGGGTAATATGCTATATAAAAATGTTACGTGATGTTATATTTAGTACATAGCTAGTTTATATCCTTGTTCTTGAATGATCCTCCATTATTAGATATAATTTTAGAAGGGATACCATAACAATAGATGAGATGGTTGAAGATGAATTTGGAAATTTGCTTTCTAGTCACATAATTGAGGGGTATAACTTTAACCCATTTAGTAAAATATTCATTGGTAGTAAGGATATATTTATGGCCATCAGATGAAGTGGGCTTGATCTTCTCAATTAGGTCAAGTCCCCATGTAGAAAATGGCCATGGTGTCAACATTGGTTTCAAATTTTTTGATGGGGCATGAATTAGATTAGCATGCCATTAACATTTGTCACACTTTTTTACATATGCAGTGGCATTTACGTCCATTATGAGCTAATAATAACTAGTGCGTAAGATATTTTTGGATAGGACCACCCCACTAGAATGGGATCCACATAATCCTTCATGAACTTCTCTTAATGATAATGTAGACTCTACTAAAGTTAAATAATGAAATAAAGTTCCATCAAAATTCTGATGATAAAAGGTGGATCCAAGTAGAGTATAAAGAGAAAAATGGTGAATGAAGGCTTTGGTGTGTTTTTTATATAGTTTAGGTGGAAGAACTTGGTCATGAAGGTATTCATAAAGGTCTGAGTACCAAATAGAATTAGGACCAACAATATCACAAATCATGGCAACAGTTGAAGGTTCATGAGCTGGTGCTAATAAATTCTCAATGAGGAATTGATACTCTCTAGTTTTATCTATTTGTCGAATTATAGAGGCAATAATAGCCTTAGAATCCACAGTTTTATTATTATCCCTTGGTATGTGCTTAAACTAAATGTTGGTAATTTGTTGCTTGAGAGTGTCGACCATGGCTTTATATGGAACCAACTTGTCATCTTTGGTCTAAAAATGATTTGTGACCTAATTGATGATTAATTGAGAGTCACCATAAAATTGAAGATGAGATATATTCCACTGCACTGCTTGTCAAAGATTGGCAACAAGTGCTTCATACTTGGCCATGTTATTTGTATAAGGAAAGTTGATTTTCAATGATTTAGGGATTAGATCCCCCTATGGTGTAATAAATAATAAGCCTCCCTTGATCCATGTGCAGTAAATGAACCATAAAAATATAGCTTCCAAGGTTGCTCCTCAAGGGGTGTGTCAATGATGGTCATTATGGATTCATCAGGGAATTGAAATGTGAGTGGCTATGTATCTATGAGAGGTACTTCAGCAAGTTGATCTGCAAGAACTTGTCCTTTGATTTCCTTTTGATTGACATACTCTATGTCAAAATCACTGATAAGCATGATCTATTTAGCCATTCTACCTTACAAAACTATTTTAGATAGTAGATACTTTAGCAGATCTACTTTTGAAATGACCATGGTTTTAATATTCGACATGTAATGACACAATTTTTGAGCTACAAAAACCATCGCTAGACAAGCTTTTTCAATAGGTGCATAATTATGTTCATATATAACCAAGGTATGGCTTAGGTAGTATACAACATGATCCTTCCCATTGTCATCATGTTGAGTTGAGTTCCCCCAGGGCATGGCCAATAGCTGAGAGGTATAACAATAATGGCTTTCCTGGCATAAGAGGTAATAAAATAGATGGATTGACGAGATAGTCTTTGAGCTATTGAAAAGATATTTAGTAGTGATCATCCCAATTAAATGTAACTCCCTTCTTCAAAAGGTGTGTAAATGGATGGCACTTTTATACTAAGAGATGAAGCATTGGATTGACTGGATCTTACCCTACAAACTATAGATTTGCTTTAAATTGGTTGGTGGTGACATCGCAGTTATAGCATGGACTTTAGCCATATCAACTTTAATACCTCTATGATACATGATGAAGCCAAGTAATTTGCCTAAAATTACATCGAACATATATTTCTTTGGATTGAGATTGACTTTGTACTCTCATATTCTTTTAAATATCTAATGCACCACTATTGGATGGTCAATTTGGGTTTTAGATTTTCCTAATATGTCATTGACATAGTCTTCAACAATATCATGCATAATATCATGGAATATGATAGTCATGACCCTTTGATATGTAGCTCCAACATTCTTAAGGCCAAATGGCATCACTTGATAACAAAATGTTCCCCATAGAGTGGTGAATGTTGTTTTATGCTGATCTTCTGACATGATTCTAATCTGGGTGTATCATGAAAATCCATCCATAAGTGAAATCATTTCATAACCTACCATGGATTCAATGATCATGTCAATATTAGGCAAGGGAAAATCATCTTTAGGACAAGCTTTGTTGATGTCTCAAAAATCAATACAAATTTTGATTCTTTCAGGGTTTTTACTAGCAAATACCACATTAGAGATCCATTCTAAGTAGTTAATGGATTAAATACATATTGTTTCTAAGAGTTTTTCCAACTCTTTCTTTATCAATATAGCAATGTGAGTATACATCTTACGTAAAATTTTTTACCAGTTTGGCATCAAAATTAACCATAAGGTGGTACAAAACCAAGGTGGGGTCTAATCCTGGCATGTCAGAATAGGCCCATGCAAAGATATCTATAAATTATCTTAATAGAGATATAAAGATGTCATGTTCCTCCTCAGTGAGGGACATGCCTAATTTTATCCATTTTAGGTCTGATGGAGTCTTGATATTTACCTCTATTGTATCTTTGACTAGAAGGGTCGAACTATCTTCTAGGATAGTAGTTAATGACTTGAACTATTGGATTATGTCAAGGTTCTCTATTAGGACTTGATCTTCAAATTCTCTTAGGCATGATGAATATGAATCCCCTAATGGGAGATCTGGCCATGTGATAAATAGTCAAAAATTCTTGAAGAATTTGATAAAATACTTGTTGTTGCTCAAAGCTAAACTCAGATCCACAAGCAAGTTCTTTGTTGGTGGTCTCCTAGTCTAAATTCGAAGAAGAATGGACACTCCCATTTAATGATACCTAAAATAGGTTTTCATTATTAGACTAGCCTTTATCTTTACTTTTTCCCTGGCTAGAAAATGCCTCAAAGAGGTTTTCACTTTAGGACCTCAATGTTTTACTTATTTTTTTTTAGCTAAGGGTGTTCACTCGCTCTCCAAAATAGGCTACAAAATCCAATGTGATTGAGAATATTGATTTGTGATCTCCCAAAAAAATGTTGTCTCTAAGGCCTAAAAAATCACAAAATGCCTCATCATCTAGAACTCATCAATCAACAGACTAGATTCTTGTTGGTCCCAATCTATCAGTTGGGGATAAAATAACAGCAATGGGCTATGATGAATGGCTAGGGTAAGGGTACAAATGGAATTTTTATCAAATAATTTGGTTTTAACTATGTTATCAAATGTAATGCTATGATCAAACTCTACTTCACTATCGGCATCATCATCACTAGTCGTTAGTGATGGAATTTGAATAAGATATATGGGGTCACTCCCAAGTAATTCAAATCTAATCTCATAAGGTCTTTCATACCTAGTCATGGAAATTGGCTCAATGGTTCCTTGTTGATTTAGTCTAAGGCCTCTTCTTTCATATTTATGATGCTCCATGATCCTAATAGGATATTTTGCATTTTTATAACAATCACTTTGGTTATCATTATATAACCATGATTCATCCCCTTCAAGAGGGTCAAGTTTTAGGCTAGATGCTAATACAAATGTGATAGGTACCTTATCTTTTTTCTTTTGTTGCCAATGCATACGTGGGGTGACTTTAGGTCACCCAAAGGTTTTCATATTTTGAAGAAGATCGGTAATATGAAATGTATCATGGGTCACATACTCTCCTAATCCATTATTTGAAATGGTGAAATAATTAGAAGAATTAGGTGGTGGCATGTGGAAAATGGAAACCAAAGTATTAGGATCTATGCAATTATCTAGTAAAGGATCAATAAGTATAGCCTTTCCTTTATCTTGCTTGGAACTTGGATTCATATCGTACTAATAAATATAGCTTTAAAATTTGGCCTCAAGATGCTTGTAGTGTTCATATGGGAGTAAATCTCTTAGAGTATTCACTTCCATCCCTGAGTGGGAAAAATTCATGCATTGGTGCAGCATTAATGGGACTACATAAATCTCATGTAACTAAGGCCTACCTAAAAGCATATAATATGATAACTCAAGATCAAGTAGATGGCAAAGTGTATCATGGTTTAAAATCCCAATGATAACTGGCAAACTAATGGTGCCTTGTGACTCTCTTTCTTGATTATCATATGCTTTGATAGCTATTGTTTCTAGTTGGAGATCTATCATTGTGTACCCAAGAAGCTTGGTGAGCTTTAGAGACATTATATTGAGGCTAGATCCATTGTCTATAAGGACCCATTTCACTTTATGCCATCTTATATAAACTTCTATGTATAATGGATTATTATGGAGCAGGACAAGAGAAGATATTCTCTTTAGTTGAATGTGACTTGTTAGGTCAGATCTAGGTGTCAAACTAAAGCTTGAAATTTATCAGGGGGTATATCACTAGCAATAGTGGATTGGGTCAAAAACTCATTCAAGATGTTCTTCTGGATTATTGACATTTGCAACATATCTAAAATAGAAATTTGTGCTAGTGTATTCTATAATTATTCCATAATATCAAACTTCTTATCTTAGTCAGTAGTGAATGGTTTATTTTGAGGTTGAACAATTGGTTGGATGATAAACAAAGTGGTGGATGGTTGTGGGCTTGAGATAGTAATCTTCAACCTCTGAGTTGTGATTGCACAATTGGGATTAAATAATGGATAATTATTGCTAACCGATGTTGGAAATGGTGTGGGATTAGATAGGACAAGTCTCAATTATCGATGCACTTGCATGTGGTCACGTGGTAAGAATGAGTTGACGATATAAGGTACAAAAGGGGAAGTCCTAGTTTACTAGTTTCCTTGTATGCACTCCCAAGTCAAAGAAGGATTACCATGTAATTTGGCTGAATGTTGTTGTTTATTAATGGTCTAGGCCGATTAGTACTTGGTCTAGGATATGGAGATGGTATTAATGCTACCCCCTACAATATGACCTACAAACCTATTGTAGTCATGTGAAAGTGCATGGTAGGTTTATTGGTTGTTACCGCTCTGACCTTAGTTTTATCCATTGTTCTATCATTGTGAGTTTTATTGCTGATTTTGTTGATTCTACTGGTTTGGCCTTTGATTTTGACAATGTTGATTTTGTTGTTGCACTGGTTGTTGTTATTGTTATTGCTAATTGTTATGTCAGGGAAAGAGGTTTCGATAAATCCTAAGAGTTTGATTAAAAATGGAAGCACCATTATCCAATGTTATTTCCCCATTCTCTAACATATTCTCAATTAAATGCTTGATTTGGACACATCTTCATATATTATGCTCATTGACCTAATGATAGTCAAAAAATTCATTTTCATGGTACCAATTAGGGTAAGGAATGCCTTGCAGATAATGCTTTGGTATAGGCCAACTAATCAGATTAGCAGTAGAAATATTGTGAAATATAGATTCAATATATTCTCCTAAGTCACTAAAGACACAATGTGTAGGCACGGTTCTCTTAAGAAGAGGGGTTTGCAATGGTAATGGTTATTTTATTTATTGTATAGGTTTTGGTTGTTGTGCTTGTGGTATTAGTTGGAGAGGTTTCTAGGTATGATTAAGTTGAAAAGGCAGTGTGGATGATGTTTGAACCATTTGGACATGATGAGACTTGATTACTTCATCTCCCATAACATTGATATTATAGTTTCATTGATTCAATCTTTCTTGGTTATTGGCTTGTGTCGGTTGTGCTGCTTACACTTGAATAGGATGTTGATCTTGGCCATTTCCCTAATTGGTGCCTTGATTTTAATTAGTTGAATTAAGCTTGATAACTCCTTTATTGATGAGCACCTATTCAATCACTAAACCTTTATCAATGATCTCTTTGAACATATGTGCATATTGTAGTTCCAGATGGTAAGCTATCTCACTATGTAAATTTTTAGTAAACATAGTGGGTAATTGTTTATCTGGTAAACTATGGGTGAAATAACTTGCAAGGGCTCTCCATCACTGTAAATATCTTGCAAAACTCTCACTAGCTTTTTTCTTGGCCTGCGTTAAGTCCACTAATGAAATCTCATGTTTGAGATTATAAGAAAAATGCTGCACAAACTTATTATAAATATCATCAAAGTTTGTTAATAAATTCTTGGACAACTTTAAAAACCACTCTAAGGCTTGTCCAGCCAAGATCCTTGGAAATAATAACAAAAGGTATATGTCATTATATGCCACTAGTTGACATGCGACAAAGAATTCGGTCAAATAAGCCTTAGGGTCACCTTTCCCTTTGTATTTTTCAAATTTGGGTGGTTCATATACTAGAGGAAATGGCATTTGTAAATACTCCATGTTGAATGGATAACAACATGCATCATCTAATTTGAAATTTTTAGTCTATTTCCCTGCCTAAATAACAACAATTACATCCTTCATCTGTTGTAATTCTTGGGATAGGAAACTGGAAGGGATATTGGTTTGAGGGAGAAAATTGATTTGGGTAGATGGTTTAGATGTCACAAGTGGTATACTTTGACTAGGATATGGTGTAGATACTTTTTTGTGTATATTGGTTTGGTTGGGGAATGAACCAAGAATACACATACATGGATTAGGATGTACATGAAATTGCACATTTGGTTACGTGATATTTTAGTTTGGGTTGGTGATAAAGGTTTGACTTGGAGGATTTTGTGGTTGGGATAGAGGGATATAATTATACTGTGCTTGTTGTGGTTAAAAAGGGACATGCTATCAACTAATCAAACCTTGTTGTTTAATGGGAACTTGTGGACCAAGACCCTATATCTAAATTTGTGGCACATATTAAACCAACAATTGTCTAGAAGGTACTTAGAAACATGAGTACCTCCTTGTTACATAAATCCCTATGAATAAATAGAAACAGGTTGTAGATTTGACATTTGTCACTGACCAATATTTGCATATTATTGTCTAGTCATTGCTTGGTTTTGAATTGGTATATTATTTTGCGATTGAAAAGGTATGTTCATCGTTACCTGGTGAGGTGGAATATTAGTTGCCCCTGATTTAGCTGGCAATGTATTTTTTCTCTACTTTATTGATACACTAGATTATGTCTATTATTTTATAATACTACTCATTACTTGTTGAGGAGGAGTAGGATTTGTCATATTCTATCATTGAGGTGTGGCATTTGTTGTTGTTTGATTACCTAATCCTATAGGTTATACACTGGAGGAAGTACCTGATTGAGGCTAGGGTGTAGAAACTCCTATTCCTTGGTATGATGATCTGCTCATGGGATTAACTATAGGCACATGTTGTTGGCTAATTATTTTTGTGTTAGTACTACTTTGATTGGGATTGGTCATTATTTGCACATTGTCTACTACATTTGGCTCACTATTCAGTGTAGAGTCTGAAGACACTTCTTCAATAACTAGCATATGCATCAAGTTATCTATTGAATTAGTTTGTATGAATGGGTTAGAACTCAAATTATCTTGTCTAGTTAACTCTATCAACACTCCTATTGAAGGTACTATGTCAATGAGAGGCTTACTCACCATGTTCATCTGATTGAAATCATGTTTTAAATTTTGGTAGGTTTGATATGTTGTATGCATTTGGTTAAAGTGGTCTTCAATGATGTTTTTGCATTGATTAGATATATTAGGGTCTTGATACGTTGTTTAGACTAGAGCCATAGGATTTCTAGAAGAATCTTGTTGATTAAAAATGATATTATGGATCACTCTTACTAGACTCCGTAAATTTTCATGAGGGAAGTCTGCTAGAAACTTGGCCCTACCTCTATGACTCTAACCAAAATCTCATCTTTGTTTTATAATAAATGTCATTCAAATAAAAATAGATCATACGTGGAAGCCGTATTATTAGAATATGACTATTAAAGAATTAGCTCATCCATTATGGGTATTGTAGCTAGGTATTGCACAATTTGTTCTTGGTCTTATTCTAAATAAGGTGGTGTGTTAACTAGATATTTAGCTAATGGATCTTGGCTTTGTGCCCTTAATTGAGTATTATATGAGGGATAAGAATCCATCTCATAAGAAATATTATTTGTATAAGGGTCTTGCACCATTTCTTCCTGCACAACCATATTACTATTCCTTAGGTTGTACATGAGTCCACTACTAGTGTAGGAATACATGTTGGGATCCATAGTCAATGCTTTGTGATAAAATATCAAAGAGTTATACAAATTCTAAAAAGGATAGAATCTAAAACAAATGATGCCTTCAACTTGGTCTAGATTTTTCAAAAGGATAAAAAGGTCTATGCAAAGATTTGTGAGGAAACAAGCTAGCATAAAGTATCTAATGTTTCACTATTCACACAAAGATAATCAAGTAAATGGACCAAAAATCAAAATGTCAAAATATAATATCAAAGTGTTTCAAATCAGTCTAATCTAGGAATTTAAAAGTTGCTAGGTCTTTTGGCCAAATGTGGTGTCAAAAGCTAGGCTCAAACAAGGCATGTGTTAGGACTCTTGGCCAAACGGCGTCAAAAGCTAGACTTTGAAAATAGATGAAAGTTTTAATCTAACGGATTTGAAACACTTCTAACAAACACTAAGCATTTGATTCTTGGACATAAACTTAATCAACTAGGTATAATGTATGAAACAAAAAGTACTTTAGGAATAGTTTATTTTATCATAAATAATGGTATAAAACTTGGTTCTTTTGCCAAATGAGCTAGACAAAAGTGAAAAGTATAATTGTTCTTTAGACAAAGGACCACAAAAAATATACTTGGATTGGTTCGAAAATGTAGGAACAAATTTGGAACTCTATGCAAGAGGGTCTACGAAAGAATATTTGAAATGTTTTGGGTAGCATAAAGATGCTATACTACCTAAAAGCTGTGACAAAAAAAAATTGTTTCAAAACATTCTAAGGTAAATACAGTTTCCTATAATTTTGACAACATAACACTACTTTTCTTGACTCAAAATGTTAAGGTGTATAGACTCAAAGTGCAAGTGTTTAACATAAAATGGCTTAAGTCTATCAAATGATAACAATGATTATGAGTCTTAAATGACCTTCAACCCAAATTAGAAATTAAACCTAAGTTCCCTTAAGCTTAGTGCAAATGATGAACCCACCTAACACATCAACCCTATGAACTTGTAAAGGTGCAATTTTGAATTTATATTATAAGGTGAAGGATAACTGCACCAAAGTGGATGATATGAATCTCAAGCTTTTGTTGAACTTTGAACAAGGCAAAATTGATGATCTCACATAGGCAACATAACACCTCTTTGTTCAAAGGAAAATTTGGACTATGTGTTTGGTTTGGATTATTTGTTTACACCAAGTATTGAATTAAAATAAGACTTTAATCTAGGACAAGATCAAATAATTAATTTCCCTTATATCCTAAACTGATAAAGTTGCTTGGTATTGTTGGAATCTATCAATATACATCATTTGAGAGGATTTTAAGTGTTCATCCAAAAGTAAATATGCATTATTTAGTAGGGTTTTTACACCCCCTTCTCTCAAATGATATTACTATGACATGGACTTTGAGGCACACCTTGCACTAATAATAATTCCATAACAAGTGGGGATTTGGCTAAGATCTAACAAGTTTCTAAATGACCTAGGGGAATCAATTGCACAATGACCTTCATGCCATACAATGCAAAAAAAGCATAGATTTTGGGTCCATATCACTTGGCTTGTTGTAAAAAGGTCTAGTCCTTTTTACAACCACTACATCATGTTATTCGTTCAGTGTATACAATGTCCAAAGTACCACTACATCCCATATGCAACTCCAAGGGAGCTAAATAAAGTCAATTCTGAGAGGTGAAACCTTGGGTCAAAGCTTCCCTAAACAACTTGTGGGAAGTGATGAAATCCCCCTTGCAAGCCAAGTTTGCATAAAAATAAAGAAAGCATGAAATAAAAAGACTTTAGGGTCATTTTCAAGGTCACCCAAATTTTGATGAATTTTTAGGGGAGTGTTTTAGACGACTTTCTTTCTAAGCCTAGGACTAGGCTACTTGTAATAGGAAAGGCACTTTTAATTCCAAGGGTTCCCTATAAGGGACAAATGGAAGAGCATACACATAACATTCCTCTTTTTACCAAATAAAAATTTGATTAAACAACTATTACAAAAAATAATTGACAAGTGTGTTCAATTTTAAACCCAAAATGAAATATTTGGTGGTGCTCATTTGACCCCTTGGTCTTAGTTGCAAACTTTTAAAAAATTCACCAAAAATATCTAAATTCTTTGTTAAACACCAAAACAAGGTTCTTAATTGATTTTTAAGCATGCAAAGGTGATTTAAACATGTTTTGAGAAAATATCAAGATTGGTCCTATAGCAAAAATGCTAGCATGTCCTTTAGCTTTGAAGCTCTTTTTAGCTTGAAATAATGAACTTTGGAAAAATAGCTATTGGGTTTGTGTTTTTGGAAAAACACAATGACCGACATTAGTTATTACAACTGATGATGGTTACTTTTGCTAACTGAGATCTAACCAATGTTAGTTTTGCTAACCAATATTTGTTAAGCTATGTAACTGATGTCAATCTTACTTTTTTATGTTGGTTATTGTGTAAAACCATGGTAAATAAAAATGGCAAAATAAAGTTAGAAAATCAATTTGCAAGAGTTTTAAGGGAGTAAATAAATATTTTAGAGTTACAAAATGATCTCCTTCAAGTGTGAGATGCATCCAATCCTACCAAGCATGCCATTATGTGATCTAAGAATTTAACTCAAGAGAGGATGGTTAGTATGGTGTTAGTTCCAAAATGAAAACAAAATGAAATAAACACACTAATAGCATAACATCTCTAGGCCTAGACACTAGGGAGAGCTTAGTTAGAAAAAACAAATGAAAAACACAACTAAAAAGTAAGGAATAAAATACAAGAATTATTTCACCTTCCTTAGATGCTCTAAATGCCTTTGTAATGGTGGCTTGCTCAGCTTGTGTTCATGAAGTCTTCATCAAAGGAGGCTTGGCTATCTGCTCTTTTCCTTGGCACCTTTGGCTTATGGCTTGGCTTGGTTTGGAATTAATTTGGAGTTATAACTTTAAATTTTTATGTCTGTGAATATATTTGATCAAAATAATTTTGCACCAAAATAGCTTAGAAATGATGTTCATGACCTCTCTATTTATATATTTTTGGATTTGATTAGAATCAACCTTAGCCATCCATCTCAAGATTGAGATGTGTGGTTGAGGATTAATTCAATTTTTGGAATTAAGTTTGTAATTATCTTCATCATGAAATTTAAATAAGGGTAAATTAAGAGGCATGGAGGGCATCATGGAAGGCATTGATGAGGCATGGAGGGCATAAATCTTGATATTTGTGACATTTATGACCTAGAGATGTCTTCTCAAGAAATGAGGTCACTTGATGATGCAGATATTCAATATTAATTTCTAAAAATAAGTATTCAAAAATTTTCTATGGAGTTATTAATTAGACCTTGATTTATGTTAATTATCTCTTAAGCATGATTAAGCACTTTGTGCACAAATTAATCAGAATGCCTTGTTATTGATCCAAAATTTAACTGGATTGGAATTGGAAGGTGATGTTAGATGTGTTGAAACCATTCTCCCATTTAAGAAGTTATTGACAACAAAAAATAAAGGCATGTGTCTCATGCAAAATATTTGATAGGAAAGAGCAATCCAAAGCACTTAGGTGCAAAATTGGTATTTTGACTCAAAATAATTTGATCAAAGTTAGTTGGCCCCTAAATTGCATTACCCTATTTAGTGATACCCTGACCAAAATTGGCACTTGAATATGTTATTTTCACATCATTTAACATGTTTTAATATTTTTAGGGCAAATTGTGCATTTTGGGCAGAAATTGGCCAAAAGCCTAATTGAAAGTTATTAGTGGCTAGATTTAGGTGTCTACAGTTGCAAGAGAACTATGAAGGTTAGAGATGAGTTGTCAGCTTCTCCATATATATGGATGAGTCCTATAAAAAATCCCATAAGGATTTTATATAACTAAAGATGAATGAGTAATGGCAATGAGCTTTCTCTCATGGCCAAATCTCTTAGAATGGGCCAAAAGTTGGTCAACTAGAGTCATATATTCTAAATTGTCAGTCCAATTAATAAGCTGTATGCATGAAAACATTTAGATAAACATTTTTATTATAAAAATACCTTTTTATGGTTTTGATCAAGCTTTAAGAGCAAAATGTGTAGTTGATTAGAGGCATCCCTTAAGAGAATTCACTCATCCTTGAGTGTACAAAATGAGAAAATTTATATCACATATTGCAAGAGAACCATGAGGGATAGAGATGAGCCATCAACTCCTACACATGCATAAATGATTCCTCTAATAAATCCTAGGAGGATTTTATCTAACTCAATATGGATGAGATGCAACAATAACATTTCTCTCACATGCAAATCTCTCAAAATGGGCCAAACATTAGTCATTGGGGGCCATAGATTCTAACTCATCAGTCCAATAGATGAACTGTCTATGAAGATACATCCAAATAAGTATTTCTATGCTATAATTTTTTTTCTAGTCTCGATCGGGCCCTAGAAGTGAAATTTGTAGTTGGTCATTGGCATCCCTCAAGAGAATTCACTTGTCCCTGAGTATACAAAAATAGTAATGCAATTTATGGGCCAACTAACTTTGATCAAATTATTTTGAGTCAAAATACCAATATTCTGACTTTTCAACACAATTGATGAACCATATGTGCGAACATGTCAAGATAGGCATTTTTAGGCTAGAATGACCTTTGTCTAGTCTTGATCAGCCCTTGAGAGTCAAGGTTATAGTTGATCAAAGGCATCCTTTAAGAGAATCCACTCGTCTCTAAGTGTGTAAAAAAAGTGAACTTCCATCACACATTGCAAGAGAATAATGAGTGATAGAGATGAATCGTAAGCTCTTACACATACACAAAAGATTCCTCTAAGAGATACTGAGAGTATTATATCTTACTTGAGATAAAGGTGATGTGACAATGAGGTTTCCCTCACAAGCAAATCTCTCAGAACATGCTAAAAGTTGGTCAGTGGGGGTTGTATATTCTGACTCATCAAACCAATCGAAGAACCATCTATGAAGACACTTTGGATAGGCATTTTTAGGCTAAAATAATATTTTTAAAATCTTGGTTGGCCCCCAAGAGTGAAGGTTGTAGTTAATCAGAGGCATCTCTTAAGAGAATCCACTCGTGCTCGAGGGTGTAAAAAAAGCAAACTTCCATCGCACATTGTAGTAAAATCATGAGGGCTAGAGATGAACCATCAACTCTTATATGTGCATGGATAGTCCTCTAAGAGATCCGAGAGGATAATATCTAACTTGAGACAAAGGATACATGATAATAAGTTTTATCTCATAGTCAAATCTCTTAGAACATATTAAAATTTGGTCAGTGGTGGCTGTATATTTTGACTCATCAACCCAATTGATGAACCATCTATGCAGACACATCAGGATGGCTATTTTTAGGCTAAAACAATATTTTTTAGTCTTAGTTAGCCCCTAGGAGTGAAGGTTATTGTTTCATCATGATTCCTCACTAAACAAACAATTTGACTATTCATAGATATTTATAGTGGACACATATGTTATTGGTTTATATTTTTGACTAAGCTTGATATTTATGCTATTATGAGATAGTGAAATTTTGTGTTAGATGATGATACATGATTACTTACTATGAGTTGGTTAATGTATGTGATTAGATTTTAAGCATATTAATATGTTATTTCAGTTATATATTGCTTTATGTTTATCATGAGATATGATCTAATGACTTATGTGTTGTGAGGTGGATGCAAGAGAACTCATCTCTCAAACGTGCTAGAGGGAGAGCATCATCAGAGAGGGTAATGTAGATGGAGACATTGAAGGTCTATAGAGAGCTAGAAAAACCTTAGACACACAATAGTTAGTACATGGTATAAATGCATTAAAAATAATTGATTATCGTGTGTTTATTTCTTGTTTGGATTGCTAGTATAGGGAAATATCGTAACGAATTCTTTTGTGATTGTGACACATCTTGTCATTAATAATGTTAAGAATCATTTTGACAAAGATAAATTAAATATGGGCTATTTCTATTTTTTGAAAATTGTCATTTAAATTGTTATAACATATCTAGTTGTTAATTTGCTAATCAAGTGAATATTCCATATTAAGAAGGTATTAAAAATGGAAATTATTTTGAAAAGGAAAAAAAAAAACTAGAGATTAAAAATAGAAGAGAAAAGAAAAAGAAAAAGAATTAAAATATATAGATTTAAATGACAAAAACAAAAAAATCTTGTAAAGGAAAAGCCACGCCTATTTTATTTACTTAAAGGAAAGAGTTAAGGATTTTTATGCATATATTTTTAGAGGAGAAACTGGAGAGGAGAGCAAAGGTACAGTAGGGACAGTGCACCAGTGAATTCAAGAGGTAGGTGATGTTTTAAATTATTCATAAATGATTGAAGGATTTTTGTATATGCTTTTAGTCTTTGGGAACTTGGTCATATGAGTTTAAAACCTTTAGCTAAAAGAACCTATTTTATGAGTGAACAAAAATTTAATTTTTATTCTAGTTATTGATTTAGTAAATAACTAGAATTGTGAATAAAATTTTACCTGAGTAAACCAAGATGTGTTATAGGGAAGCTTTATATAAATTTATAGATAGTTTATCTTTGAATAATATACAAAATCATGATCTTTTAGAATGTTAGGTCAAACTTTTGAGTCAAGTACCGAGTGCTCTATACAAACATGTATGATTCTCCTTTGTGAAATTTAAACGCAGCAGATACAAGTAAATTCTTGTGTGGTGTTGACTTATTTAGGGGCATTGTTTTTATGTTTTCTAACATACTCTTTTTGATCCAGATCTAGCCTATTATTTAGGGGTCACCATTAACCAGTTAACCATGTAAACCATTAACCTGTTTGCTTTTGGATTGATGCTATTGGCTCGGTTAAAATTTTGTATTTATATTCTTTATCAAATCTAAATTAGGTGGGTGCATAAGATGAGTCTGTAACATGGTAAAGACATTAGTAATGGAAGGCATATAAGTTATGTCTTAATATCTCTTGTTCATATTATGGAAATCACTTCTTGATTTTCTAGCCATATAAGCTAAAGGTGTCACCCTATATATTTATATTACCCGTCAAAGTCATTTTCAGTTTGCAATATGCTATATACCTGAATTTTCCAATCTACTATGTTAGCATAGCATAAGATAGAATAATCCTATAAAACTATTTTGGATGTTGGAGCATGGGAATCATTATTATCCCTGAATTGGCTGTTTGTCTTTTTTTAAACATAATTTACCTGTAAGGCATAGACTTACCTCTATCCACAGTGTATTATTTTTATTTTATGTTAGGGTGATTCCAATTGGGTGATGCATACAACTATTTGAGTGAAACCTTGTTTTAATTAATATAAGTTGCCATTAATTTCCCTAGTAATAAGTAATACTAGAAATTATTATATAACTGTTGTAGCTGGGCATCATGAGTAAAGATTTTTACATGAGTAGAAAACACTATAATTTTAGACAGATGGAAAAAAAAACTTGTGACTGAGTAATGCTTGTGTCAGAAACTGTGTAATTTAATTGGTTTGTAGGAATCATGTATGATGATTGTGTTAATATGGTTGTGTCTCCATACCCTTTAATGCGTTGCCGTACACTTTCATTAAGTCATCAAAATACTTGAATCACTATTAAAATGCTAATAGGGTATGAGGGATGCACAGGTGTTGCCATATATTGAAAAATACATCCATATAGGTATATTACATCTAAGATAATTTGTGGCTTACCCAACATAACCAATAGAATTAGATACTTAAGTTTTAGTATGGCAGTCCAGGGTAAATTTTATATATATTTATTTAAAAACATAAATTTATATTTAGGCCAAAAGTGTAGGTATAGTGTAGAAGTGTGTTGTCAATTTATTATGTTTATAGACATACTTAGAAGTTGGCCAATTCTAGGAGATTATGGCTTTCACTTTTAAAAAAAAGAAACAATTAAACCGTAGAGTTGGGAGTTGTATGCTTCTTTGTTATATATATATATATATATATATATATATATATATATATATATATATATATATATATGATCAAATTATATATGTGTGTTTTTAAGATTTTAATATTTGTTATAATATAAAACACAAGAAAAAGCTATTTGAAGAGAGAGAGAGAGAGTGTGTGTGTATATATATATATATATATATATATATATATATATATATATATATATATATATATATATGGAAATATATTTAGACAATTGGTCAAGTAAAACTAGTAAAAAGAAATACGTATAAAAGTAATATAATAATAAGTTACAACATACTTAATATAAAAATATAATAGTTGAATAATTTCATTAAAATCTCTTTTGAGATTATTGGTACTTGTAGATGGCTATACAATAGATAACGTACCTATATGCATAGGGGTGTGTTTCCATAGTTTCATTCCTCGAGTGGATTATGTAAGAAAATAAACTCTAGATTAGAATTTACTCTTTGGTTATGAAAAATGGAATTTACTATTTTATCTATTTTGATTATATATTTCCATGTATTATAACTATTTTACTAGCTTGGTAGCATAATCTAGTATTTATGCTTAAAACACTGGACTGTGGTAATAGGGGTTACCATAGGGTGTAATTAATTGAAAATGAATTAAATTGTTTGAACCTAGTAGTTAATTCTACATTTATCTGGATGGTATAAATATAATCATTATTTCTAGTATGGGATATAATATAATGTAAGATTCATGCATATGTTAATGGATTTAAATGTGTGTTATTGTTACTCCTATGTTTAGCATGCCATGACATGTATTTTCTTGTAGGATGTAAGTTATATGAATCTTGTGATTAAATTGTATTTGACCAATCTGTATTGTTAATTTAGAGTAAGGAGTGAGGCAGACTTCACTAGCTTACTAGCATTACAATGCCAGATGAAGGCAGTCTGATCAAGTGGTGTGTATGAGTTTGGTTGATCTATAGATCTCTTTTATATTACTATTCATAAATATGTGGTCAACATATGTTTAGTGAGTCATTATCATTTCATGAGTATGGTTTACATGTATGTGCAATATCTTACAATAGATTGAGTTTTTTATGATACACTACATGTTTAATTAGTTAGAAATCATACAACACATGGGTACTTTCTTGTCTCTCTAGATTCCCATGCCATCACTATCTACTCATCTATGAAGGGAAGGCCAATTCTTGATGGGATTAGTGTGGGGTATCATTAGTCTATGGTTGGTGTGGAAAAGCGCTCAGATGATGCTCTCTCTCCCCACAATAGTACTACTTATGGAGATGACACTTGAGATTGCCACAGATACTTGAAGTTCAAGAACTATGCTAAAATAAATCTATGTATCTTATTTATACATTGTAATATATTGTACATGTTATTAAAAATTATCATGAAGAGTTGTAATTATATATTGATGCAAATTGATAGTGGTGAATGCATAATTTGATCAGTTGAGATTGAAATGTTATAATTACTTTCTATATTATGTTTGTCAAACTCTCATGATGTTAGAGATCCATAATTTGTGATGTAATATGAAATGTTATCATGATTGTACATGAATAATTTTAATTATCTCAGATAGTTACTCAGAATGTAATCTATATTTGGTAATGAGTTTATTTCTGTTAAAAGCATGCATTTCTAGGTAGATCCTAATGGGGATGTTACACGTGGTAACAGAACTATAACTCAAACTCTAGGACCTAATGAGTCCACTGACATTTTCATATCCTTCTAATGATAGAGAAAATGATGGTGAAAGTAAGATTTTCTAGAGAGGTTCCTTTGAATGCTAATGACAGTAGTCCTCCTTTTAATCTTAGTCGATTTGTCATTGAGCAATCAATGAAGATAGACTAGATTCTCATAATTATGAATGAGACCAAAGATCATATTATAGATTTGAAGTAGATGGTTCATGTACATGAGTAAGAGGAACAATAGGATGAACCTAAAGAGTATCTAACTGAACAAGAAAATCCTCAAGATATTGAGTTCAGGTTGTTGTGGAGTTGGCTAGAGACATGAAGAAGATGAACCCACCTAAGTTTGATGGGATTGTTCTGGGTGATAGAGCTGAGGCATGGCTGACAGAGATGAAAAAGTATTTCAAAATTTAAAATTACTCTAAGGTCACCAAGGAGGTTTGGGGAGCATACCAGTTGGCCGGCGAGGCAACTACGTGATGGGCCAATAAAAGTTTGGAAATGAATCTGAATTTGACCACCACTACTTGGGACAAATTTGTGCCTTTATTTAGGTCATGATGGCTTCCACAGCTTTATTTTGATTAGAAGTTCATAAATTTTTAAAATCTAAGGTAGATTCATATGTTAGTGAAAGAGCACTAGGAGTAGTTCACTAAACTACTAAAGTACGTACCTTAGTATTAGGGAGATGAGCAATTTAGGATCAAAAAAAATCTCATGGGTTTGAAGCCCCAGATTGTTGGAGAGGTAGATGTTCATGAACCTTCCACCATGGATCAAGTCTTTGAGAAGGTGGTCAAATAGGAGTAGAAGATAAAATCTCTTTCACAAGCCAAGGATAAGTTCAAGAAAAGGTTTGGAAATTCTATGTTAACCTTTAAGAAGAAGAATTGAAAATAGAGGAGTGGAGACTCTAGGAAACAATTTAAAAATCAAAATGCCAAGTTTAACAATAGCTCAGCAAATAAGAAATAGGATAATGAATCCAAAGATGGTTTCAAGGGAACCAACAAAATGTTAGGAAAGGACCTTCAAGAGCAAGTTTCATTTGTAGAGAGGATCATTATGCTTGTAATTATCCATAGAATAATTCTAAAGGCAAAGGCTCTAATTCTTAGCATGACAATTTTCAACAACAAATCTATGCAGTAGTCAAAAATCATTAGGCCAAATATCAGGCATTACATATTGAGCTATTAGGTAATTTATTTGACCATCCAATTTCCATTTTGATAGATACAAGAGCCACTAAATTTTGTATATCTCCTAGGATGTTTAGTAAGTTTACTATAAGATCTAGTGTAATGGCAAACACATAGTCAATAGAGTACAGTAATGACACAAAAGTCATGGTAGATAGGTGTTTATTGGAAGCAAATATTAGGTTGCCTAAATTAACAATAGATATGGATTTGTATGTAACACCTCTAGGATCATATGATATGATCTTAGGAGTCAACTGGCTTACAAAATATAAATCCAAGGTTGATTATTACCTAAAAAAGGTTGAGTGTCTTGATGACTTTGGGAATTAGACACAAATACAAGGTGAGAATAGAGAGTTAAAGCTTAGGCATATTTCATTATTGTAATTTAATAAGTCTCAGGGAAAAGAGTGCCAAGCATTTATCATTAAGATAAATGAAATAGAGGAACCCAAGGAACCATATCTCTAATATTACCCATTTCTTAGAGATTTTCATGATGTGTTTCCAGAAGAGTTTTTGGGTTTGCCTCCTAGACATGAGTTTGATTTTTCCATCAACATCATACCTAGTTTAGAATCATAGTCTAAGGCACTGTAGAGGATGACAACCACTAATTTGGTTGAACTAAAGACTCAACTTTAGGATTTGTTTGCTAAGGGGTTGATTAGGCCAAGTGTGTCACTATGGGGTGCACCGGTTGTCTTTGTCAAGAAGAAGGATGCTACCCTTTGACTATGCATTGATTATAGAATGTTGAACAAGGCAACCATCAAAAATAAGTATTCACTACCTTTTAAAGATGATCTCTTTGATAAAATGTGAGGAGTAACAATATTTTATAAGATTTCTCTTCGAGTGAGATACCATCAATTGATGATTCATGATGAGGACATTTTAAAAATAGCATTCAAAACTCGATACAATCACTATGAGTTTACTATGTTTTCATTTGGAATGACTAATGCTTCAAAAACATTCATGAATCTCATGAATAACATATTTAGAGATTACCTAGATCACTTTGTTCTAGTTTTTATGGATGACATTCTTATCTATTCAAAGAATGAAGAGCACCTTCGACATTTAGAACTTATTATGCAACAGTTATAGAAGCATAAACTATATGGCAAGTTATTGAAGTGTGCATTTTTATAAAAAAAGTTGTAGTATTTGAGACACATTATCTCTATAGATGGTATCTATGTAGATCTAGGTAAGATTAGAGCCATTATGAAATGGTCAACACCAAAGAATGTGCATGAAGTTAGAAACTTCATGGGGTTAACAGGATAGTATAAGAAGTTTGTTTTGAAATTTTCCAAGATAGCTAACCTAATTTTTTCCTTACAATGAAAGAATCACAATTTTATTTGGTCAAAGAAGTGCAAACTAGCTTTCGAGGAGTTAAAGAGAAGGCTTATGTCTACACCAGTATTGAGAGTGTCAGACCCCAATGGTCATTTTTTAGTAGTCACAGATGTATCAGGGGATGGATTAAGTGGATTCCTTATCAGGATGGTGCATTAGTGGCTTATGAGTCATGAAAGCTTAAGCTATATGAGGTGAATTATGTCCCTCATAATTTGGAGCTTATAGTGATTGTTCACACTTTGCAAGTATGATGACATTACTCGTTGGGGAAACCTTTTGAGCATAAGATAGATAATTTAGGACTCAAGTATATTTTAATCCAACCTAATTTGAATTCTCATTAGAGACATTGGCTTGAGTTTTTATCTAACTATGATTTTGATATCAGTTATATCAAAGGCAAAGAGAATAAAATAGTCAATGCCCTCGGTCATAAAAAATACATTGTAGCTATAACTACCATTAGGAGTATCTTCATAGATCGAGTGATTGAGTTATCTCTAGGAGATTAATTTTATGATCAAGTCATAAAATCATTATCAGAGAATGCTCATAATCCTCAGTATAAAGGATTCAGTTTAGAGAGTGATGGTCAATTGTGTTACATCAGGTAGATGTAAGTGCTAGATCGAGAGAATTTGTGGATCATAGTGCTTAAGTTATTTCATGATGGCCCTTATTTAAGACATCCAAGTGTAACCAAGATCATGGTAGAGCTCAGACCATTATATTTTTGGAAAGGAATCAAGAAAGACATAGTTGATTAAGTGTCACATGATATGGAGTGTCAGTGATTGAAAGGAGTATGTGCATGCAATTGTATTATTATATCCACATCATATCCTAAAATAGAAATGGTAAGTGATTAGCATGAAATTTTTCCAAAAATTACTGATATCATGTAATATGCATGATATGATCATGGTAGTTATTGACAAACTAACCAAGGTGGCTCATTTCATACCCGATAATTTTATAGATGATGCACCTACCCTTATGAGGAGATTCATAAAGGAGGTGTAAAGGTTGTATGGTTTTCCATATAAGATCATTTCAGATCATGATCCAAAGATGATATCGAGGTTTTGGATGACTTTAAATTCAGCTTTGGGTACGTAACTTAATTTTAGTATAACATACAACCCAGAGACTGATGGATCTATTGAGAGAGTTAATCAGGTACTCAAGGATCTTTTTTAAATGTATTGCATGGACCATCGGTATAAGTGGGAAGATTACCTTCCACTAGTTGAGTTAACATATAACAATGCCTACCAGTTAACATTGAAGATGGCACCATTTGAGTCATTTTATGGGAGAAGGTGTAGGACACCCATTAGTTGGGATAGGTTAGAGTATAAGGTAGTCTTCAAACCTGAGATGCTCTTAGAGATGGAAGATAAAGTTGAACTAATCAGGAAGATATTGGATGAGGCCAATGATAGATAGAAGAGCTATGAAGATCTAAAGAGGATAGAAAGGCATTTCTCAATTGGTGATAAAATATTTTTGTGGGTAAAATCATCGAAGAGATTTATTAAATGTTAGAAGTCTACAAAATTGTTACTAAGATATGTAGGACCCTTTGAGGTGTTAGAAGTGGTCAATCATGTTACGTATAGGCTTGCATTGCCACTAGTTCTAGCTCTACTACATAATGTCTTCCATATTTCATATCTTAAGAAATATATAGTTGATCTTATGCATGTGTTGAATTGGAATGCTTTGAAGGTTTTGGATCCCATGGTGGTCACAGTTCATTTACATAGCAGAGAAATGTCACAATGTAAGGTCAAGTAGGACTAATACTCTGAAGATAGTGATACATGGGAGGACTATGATGAGTTATTCAAGAGATTTTCACACTCATTTGCTTGATTAGATACTATTATATTATGTTATTTTTTATTGAACAATATTTTTATTTCAAAACATATGTTTGAATAAGAGTCATCCGGGATGATGACCAGCTTTAGGGGAGAAGGATGTTGTATCTTGATTAATCACTAAACAAACCATTTGACTATTCATAAATATCTATAATGGACACATATGTTATCGGTTTATATTTCTGACTAAGCTTGAGACTAATTCTATTATGGGATAGTGAAATGTTGCTTAGTTAGATGATGATACATGATTGCTTACTACGAGTTGGTTAATATATGTGGTTATATTTTAATCATATTAATGTGGTATTTTAGCTATAAATTGCTTTTTATTTATCATGAGATATGATCTAATGACTTGCATGTTATGAAGTAGATGCATGATAATTCATACTTCAAATGTGTTAGAGGGAGAGGATCATCAGAGAGGGTGATGTAGATGGAGACGTTGAAGGTCTACAGAAAGCTGGTGAAATCCTGTACACACACATAGAAGTTAGTACATGGTAGAAATGCATTAAAAATAATTAATTATCATGTGTTTATATCTTCTTTGGAATATTATTTTCTAGTGTATTGTCAATATAGGTGAATGTCATAATGGATTCTTTTGTGGTTGTGACACATCTTGTCATTAATAATGTTAGGAACAATTTTAACAAAGATAAATTAAATATGGGTTACTTTTATTTTTTGAAAATTTTCATTTAAATTATATTAACATATTTAGATGGTAATTCGCTAATCAAGTGAATATTCCATATTAAAAAGGTATTAAAATTTGAAAAATATTTTGAAAAGGAAAAAAACAAAGAAAAAAAAAGCTAGAGATTAAAAATAGAAGAAAAAAGAATATATATATATATATATATATATATATATATATTAAAAAAACAAAAAAAAAAGATAAAAACAAAAAAATCTTGTAAGGGAAAATTCATTCCTATTTTATTTACTTAAGGGAAAGAGTTGAGGATTTTTATGCATATATTTTTAGAGTAGGAGAAACTTAAGAGGAGAGCAAAGGCTCAACATGTACAATGCACCAGTAAATTCAAGAGGTAGGTGATGTTTTAAATTATTCATAATTGATTGAAAGATTTTTGTACATGCTTTTAATCTTTGGGAACTCGGTCAGATGAGTGTTAAAACCTTTAACTAAAAAAACATGTTTTATGAGTGAACAAAAATTTAATTTTTGTCTAGTCATTGATTTAGTAAATAACTAGAATTGTGAATAAACTTTTACCTAAGTAAACCAGGACATGTTATAAGAAACCTTTATATAAATTTATAGACAACTTATCTTTAAATAAATTACAAAAGTGTGATCTTTAAGAATGATAGGTCAAGCTCCTGAGTCAAGTACCTAGCGCTCTATACAAACATGTATGATTCCCCTTTGTGAAATTAAAACATAGTATATACCAATAAATTCCTATGTGGCATCAACTTGTTATTGTTATGTTTTCTAGCATTCTCTTTTCGATCTAGATCTAGCCTGTTAGCTAGGGGTCATCATTAACCGACTAACCATGTAAACCATTAACCTGTTTGCTTTTGGATCAACGCTATTGGATGGGTTGAAATTTTGTATTTATATCATTCATCAAAGCTAAATTAATTGGGCACAGGAAACGAGTTTGTAACATGATAAAGAGATTATAAATGAAAGGTTTTGAACTTATGTTTTAATACCTCTTGTTCATATTATGGAAATCACTTCTTGTTTTTCCAGCCATATAAGTTAAAGGCATTGCCCTGTATATTTATATTACCCATGAAAGTCATTTTTAGTTTGTAATATGCTATATACCTAAATTTTACAATGTATTTTACTTCTCAATACTGTGTTAGCATAGTAGAAGATAAAATAAGCCAATAAAACTATTTTGGATGTTGGATCATGGGAATCATAATTGCCCCTAAATTCACTATTTGCTTTTTATAAAAAACAAAATTTACCTGTGAGGCATCGACTTACATCTATTCCCAGTGAATTATTTTTTATTTTCTATTAGGGTCATTCCAATTGGGAGATTCATATGGTTGTTTGAGTGAAACTCTATTTTAATTAATAAAAGTCACCATTCATTTACCTATCAAAAGGTAATACTGCAAATTATTATATAATTGTTGTAACTAGGCATCATGAGTAAAGATTTTTGCATGAGTATAAAACTCTATATTTTTAGACAGTCGAAAAAAAAACTTGTATGACTGCGTAATGCTTGTATTAATTTAATTGGTTTTTAGGAAACATGTATGTTGATTATGTTAATATGATTACATCACCATACCCTGCAATTCCCTACTGTACACTTTCATCAAGTCATCAAAATACCTGAATCACTATTAAAATGCTAATAGGCTATGAGGGATGCACAATTGTTGTCATATATTGAGAAATACATCCATATAGGTATATTACATCTAAGATAAGTTGTGGCTTACCTAGCATAGACAATGGAATTAGATACTTAAGTTTTAGTATGGCGGTCTAGGGTAAATTTAATACATATTTATTTAAAAACATAAATTTATATTTAGGCCAAAAGCATAGGTATAGTGTAGAAGTACGTTGTCAATTTATTATGTTTATAGGCATACTTATAAGTTGGCCAATTTTAGGAGAATATGGCTTTCACTTTTTAAAAAAAAACTATTAAACCATGGAGTTGGGAGCCATATGCTTCTCTATTTTATATATATATATATAATCAAATTATATATATATATGATCAAATTATATATATATATATATATATATGTGTGTGTGTGTGTGTGTGTGTGTGTGTGTGTGTGTGTGTGTGTGTGTGTGTGTGTGTGTGTGTGTGCCTTTAAGAGTTTAATATTTGTTATAATATAAAACATAGGAAAAATATATTTGAAAACTAAAAATATATTCCTATATATATAAAATGGTCAATTATATTAATGGATAAACGGGAATATATTTAGGAAATTATCCATGTAAAACTAGTAAACAAATAAGTAGGTATGAAATTAACATAAGAATAAGTTACAAGATACCTAATGTAAAAACATAATAGTTGAATAATTTCACAAAAATCTCCTTCGATATTATTGGTATTTGTAGGTGGCTATACAACAGATAGCATACCTGTATGCATAGGGGTGTGTTCCCATAGTTTTGTTCCTCAGGTGAATTATGTTAAGAAAATAAATTCTAGTTTAGAATTTACTCTTTGGTTATGAAAAATGGAATTTACTGTTTTAGCTATTTTGATTGTATGTTTCCATGTATTATGACTATTTTAATACCCTGGTATCAAAATCTAGTAATTATGCTTAAAACATTGAATTGTGGCAATATGGGTTTCCATAGGGTGTAGTTAACTGGGAACAAATTGAATTATTTGAACCTAGCAGTTAATTTTGCATTTACCCAGGCGGTATAATGATAGTCATTATTTCTAGTACAGGATAGAATATAATGTAAGATTCATGCATATGATGATGGATTTAAATGTATGGTGTTGTTACTCCTATGTTTAGCATGTCATGAGATGTGTTTTCTTGTAAGATGTAAGTTATATGAATCTTGTGGTTGAATTGTATTTGACCAATCTGTATTGTTAATGCAAATTAAGGAGTGAGATAGACTTTACTAGCTTACTAGCATTGTAATTTCAGATGAAGGCAATCCGATCAAGTGGTGTGTATGAATTTGATTGATCTATAGATCATTTTTATATTACTATTTGTAAAACTTTGGCCAAAGTATGTTTAGTGAAATTTTATCATTTCATGAGTATGGTTTACATGTATGTGTGATATCTTACAATAGATTAATTTTTTTATGATACATTTCATGTTTAGTTAATTATAAATCATACAGTATACAGGTACTTTCTTGTCTCTCTGGATTCCTACGCTATCACTATCTACTCATTCGTGAAGCGAGGGCCATTTCCTGATGGGATTAGTATGAGGAATCATTAGTCTGTGTTTGGTATGGAAATGCGCTTGAATTATGTTCTCCCTCCCCAAAACAGTACTACTTAAGGAGATGACACTTGAGATTGTCATGGATACTTAAAGTTTTGGAACTATGATTGAGTAAATCCATGTATCTTATTTGTACATTGTATTACATTGTACATGTTATTAAAAATTATCATGAAGAGTTATAATTATATATTGATGCACATTGTTAGTGGTGAATATGTAAATGGATCAGTTGAGATTGAAATGTTATAATTACTTTCTATATTATGTTTGTCATACTCTCATGATGTTAGAGATCTATAATTTGTGATGTAATATGAATTGTTATCATGATTGCACATGAATAGTTTTAATGATATTAGATAGTTACTCAAAATGTAATCTATATTTGGTAATGTGTTTAATTTTAAAAAAATCATGCATTTCTAGGTAGATTCTAGTGATAATGTTACAATTGTAGCTGATTAGAGGCACCCCTTAAGAGAATCCACTTGTCCCTTAGTGTGCAAAATGAGATAACTTCCATCACATGTTGTAGGAGAACCATGAGTGCTAGGGACAAATTGTTAGCTCCTACACATGTATATATGATTCTTCTAAGAGATCTTAGGAGGATTTTATCTAACTCAAGATAGAGGAGATGTAATAATGAGGTTTCTCTCACATCCAAATATCTTAGAACATGTCAAAAATTGGTCAATGGGGTTTGTATATTTTGACTCGTCAACCTAATCGATGAACTATCTACATGGACACATCAGGGTTAATATTTTAAAGCTATAATGACCTTTATCTGGTCTCAATCAAACCCTAAGAGAGAAGGTTCCAGTTGATCAGAGGCATCCTTTAAGAGAATCTACTTGTCCTTAAGTGTGTAAAATAAGCAAACTTCCATCATACATTATAAGAGACCCATGAAGTCTAGAAATGAACCATTGGCTCTTACATATGCACAGACAAATATTCTAAGAGAGGTCAAGAGGATTATTTCTAACTCAAGATGGAAGAGACACAAAAATGAGTTTTTTGTCGCAGTCAAAACTCTCAGAACATGCCAAAAGTTGGTCAACAGGGTTGTATATTCTAACTAATTAGCCCAATCAATGAATCATCTGCATGGACATGTCAGGATAGGTATTTTAAGGTTATAATGACCATTGTTTGATCTTGGTCAACCCCTAATAGTAAAGGTTAAAATTGATCATAGGCATACCTTAAGAGAATGCACTCATCCCTGAGTGTGCATAATGAATAAACTTACGTCATGCATTGCAGGAAAACTATGAGAGCTAGAGATGAACCATCGGCTTATACACATGCATGGATGAGTCCTCTAAGAGAGCATAGATAAGACTTGTTTCATGTTTTATTGAAAGGATAAATAGAGAGAAGGTAAAAATGGTTTTTTTAAGGTAGATGAAATTAATATGAATTGTTTTTGGCTTCTCTTCATTTTAATAAGAGAATCTTCTCTACTCATGACACCAACCACATGAAAGTAGAAGTTCATTTGGTGCCACTAACCTACATTAAAATTGTTAGTAAAATTTTTAAATAAAAATAAATACATAATGATAAAGTTAAAAATTGAAATACATTAAATCAAATAACTTTATCATATTAATTTGAAACACTAGATAAACTTACTAATTTATTCTAACGTACCTTTAGGATCAGTGTTGTTTGTAAGTGTTTCAAGAATCATTTCATGGTTAGACTCATGCACTTTCCACAAAGTTCTATTGTGAGGTTTCCCATGATATTTGATAATTTGAATATTTGTAGAAATAACCAGGTTTGAATAATGAAACACCACCCTATGTGTTTCAAATTCCTCAAATAATAATTGTTTTATTTTTGTATTATAGTACCTACGAAGCCAGGTTCTTGTAACCACTATGGATTTAGTGGGATAAATTAGCTCTTCTCCATCCATAACATTTGTGATTAATTTTTTTGCCTCTACACAATGACACAAGTAGTTTGTCCCCCCATCATTGTCTTCAAGTGCAATGACTACAAAAACATGCCCTACATTTAAAGTATAATCAAATTGTAAGCACATCCAAAAAAAATAAAAATATCACTAATATCCAACTAAGGTTTTATATTTAATTAAAAGATAAATTATATGTGGTTGCACAAGATCTAAGATGTGGTCAAATTCAACTGATGATGTCATTTCATGATCTATCAATTGTTGGAGTGAATGACTACTCTCTACACGTGATATGGGTCTACAATACCATTAGTTAACCCATTCTTTTGACTCACATTAATTTCAATTAAATTTCATATGTGAAGAACAAAAATATACCATATCCCTAGTATAAATAGTCCATGAACTTGAATTTGAGCTTTGAGTGGAGTGAAAAACACTCGATCTAGGTGTTATAATGCAATCTTCACACATTGCCTTATGGTATTCCTCTATTAACCAAAAGAATCTTCAAACATGAAAATGTTTATCTAATTCATGAAAAATATTTTCATTACATCAAGTCACAATAATTGAAGCATCAATCAAATTAGTGCCATCCTTGTGCTTTGTCTGATCTCTTTTAAGGGTTATTTTTACACATGCACATGTACCATCATGTTTCCCTTTTCTATGCCCAACCTCAAAGAAGATCCAAAAATGTTGAATGCCATTATTCTTATGCATTCTTCTTAACCAATAAAATATTCAATAATTCTTAGATTTCCATGCATAATTGTCTAACCAAATGTAGTGTGTATCAAACATGATTCCTCTTGTATTTATATTTATATAAAATATCTCAAGACAACCCTAGACAAAATCTAGAGAATGTGATCCATCATCACTCATATAAAAATGGTATTCCCACAAAATATTTATGTTGTCATCTATGTTATCAAGTGAATGTCTGAATGTAATATAAACAAAAATTTGCAACTTGAATTATAGTATTGGGATTGAACCTCATTCTGTTGTTATACTATGTAGTTCTCAACAAAATCGACAACTAAAGTAATGGTGCCAATTGGGAAGTTTTCCTTGAAAACCTTAAATTGATTATCTAGCCATTTTTATTTGTGTGTGTGTGTGTGTGTTGTATATTGGTAGATAATATTCTTTTTGAATTCAAACATGAAATCACATACAGGAACTTTGGTCATAACCAATTCACATTTTGATGACTCTTTTCCATCTTTTAACACATACTTTACAGATTTGTATTCATTATAATCAACTAATTGCTTTTCAAATTCATGTGAAATATCTTCATGTATATATCTCATCAAATTTAACAAACCATCACAACTATTGCATGTTTCATCTAAACATTATTTGGCAAAAAAAATTGTCCCTCAGATCTTTGATAGAAAAGACCTTGAATTAATTCTCTTGATGTCTTAGGTGAAGAAGACACCATACATTCTTGAAAAATCTTGTAAGTATGTAAAGTACAATGTATATGATGAAAAATGTCAAAATGCACAACAATCAACATGTACCCTACAACAACATATGGTGTATGTTTTATTGATTTTAATATAGAAAGATTTGCATATCTCAAATAACCTTTGGCTAATTATCAATTGGCCATTACATTTTTTAATAAACTCTATATAATTTGTTTAATGTTAGAATATTATTTATAATTATTACTTGACTTATACATAACATACATCATTATAGACTATATACATATCATCATAAATTCCTTTATAACTTTTTTAATATTAATCGAATGCTTATAAAATTTATATCTCAACTATGATTTTACAAAAATAATTTTCATGAAGGTCAAAATTTGTGTTTTTACACTTGTAGTTTCAATTTTCTAACTGTCTTGACTTGTAAAATTATTTAATATATATATATATATAATAAAAAAATTAATAAAAAATATTTTCAACAATCTTTAACATTTCACCTATCCATATATGAAATTTCATAGAAAAATTCATTCATTTACTCAAAAAAAAGTGTATTCATACACATGCAATCTCCTTATCTTTTCACAAAAAATGACCAACCTATTGTCATAAATCTATCTATTCTAGACACTTTTTTCATCTGAGTATTGAAAAAAATTCTATGTTTAGAAATTGCATTAGAAATTCCACATTCATGTGTTTATGTCATTGTCAAATTTATTTTTGAAGTATCTCTAACATTCTCTTCAAGTTCAACTATTGTTATTTTCAAGAAAAAAGTGTTGTTTTATACCCTCCTTTTGTCCCCCATTATCCTGCATTTACCCAGGGATGTAGTCGAATGAATCCATGATAGCTTACTTAATCATACGATTTTAATATATAGTTTTTATTAAAATATTAATGGTATTTTAATATATAATTATATATAATATAATAATATATCATAAATAATATAATAATAATAAATATAAATATATAAAAGTTTTGTGATGTGAACGAGTGTAAATTAGTAGTCGTGCCTCACTTAAAAACCCATCACTATAGATTCCATCTCACCTTTTATGCATGAAGTATTGAGAAAAAATAATTTTTTATTTTTTATGGAGATGAAAGTAGAAAATGAGGTTGTGTGTTTCTTTTTATGGTGTGCAAATGAGATGTGTGAGGAGGTCAGTCAGGTAGTGATGTTGAGGGGAAATGATATTCTACACTCGACCCAGATTTAGGGAAACTGTTAGATCTACATGGCTTACACCCATCAAAAAGGGGTACACAACTTGAAAGGTGGTGAGTTACTTGATTATATGTTTTCTATTGTCAAGGGTTGATGAGGATGGCATGACACTAATTTGATTGCGAGAAGGCTCCACATTTGATGTGCGACTCAAATCAACACTACACTAATGCTAATATGAAGATAAGACATTGAGGTTCCAAAGTATATATTATAAATTATATTCACCTATATTGCCAATATATTTACACCAACAAAAATTATGTATGGGTTAAGAACATACAAAAACACCAAACTCATACCCATGGAATAAAAGGCAAGACCATACATAACTTGCAAGTGGTGAAAGGATTAAAAGTGAGTTGGGTGGTGATGATGAGAGGTAATGACAATGTATTTTAGGGTATTTACTACACTAGAGAGTCTACATCATACACACACCTTGACTTCAAGGCAATTATTGGATTTACATAACCTATACCCATTACAAAGGGGTTTATAGCTTGTAAGGTGGTAGCATCTTTAATATATATATATTTATTAAAAGATTAATAATATTTTAATATATAATTATATATAATATAATAATATATAAAATAATAATATAATGATAATAAATATAAATATGTAAAAGATTTATGAAGCAAACGAGTGTAAGTTAGTAGTTATACCTCACTCAAAACCCATCACCACTGATCTGATCTAACATTTTGTGCATAAAGCATCAAAAAAATAAAAAATATATTTTTTGTGGAGGGGATGGTATAAAATGAGCTTATGTGTTCCTTTTTATGGTGTGATAATGTGATGTGTGAGATGGTGAGTAGGGCGGTTAAGGTGGGGGGAAATGATATCCTACACCAGACCTAAATTTAGGGTAGCTATTGGACTAACATGACTTGTACCAAATAGAAAGGGATACATAGCTTATAAGGTGGTGGGTTTTTTAATTGGGTGTTTTCTATTGGCCAGGGTTGATGAGGATGACATGATGTTGATTTGATTATGAGAAAGCTCCATATTCAATGTATGACTCAAATCAGCATTGTAATATCGCTAATGTGGAGACAAGACATTGAGCCTTCAAATTATATATTGTGACTTATGTTCACATATGCTACCAATATATTGACACCTAAAAGAATTATATCATGGTTAAGAACATACAGAAACACCATACTCATACCCATGAAATAAAGGGAAAGAGCATACATAACTTACAAGTGGTGAAAGATTTTAAAGTGAGTTGGGTGGTGATGATGAGGGGTAATGACATGGTATTTCAAGGGGTGTCATACACCAAAGGTTCCACATCATACACATGCCTTGACTTCAAAGTAATTATTGGATTTACATAAATTGCACCCATTATAGAGGGGTTCGTAGCTTGTAATGTGGTAGCATTTTTTATTGACTATTTTATATTTGATAATAGAAGGACTCCACTGTAATGTGCATATCGAATCAAAAATGAACTTTCATTGATCTAGGAGTAATACATTGAGGTTATGGAGTCTATCTTATTGATTTTATTGTAGTTGAAGTGAGTACCAAAGCTTTTGTAAAGTGCATGCCAAATGCGTGCATAAGAGAGCATCGTTGGTGATACAATGTGAATGTTATATGGTAGAAGATCCACCAGTTGAGATAAAAGGTGGTCAATTGATAATTGGTTCCAAGTGGTATGAAGGGTTGGTATGTTTAATTCTCACACATTAGGGGGTGCCCACATTATATAGTTAAAAAGGAAATATACCCTAGACTTTTTTTCAATTAAGTGTGGGGTGAATTGGTGGTCAAGAAATAGGTTACAAAGCAATCAATTTCAAATGGCTATCAAATAATGGATATTTACTATAGTAATTATAGATGATATGGAATTTCTCATAAATGATTATATTGTAAACCCACATTTTTTTATAATTTATGTTAATTATTGCTTAATGCTTTATTTATAGTTGATTGTTGCATGTCCTTTCACAAATATAAACAACTTACAGTTTGAATTGTTAATAGAGTTTCTTGCATATGCATGGAAAAAATAATCAAAGTTTATTTTTCTATTATATAGTAGGAATAACAAGTTTATTTTTTGGTCTATTTGAAAACTACTTGATAATTTTTAATCTTGATAGTGCCCAGCAATGTGACATTAAAAATTGTTTTGTAGATTACATGTAATTACTATTAGAAGAAAACTAACTGAGAGGGGGGCTGAATCAGTCTTCAAAACTTTTCATTCAATTCCATTTAAACATACATGAACCATTCTAACAAGCATATACATCTTAACAACCATAAGCATCAAATCATAAGAACATAAAACACATGAACACAACATATACGTGGGAAACCCTTAAAGGGAATAAAACTCACTAATAAATCAAATAGACTACAATCCTATAATACAAACATCAATATTTAGTGAATCACCCACTTCACATGAAGCACCAACCCCAACTAGCTTAACACTAACTCAATTAGACTTTAGCAAGCACCCACTTACAAGGAGGCACTAACCCCCTAGATGACTCAACACAAACTCAGCTACCTTATACACTTTATCACCTTAAGAATACTTTATTTCTCACACAACATATGATGATCTTATCCTTCAACTCTTCGCTCACTTATGTCCCTCTCAAATTGGCCTTCAACCTTCTTCACTCAACTAGCCCTCTTCATGGCTTGATTAGATCTCATGACCTTGATCCTCATATGTGAAACCTCTATTAGATATTCATGACATCTCTTTGATGGTCTGTATGACCTCATTCTTCTCACCAATGATCTATATCATTCATTTATTCTCTACTCTCTCAAAACACACTCTAAGCTCACCAAATAGGTCTTAGTAAATTAAAATATCATTCCTTAATCATGATTCAACTAATACATTATCTTGATCATAGCTCAATTAGCCCTTACTCTTCTTTTAGGCTTTAAGGAGACCTAATAGGTTTTCTTAACAACATGTTACCCTTTGATCTTTTTGGATCATATTAAAATGGTTCACATGGTATGAATACATCATATGCCACTCCAATAGACCATATCCAATTTTACTTTAGGTTTATAACACCTTTTAGGTCCAACTACCATTTGAACCCCTTTTCAAGTCATTGTTTACAATACGCTTGTACATACACAGAGAATCTATCTTCAACAACTGAAGTATAAACTCAACTTTACCAAACAACCATGTCAAAAAATCACATATTCAAAAACCTCATGACCTCAGGGTCACCACTAACTTCATCAAATGATTCAACTGAGGGCATATAGGCTCACACTCTTCTATACAAGATGTTCACTTAGAAATACCAACTAACTTTAAAACACAGTCAAGGAAACATAAAATTTTGACACCTAATTATATGCATTCAATGGATTTCAATGCGTGAACAAAATATTATAACATATTCAAAATAACCTCAACTAACAATATCATGATCTCTAATGGAAACTATTGGTCTTGTAGACCAAGCTATTGATCTTCTCTCTTACAGACTCTACTCAGTCAGACAAGTCAATTTGGCTTCAATGTTTCAACCTCTTATACTGAATTCCAAGATTTCACAAATCAAGGATAGATCATTCAAGTTACAAACAACATCATCATGCACTTCAATGCATTATTCTTACATGAAAACATATTAGGAATTATCTTCTCATTTCTACCTAAATTTTTTACTATCTGCACTACTAGGTCTATTAGCAACTGACCAACTTAGATAACCAAATTTACACACTTGATATCTAAATCCTATCCATAAACCTTCATGGACAATAAATACAACTCTCACACTTTGATATTTATCTACTTAGAAATTTGACTCGATTAACTCCACCTGCTATAGTAAATCTCCAAAAAATAAGCACTTTATTGTAGAGTCTACTCACTCACCTAAGAAACCAATCACACCTAGAGATGTCTAAGAGAGTTCACTTCAGCCTTCAATTACTTGTATGGCCATGTCAAACCATTCTGAGCTCTTTAGAACAATATCTTCAGCATCAAGTCATTATTAGGGTTCTTTGAGGGCTTTGACCATCTTCCAATCTTAATGATCATTCATAAAGCTTAGCTCCTCTCTCTAGAAATCAATGCTTGTAAATTTGAAATATAACCCTTTCTCATTTACCATGAATATCTTATATTCTTATGTAGATGCTATGCATGCCAACAAGCACCTGAAAAACTTTCTTGGGTAGATAACTCTTCATTCTGTGCACTCAAGAAACCTTGAAACATTTTTTCAAGCCTTTTCTTACAAACCATCTTCTGAAACTTCATGCAAAAACTTAAAACAACTTGACTCACCTTTATCAAAGATCACTTACTCACCCATGTCATGAAACTAATCCTAATACCTTATATGGCCACCATCTCTCTTTTTGTCTTTCTATGCCTTAACTTGCAAGTCACATTAGACCTTGAATATGGCCTTGTATGCACCCTATAGGCTTCACCTTAAAACTCCTATGTGTTTTAGTGCCTCTTTTGTATGCTCAAGCAACCTCATACACTCATTTTTATTTGGATCTTCAATAGAGCATCTTAGATCTATTTACAAATCTTTAGAGCTCGACTAATGATCTTTGTATCTCACTCAAAGCATCTTTATAGGTGAATCCACAAATCCCTAGAGCTGACCTTCTAATCATTTTCAATTCCCTAAATACCTCATGTAAAGTCTCAAAAAACATCTCTCATGCTCAAACATTATTAAGCATTCTTCAAAGCATTGACATCTTCATAGCTCATTTGGAGCATCTTTTGAATTTCTTACATAGATTTGCAGAGCATACAATGTCTTCTTCAAAACTCACTCATTTCATTATGCTACCTGCACATACCATCTCACAAGGTGTAGATAAAGCTTTGAAATATACTATACACTTTACATACTGACCATTCATCTTTACAAGAACCTTTGTCATCAATGAAAGAACCATGTACCTTCATAATAACCTTTTTGACATCAATGACAATGTCCAACAATCTCCTCCTTTGTCATTGACGAAAAACATACTCAAAAAACTATGTCAACAATTCTTGATGGCAATCATCTCTTAGACCTAGTTCTTGCTTTTTCTCACCCTTTTTGATCTTGCATTTTCTTATCCTTTCTGATCTTTCTCTCCCTTTGACATTAATGACAAAGAGTCACTGCAACTACTGGGATCACACTTTATCCAGCAAAAACTATGAGATTATGAGACGTAAAACAAAAACATGCTCCCCTATCTCCATGCATACCTTCTTAGAATAAATCACCTATTCTTGGAGGTAATGAGAATGATTAGCTCCCCCTCAGTACTTGACTATTTTAATGATTGATATGTGTAATAATTACATCCAATTCATGTCTTAGATGTTCAAAAGTTACCTTTGGTATTGGTTTAGTTAGGATGTCTGCAATCTAATCCTATGTAAAAACATATTCAAGTTTGACACTTTTTAGACTTACCTTCTCTCTTAGAAAATGATACCAAATGGGAAAATGTTTGGTTCTTGAGTGTGTGATAGAGTTATTTGAGACACTTATAGCACTTATATTATCACAATAGATAGGGCTAGGACCATCATACTCTACCTTGTAGTATTTTAGGTTCTATCTCATCCATAAGACTTTTGTACAACATAAAGCTATTGCAATATACTCAACCTCACAAGTGGAAAAAGCTACTTATGGATGCTTCTTGCTTCTCCATGACATCAGGCACCCTTCTAGGAAGAAAGCTCCTCCACTAGTACTCTTCCTATCATCTATACTTCCTGCCAAATCTGCATTTGTATAGGCTATCAACTTAAACTCATTTCTTCTTAGATACCATAATCCATACACCATATTCCCCTTGAGATACTTGAATATCCTTTTGACAACTTTCAGATGATTCTCCTTTAGATCTGCTTGAAATCTTCCCATAAGACCTACTACTTGCATGATGTCAGGGCTAGAGGTAGTGGTATACAACAAACTTCTAATCATTGACTTATATAATGTCTGATTGACCTTTGAAGACTCATATTCCTTGCTTAACTTACATTTTATGGTCATGGGTTTACTAACTACCTTGAAATCCTCCATCTCAAAAATTTTCAACATTTCTCTTATGTACTTGGTTTGTGAGATGAATATACCTTTTTCAGATTGAATGATTTATAACTCAAGAAAGAATGATAGTTCTCTTAGCATAGACATCTCAAATTCTTTCTTCATCACTTCCACAAGGCCTTTGTCATGTTCTCATTATTTCTACCAAATATGATGTCTTCCACATAAATAAATACTATCAATTGATGGTCATCTTCTGTCTTGATGTAGAGATTACTATTTGCAACTCTTCTTTTGAATATTTAATCCAACAAGTACTTGTCTAACCTGGCATACTAAGCTCTAGGAATTTGCTTTAGACTATAGAGAGCCTTTTTCAATCTGCAAACATAATCTTTATTATCTGTTAGTTAGAACCCTTCAAGTTGCTCAATGTAAACATCTTCTAAATTCTCATTCAAAAAGTCAGATTTGGCATCCATTTATTATACCTTGAACCCTTTGAATCTTGCATAAGCTAAAAACAATCTAATTGCCTCTAATCTTTCTACTAGTACAAATGTATCCTCAAATTCTACCCCTTCAACCTATGTATATCCCTTGCATACTAATCTAGACTTGTTTCTAGTGACTTTTCCATCTTCATTCAACTTATTTCTAAACATCCATTTTGTGCTAATGACATTTTTGTCTTTAGGCCTGGGAACTAGTTTCCAAGTCTCACTCTTCTCTATTTGATCTAACTTCTCATTCATATCACTTATCAAAAAAAATTCTTTGGTTGCCTATATAAGACTCTTGGGTTCAATCTTGGATAATAGAGCAACATTCTCTTGATTTAGATTACTTACCGATCTTCTCCTTATTTGCATACCTACATTCTTGTTGCCAATGATTTGAGATTCATGATGATCTCTTTGAATCTATTTTGAGGATACTTTTGAGTCCTATCTCTCTTCAAATTCTTTTTCCTCATCAACCTCTATAGTCTCTTCATCATTATTGAAGTCCAAATCTTCTAAAGTATTATTTTATTGTGAGTGAGATTTCCTTGTCTCATCAATATTTACATTGGTACTTTCTACTATATTTTGTAATATCTTTTTATAGCATGTATAGGCTGAGCTCATTGATGATTATCCTAAGAATATGCCTTCATTAGATCTAGAATAAAACTTACCAAAGTTTTCATCATCTCTTTTGGTGAAATATTTGCTTCCAAACACTCTAAAGTGTTCTACATTTGTAGGTCTTCCCTTACATAGTTCATAAGGAGTCTTGTTACCATTGATCCTTATCTATATTCTATTAAAAATTCTAACAATAGTGCCTACTTTTTCTCTCCAATATCCATCAGATAATCTAGACTCATGCAACATAGTTCTAGCCATCTCTTGAACTATTGTATTCTTCCTTTCCACTACCCCATTCTACTAAGGTGTCCTAATTACTGAGAATTATCTCCTAATTCCATGAACCTCACAGAAGTCATTAAACTCATTGGACCAAAACTCTCCTCCTCTATTAGATCTTAGGCACTTGATCTTCTCATTTTTCTCATTCTCAACAAGAGCCTTAAATACTTGTTAAGAGATTCTAATTTTTCTTTCAGGAAGGCAACCCAAGTCATTATTGTGTAATCATCAATGAGTAACATGAATTAGCTATCTCCTTGAATGCTTTGGATTCTTGTAGGCTGACAGAGATCAGCGTGGATTAACTCCAAGGGTTTGGTGGTAGAGTACTCCTTGGACTTGAACTTTCTTTTAGTTTGCTTACTATTTTGACATATCTTGCAAAGTATGTTTGTAGGTTTGATGATCTTAGGCATATTATTTACAAACTTCTTAGTGCTAATTATGACCATATTTTCAAAGTTTAGGTGACCTAGCCTTCTGTGCCATATCTAACTTTCATCTATTTTGATCAAGAAACAACTCCCTTTCTCGATCTCATTCAATATTAAGTTATTCTTAGTCCTCTTGGAATTAGCAATTAGCCTTCCTAACTTAGATATTCTTATCTCACATCCTCTATCATTAAAGATTAGTATGTGTCCTTGATTACACATTTGACTTACATTGAGTAGGTTATGCTTCAAACCTTCCACATAAAACACATCATAGGTCTTGGTCTTTCCATTATCCAAACTCAAGATACCCTTGCCAACTATATTAGCAATTGTGTTATCTCCAAACGTCATTGTTCCTACAGCATTCTTATTTAATTTGATAATCTTATTTTTATCTCTTGTCATGTGACTTGAACAACCACTATCAATATACCATTTCATGCCTTCATCTTGAATGTGAAAGGTAGTCTGATCTAGCATAGAATCCTCTTTGGTTTTTTGTTCCTCTTTGGTAAATGATCCATCTTGTCTCTTGGACTCAATATGATCTATCCCAACTTGTTTTGGCTTCCATACCAATGTTTGATCCTTTTTGTTCATTATAGGATCTTCATTTGTCTTATTAGATCTTGTATGCCTTTTAACTTTATTAAAGCATAATCTTGCAATATGTCATGCATTGTGACAGATGTAGCAAACAACATTCTTGTATTTACCATGGTTCCAAGATGACTTATCCTTTATTATGTTAGGTTGCCTGATTGATTTATTTATGATGATATTCTTGACTTATTTTGGATTCTTATGCTCTCTCTCAAACTTTCTCATTTTGTCTATTTAGCTACACATGTTCAACCTTCAAATGATTATACTCAAATTCCTTTGATTTGAATCTTGTGTTGATATCTTCTAACTGAATATTGAGATCATTGATAGTCTTCTTTTATTCTTCAAATAATAAAGGGATCTTATGATCTCAGCTTCAAGGTTTACTTTAGCTTCTTCTTCTTCACTGTCATATATATTTCTTCATCATACATGTTATCTTCTCCTTGTTGATCAGAAGACATTTTGTGCTTATTAAGATCACCTTCAAGCTGTTAGACTTGTCTTCAAAAGGAACAAGCTTTGATACCAATTTTTGGAATAAAATTGACTAAGGGGTGGAGGGGGGTAAGGGGAGGGCAAAGGGGGTGAATCAACCTTTAAAAAAAATTATTCAATTCAATTTAAACATACATGAACCATTATAACAAGCATAAGCATCAAATCACAAGAGCATGAAACATATGAACACAACATGTACGTGGAAAACCCTTAAAGATAATAAAATCCAATAAAAAAATTAAATTTAATACATTATTATAAGACAAACATAAATTTTTATTGAAGTGCCCACTTCACATGGAGCACCAAACCCAACTAGCTCAACACCAACTCAACTAGACTTTAACAAGCACCCACTTGCAAGGAGGCACCAACCCCTAGATGACTCAGCACCAACACAGAAACCTTATACACTTTATCAATTTTATAATAGTTTTTTATCACATAATATATGATGATCTTCTCCTTCAGCTCTTCACTCACTTTTATCCCTCTCAAATTGGCCTTCAACCTTCTTCGCTCAACTAGCCCTCTTTATGGCTTGATTGGGTCTTCTAACCTTGATATTCATATGTAGAAATTTTGTTATATATTCATGAAATATCTTTGATGTTTTTAATTACCTCATATTTCTCACTAATAATATATATCATTCGCTTATTCTCTGCTCTCTCTAAGCACACTCTAAGCTCACCAAATAGACCTAAATTGCCTTACTTTTATACAAGTCACTTAATCATATCCTTCTTAATTGGACATACTCTTATATTCTTAATTTTGACATGTAATATATCTTATCAAATTAAAATAACATGCCTTAATCATGAATCAACCAATGCATTAGGTTGGCCATAGCTTAATTAGCCCTTACTCCTCTTTTAGGCTTTAAGGAGACCTAATAGGTCTCCTTAGCATGTTACCCTTTGATATTTTTGGAGCATATTAAAACACTTCACATAATATACATACATCATATTCCACAAAAATAGACCTTATAAAACTTTAATTTAGGTCTATAACACCTTTTAGGTCCAACTACCATTTGAACCCCTTCTTAAGTCACTGTTCATAATAGGCTTGTACATACACAGAGAATTTATCTTGAATAACTAAAACATAAACTCAAATTTTATAAATAATAATAGAAAAAAATATATATTCAAAAACCTCAGGACCTCAGGGTCATCACAAAATTCATCAGATGCTTCAACTCAAGGCATATAGGTTCACACTCTTCTCTGCAAGATGTTCACTTAGAACTGCCAACTAACTTCAAAACATAGTCAAGGAAACATGAACTTATGACACTTGATTATATGCATTAAAGGTATTTCAATACATGAAAAAGATATTATAATATATTTATAATAACCTCAACCAATCATATCATGAGATCTAATGGAAACTATTAGTGTTGTAGACTAATCTGTTGATCTTCTCTCTTGTAAACTATACTCAGTCAGACAAGCCATTTTGGCTTCAATGTTTTAACCTATTATACTAAATTTAAAGCTTATAAAAATCATGGATAGATTATTAAATTTATAAAAAAAACTTCATCATGCACTTCAATGCATCATTCTTACATGCAAACACATCAGGAATCATCTTCTCACTTCTATCTGATTTTCTTACTATCTGCACTACTAGCTCTGTTAGCAACTGGCCAACTTGGATCATTAAATTTTCATACCTGAGATATAGAACCTATAAAAAAACCATCATAGACAATAACTAAAATTCTGACACTTTGATCTTCATCCACTTAAAAACTTTGACTCGATCAACTTTGCTCGCTACAACAAATCTTTGAAAACAAGCACTTTCTTGTAGGGTTTGCTCACTCACCTAAGAAACCAATCACACTTAAAGATGTATGAGAGAGTTGAATTAAAATTTAAATTACTTGTTTATCCATGTCAAACCATTATAATCTCTTTATAACAAGGTCTTCAACATTGGGTCATTATTAGGGTTCTTTGAGGGTTTTAACCATCTTCTAGTCTTAACAATCATTCATAAAGATGATCTCCTCTCTCCAAAAACCAAAGCTTGTAAATTAGATCTAGAACCCTTCCTTATCTACCATGAATAGTTTATATTCTCATATAGATGTTTCACATACCAATGAGCACTTGAAAAACCTTTTCAGGTAGATAACTCTTCATTCTATGCACTCGAGAAACCTTAAAACACTTTTTAAAGCCTTTTCTTGTAAACCATGACCTAAAAATTCATGCACAAACTTAATACAAATTGAATAAACTTTTTCAATGATCACTTGCTCACCTATGTCATGAAAACTGATTCTACTACCTCATCTTCCCACCATCTCTCTTTTTTCTTTATATGCCTTGACTTACAAGTCACATTAGACCTTGAATCTAGCCTTCTAACCACCTTGTAGGCTTCACCTTGAAAATATCATGTGTTTCAATGCCTCTTGTGTATGCTCAAGAAACCTCATACACTCATTTTTATTTGAAGCTTCAATAAAGCATCTTCAGAGCTATTTACAAATATTTAAAGCTCAACTAAGTATCTTTGTAGCTCACTCAGAGCATCTTCAGAGCTACATCCATAGATATTTGGAGCTGACTTTATAATAATTTTCAAGGCCCTAAACACCTCATGTACAATCTCAAACAACCTCTCTTATGCTCAAACACTGTTAAGAATTCTTCAGAGAATTCACATCTTTATAGCTCATTCAGAGCATCTTCATAACTACTTACATAGATCTTCAGAGCATACAACTTCTTCTTCAAATCTCACTCATTTCATCATGTTACCTAAACATACCAACTCACATGGTCTAGATAAAGCTTTAAAATATATTATACACTACATATTGACCATTCATCTTTACAAGAACCTTTGACATCAATGAAAGAACCATGCACCTTCATAAGAACCTTTTGACATCAATGACAACATATATACCAAAACTCAATAATCAATGATAATGTCCAACAATTATGAGACTATTGTGAAGAGACAGGTTTTGAATCATGTGTTATCCTTGTGCCATCTACACTTGATGCACACCATGATTTTATATTTCCACATGTAACTTGATGGTTTTCTTTGTGTTTTATCCATAAACAAAAAAAAATTATGGTGTAATTTCTTAAATTTTTAATGACATTTTCATTTAACAAATGGATATGATATATTAAGTCCACATAAAAAAAGAAAAGATTTTTAAAAATAAATAAATAAATTATATCTTAATAATCAGTAGTTGTTGTTAGAATTGGTGTTGGTGGTTCAATCCCTGGGTGAAGGTTTCATGAGAATAGAGTAAATTAAGATAGAGATGCATTGGGATAATGAACAAATGGGGATGGAGATAGAATTAAAGTGGATGGAGGTGATTCTTGATTCACATCAGCATAATGCTAACATCATCGCTAAGGATTCTTCCTTCTCTTACCCCAAAAAGAAGTTCAAGAAATTGTAGTTCCTTGACATGTATGGTTTGGGTCTTATTTTTCCTCTAATTTTGTGTCTTTGTTGGTCGTGAGTTTGATTCCTACTGAGTAAAAGTATATAGCTTCAAACCTTTGCTTTTTTGGCTAGGGTTTTAAAAATTTGGGCATAGGTTCTATACCTTTTATTTTATAAAATAAATGTACATCGATAAGAACCCAATTAAATGTATATGATACCACCACTTGGAACATCCACTACCATGCATTATATTTATTGTGCACATCTAATGGAAATCTATTTTTCATGTTTATCCAGTGCCTTATTTTATATGGAAATGTGTCTGTGTGATTTAACAATGACAAAGTAGTTATTTTACAACCAAACAGTTCCACCATCACTTCGATAACATAAACCTTTACTCTTTGGTGATATTATTATTCAACCTTACACTCGAGTATTTTTCTTTGTGACTTGAGCCTTATAGTTACAGAACAAGTGATCCTTCTTCATAGAGGCACTTGCTTATGAGGTCGATACCACATGTCAGGGGACCTATATTGTACACCAAACTCAAATTCATAGTGATGGTTAGATTTACATGACCTGCATCACCCATTGCAAAAGGGTCCATAACTTACAGGATGGAAACATATTTGATTTTTAATTTTCTATTGTTAAGGGTGAATGAGGATGTCATGAGCATTACTTTGATTGCAATAGAACTCCATGTATGATGTGTGGCTTGAATCATGATGTAATGTCACTAATGTAGGCACAAGACATTAACATCCCCTAGTCTATCTAGTTGCTTTTGTTCATCAATGTTACCAATAAATTGACACCTAAAGATAAAAGTGATGTGCATAAAGACCCAAAAAGTAAATGATTGAATGAAAAACTGCCAATGACTAAGCAATCAAATACACATGGAAAATTAGATAACAAAAGAGACCAAAATATAAAATTCATAAAAATAAAAAATTACATCCCCTCTGACATTCCTTGCACCATTAGAGAAACTACTAGGAAATATTTATGGGCTTTACTAGTAAAATCCCACCAAACAAATATGAAATCAGTGTGCCATGACACATTATTATATACTTTTTTAGATAAGTACTAGGGTTGGTGGGACCCTTACCCTATATTAATAAGAGATATCACAAGAACAAACCAAGTTAAACTACCATGGTCTAAAAATAACTAGATACACCAAACGACCATAAGGCCTTACAACCAAGAGTTAAAAATAAACCCATCTACACAATCACTAACAATAAAAAAACATAGCCATTAGTTAGTGGGATAGTAATCTAATAGATTAATCATCCTACCTTTTTTTTCTTTTCATTTTTTACCTCCTACTACTTTCCTTGTTTGGAATTTAGCGCAATAATTTACTTTTTTGGAATCTAAAATTTTGAAGTCATAGTCACTGGCATCTCTTTTCCTAAATCTAAATTTTTAGATTCATGCCCTCTCTTCACTCCCCCCTACTAGATTTCTCAAGGGAGAATTCAGAATTTTTGTTGTTGCCCCCATAATAGACACAACTTCTTTAGTAGGAGAAGCTTGATCTCCTTTCATATTATCTCCCAATTTTGTATTTTCTATCGAGTATCTGTGTCTTAAAAATAATCTTCAACCACTACCACTAGATCTAGAGCGCTCTATTTGCTCGACTTTGATTCCACCCCATTTTATTCATTGTTTAAACTCGCCCCTAAGGGAAAGAGGCATGAAGATGACCTGGTAATTTACAATTACAAAATATAAATGAAGTATTCTCATAATCAAGAGCTTGAACGTGATGAAATTTACCATATTTAAAAATGACTTTATTTGGTGCCCTTTACTCAGATCAATCTTTACATAAATTCTATCAAAGGTGCACAATCTTGCAACATATCTCTCTCAATCATTCTTTATGTATGACCCCAAAGCATTATGTATTTCCTCATAAGCATGCCAAAAATGCAAAGGTAGGTTAGAAAGCCAAACCCACACTGACATCTTTATAACAAAGAGAGTATTTGGATCAAACTCCAAAAACCAAGGAGTGATAAGTAAACTTGCATTACCCTAAAACCAAGGGCCTTCTGAAAGACATTTCTGATAATCTTTCTGTTCACGAGAGTGAACAACAAAAAAACCTTTTGAGCATAGAGATATCTCACATTCTTTTGACAATGTCTCATCGACCCACTAATATAAAGTTGTCGAAGAAGGCCATAAGCCATTAAATCTACAAATCACTACATCCTCTAATGAAGTATGATAATAATCATACACTTTCTTATTTAAAATATCCACTAAAGGAACCTCCTTCGCTTGTTTTACACAATAGGATTGAGGAGGAAAATCATACTTCATAGAATTTGATTTGGAAGCAACATTTCTAACAGCTTCTTTGAAAGTCATAGGTTTGGAGGAAGATGCTTGTTTCAATGCTTCCACACCTCCCTAAAATCTGCCCTGATGAACTAGACACTGTGATTCAATTGGGGCACTTAAGGAAACCTCTATAATATGCTTTAAATTCATCATTTAATCTATCCCTTTCACCCAAATGCATTTTGTGTTACCTGAAAGAGATCATACCAAGATTTGAAAACATGGTTTATCCACCTCTTGATGTTTCTGATTTTTATTTAGTTTGTCTGGAGAGAATTCCTCAAACCAATAACAAGCCATCCCATTAACAGACAAAAGTTTTATTTTATTTACTTTTCTGCCTATTCTGGATTCCATATTTCATTCAAGCATTTTATCAAATGGATTGTGAACATCCTTTAGAGCCTTTACAAGAACTTTTTGTTGGGACATTTTGACAAATAGTTGTATGTCATGCAAAACATTGCCCATTTTGGGGGATTTAAAATAGATTGTTTCTTTTTTTCCCCCAACGTCCAAGCCACTTATTACTGTCGTCATCACCTAACCTAAAAATACTCGACGACTTACCTGAACGCAAACTCTAGCCACGGCATCCCAACCAAATTCCTCCCTCAAAAATGTATGAGGACCTCGAGAACAAAATTCATAGTAAATGTAAACATCCTATTTTTGCCTCCATGTCTTCTTCTAATGAATAACGATGACGGACATGACCTTCTTACGTAGATCAGATTTAACTTTTATTACGGTGGCCATGACCATGTCCTCAATGCATGTTGCAGGTTGTCTACTTAGATGCCCCTTTATTCCCTTGACCATGATGTAAAAATTCTTCACCCCTATATTTTTGACACAATTATTCATCGCTACGCTTGAATGACCCAGTGACATCCAGGACTTATTTTCGGTACTTCTCCATGACCTCTTTTCATCATGGCTCAAATATTTATATCTTATATTAAATGATAATTAATTTTAATATGCATTATTATATATTATTATATTTTTAAATATTAATTAGAATGTCATATAAAATAAGAGTTATGTGTAGCACTTACGAGTCATGGCATATTTGTGTCAAATATAGTCAAAGATGCAAGAGAAACATACAAATTATAAGTAATGTTAATCGCAAAAAAAGAAAAACAAATATGTTTTGGTTTTCCCCTCTAACACACTCTTTTTATCCAATAATAACAACAACAACAACAACAATAATAATAATAATTCTTATATTTTCTTTTGTCTTGCCAATTATTTCTAAATGCATGAACAATGTACTACATTGTCAGCAAAATCTCAAATATTTATAAAACCATTATCATGCAAAATCAACTATCTATATATCTTAGTTTATATTATGTAAATGATGTTTTCATTAAAAAACTCAATTTAATTATTATATTACCTTTCTTTTTATTTTATTTTTATTTATATACTTCTACACTCCGCTAAAGGAATTGTGTTGTTTTAACTATTATATGAATCTTATTTATATTTACTTTGTTCTATTATTTTTATTATTTTATAGTTTGGTATAGCTACAACACTCTTCTATATTTACTTTTCTCTTATTGATCTACAACTTTACATCCTATATACCTCAAGTTAACTCAACATAAATTGCATTACAATTTTTTGATTGAAAAGTGCAATTTATTATATAAAAACTTTAAAAAATAAAATATAGCTAGTCATACTAAAAAATGGGTGGAAAAGTCACACCCCAAAAATACATCACGTATAGAAGCCTTGGGAAAATAGTAAAAGAAACTAGAAGGCCATACTGGCTAGAAAGTCTAACACGTATGCACTAACAACCAAAAAAGGATAAAGCATAAACAACCAAACAAGTGCTTAAGTAGCAGCAGTGAACATGGTAACAGGTGGCAAAGGTGGCGGAGGGTCATGAGGCTTCCCTCTCCACCCCCCATCAACTGGGGGGTCCTCATCAAAGGTAAGAGGCTCCCACCCATCATTTTTTTGTTCTTGAGGAGTTTGTTGTGGCTACTTAGAATTCTATCAAGGTAAAAAAATGGCAAACACCCGGCACAAAAATTTGCCCTGTTGGGGAGCCACCCAACCACCTCCACTGTGACTGTCATGACAAGATGATCCACCCAGAAAATAAGTATTCCCATGCCTAGGAGATGGACAATGAGAGCGAGGAGAGGAGCTCCTCCAACTATAGCATTGATGGCTTTGAGATCGAGAATACCTATCTCCACCACCATGTCCCCGAAGAGGAGTGTATTCGAGCAGTTCTTGACTAACAACACGAAGGGCATTACCCTAGTGATCCAGCAACTCCTGTACATGGTGAAGTTCTAGTTGCACTTTCTCCATCTAGCTCTAGATCTAAAGGGTAACAATGGAGATCACATTAATTTTGTTAGAAATTGAAAAACCAATTTCCATAGCTTCATGATTAAAACAAGCTTTATTTCTAGAATTCTAGATCTGAAATAAAATATCAGTGTACAAAATCTGCCAAAATATGTTGTATTTTGCAAGAAGCAAGGCCGAGTCCCCTAAGAGAGCCATTTTTTAGGTGAATATTTTGGGTTTAAAGGGTTTAAAAAGAGAGTGAATCCATCTTCAAGCAGATTGTGCATGGGGACAAACCAAAAAAGGTGTTTAATGGTTTTTGGGTGGTGACAAGCATGACAAGTGGGATTAGGAATCCCCATATGCTTGAGCCAGTCTCCAATAGGGAGCCCATGATACATAATATACCAGAGAAAGTGAGATTTTTTAGTTTCCAAGAGAGCCAACCATATATTATTAAAACTCCTCAACTAGACATAATGAAGAGAGTTGAGACTCTAACATCTGTTAAGTGCCCCAGTATCTATATTCTAGGGAGCAAGAAGATTATTTCCCAACTTATGGCCATAACAACAAAAAGGAGTGGTTATAGGCCAATTCCAATCCTTCCACCATGAGGTGAGAGAGGGCACTCCAATTCTTGCAAATACTCACTAGGTATGACATTCTGAATTTCAAAAAGAGATTTTTTATCTTCTTTATTAAGCTAAAACCTAGCTTTCACAATATTCCAAGGTAACTAGTCCTAAGATATCTTACAGAAAAGATCTCCAATGTGTTTAATACCATTTTTAGAAAGCCTAATATTTTTTATCTAAGGAACCATGGTAAAGGGAACATTATGGAAATTGAGAATAGGGGACGACTAAAGAGATTGAGAATTAATAGAGAGACCATTCCTAAATCCATCTCCAACCCAGACCAGGTGAGACTTAAGTTTCTCCTAGGCCTTCCATATGCTTTCTATGACAAAAGAGCTAGTGATTTTGACAGGAACAAGAGTGAGGAGGAGGGTATGCAAGTCAATACCCCACCACACCTTCCTTCCTAGAGGATATCCTTGAGTAATAAAGTTTCTAATAAGGATCTTATAGGCTTTATCTCCTTCCAATCCTCTTATAATCCACTTGACACTAAGAGCAATGCCCTAAAGTTTAATGTTAATAAGGCCAAGACCACCTATTTCCTTAGGCCTACAGTAAATGGTCCAAGACACTCTATGAAACCCTTAATGGCCTTCTAAATTGGCCCAGAGGAAGTCACGAAGAAGCTTTTCCAACTTGGCATAGGAGGCATTAGAAGGGGCCCAACATGAAGAGTAATAAACATGAGTAGCAGCCAAGACCTTAGAATAATTCTAAAATTTACCAGCTAGAGTAAGAGGCTTAGCTATCTAATAGGAAATTTTTTTTCAACCCTCCATATGACATAAGACCAAAGATCAATAGGGGAAGCCCAAAAGCCAAAAGGAATGATAAGAAATTTAAACTAAATGCCTAGGAGGATCCATTGCCATTGGTAACCCTCAAGCCAAGGGGGTTTAGGAGATAGAGACTGGTTACAACATTGGGTCTTTTTCCATTGAATGGAAGACCCTGATGCCAAACAAAAAATATCAAGGCATTGCATGGCATTCCTGACCGACTCTTCATCTTCTTGGAGATTAAGAAAGAAGTCATATGCAAAGTGACCATTAACCAATTGATGATTCAAGGTAGGAAGAGAGATACCTTTAACCAGCCCCCTAGAAGTATAGTCAGCTAAAAGTTAATTAAAACCTTCTAAAGTAAGCATATAAAGGGCAGGGGCAAGAGGGAAACCTTGTCTGATCGATCTATGTAGCTCAAATCTATGAGATTGGGTACCATTTATAGGGATGTAAGCTCTAGCATCTTAAAAGAGCATGTTGACAGTGTGCATAAATTTTGGTCCAAAGCTAAGAGCTTGTAACATGGTCATGATAAAGGGCCATTCTATGTGGTCATAGGCTTTCTCAAAGTCAATCTTGACAAAAAGATCTTTCTAATTGGAAGTTATATCCCACTCCATACTTCCCAAATAACTATCACATTGTCTAAGATATAACAATTCTAAATGAAACCAGTTTGTTCACTCCTCATAACTAGAGGAAGGATATGTTTGATTCTAAGGGCCAAAGCTTTGGCAATTATCTTATAGAATACATTCAATAAAGTAATAGGCCTCCAATTGGTCAGCACTTCTGGGTCTCGAACTTTGGGAATGAACTTAATATTGCCTTGATTTATGAGAGTCCCTAAAGAATTGGTATGCAAAGCTTCAAGATAAACCTTATGAAGGTTAGGGCCCACAATGTCCCATAAATAATGGTAAAACTCACAAGGGAACCCATCAATGTTAGGAGCCTTGTCAATGGCCATCTGTGTAATAGCTTCCTTAAGATCATTAAGACTAAGAGGTCAAAAGCAACTTTTCGGGCCTCTAAAAGCTTACAAGGAACATATACCAAACAATGGGTGAGAGCATCTTATATGGCAGTAGTATCTGGTTGAGAGGTGAACACCTCTTGGTAGTGAGCAACAAAATCCTGTAACACCTCAGGTAATTTGGTAAGGTGCCTAGCTGCACCTTTAATGGCCTTGATCCTGTCAGCCACTTGTCTAGACCGAAGCAAGACAAAAAATTCCTTGGTCACTTTGTCCCCCACTTTGAGCCAATGCATTATGGTACATAGCTAAGTTGATTTAGCATTGTAAGCTTTAGCAACTTAGAGTTTATGTCTCTAGTTAGTTACACGAGCCTATAAATTTACATTAAAAGGCGAGGCTTCAATCTCCTGGGAGGCTCTGATAAATTTTTGATTGGTGGCATGATGAATACATCATCTAAAAAAGGTAGCCTATTTTCCATATATTCTAAGGAAAGTGGTAGTACATTTGATTTTCAAACCACCACATAATCCATCTAGTAGACCCAGTGGGTCTTGGAACAAGATTTCAAATACAACCAATGTGATTCAAGGTACGCTCATGCTTAAGATGTGCAGTGTTGAGGTAAAATTAGGTGATATACACCCAAACTTGAGGAGTAGTCCACTCAACATTGAAGCAAATGGGGTGATGTTAGATAGAAAGGTGTCTGGTATAGCCAAGACAAACTAGCCTTGTATAGGAACAAAATAAAAAAGATATTGTTTGGCTAACAGGGCCTGATCAAGCCTTTTGAGCACCCTATCCTCACCTTAGCAAAAATTAGACAAAGTGAACTAGGGTGAGTGAGAATCTTTTCATCGATGGTGATTGGGTTCAAACACCTCAAGTTTGTTACACAGATATAACCATGCCTCACGTTCTCCTACACATCACCTCATGGGAAGTCACCCTTATTTGTCTTCTGATGATTCTACCATATTGAAATCACCACAAAGGATCCAGTGAGCATTTGGAAGTGAGTCAGCTAGCCATCTCCACAACAAGGTACACTCAACAACATCATTAGAAGCATAAAGATTAACTAACCTAATTATGTGGTTGTCAAAATCAAAGAGCATCCAAACCACATGATTTGAGGGGTCAGACCCTCATGAGATGATGTGTTGGGACAACTCTGGCACAAATAAGGTCACAACTCCTCCTCTACCAAACTCGTGATGAGTGGCTTAACAAATGGCCCCAGGCCAGATAATGTGTGTCGTAGAATGAAGCATGAAGTCAGAAATCTTGACTTCTTGTAGGCATAATATCTTCATGTTTGAAAAGAATTGACAACTATTCCTAACCATATACTTATGCATCAAATCAATAAGTCCTCCCACATTCCATGAATAGACTAGCATGGAGAACAATCAAGATTCATATCTCCCTCTTTTGTGAGGTCTGAGAGGGCTAAAAACCTATTGAAAGCAATAGTCAGGATTATAAAATCTCCTAAAGTAAAGGGTTGTCATTTATATGACCCATAGTCATCTTCACCAGAAGGTGAAAGGATACGAGATCGGTGTAACATATATTTATGATTGAAGGTAATGAGATTCATGGAATCTGAGTCAATCACCCCCAAAGGGGGTTGTGAAGTAAGGCTAGGTGCAATAGAGACCGATGGAGGGGTTATAACAACAGGTACTTTTGGTGAGCATGAAATGGGTTTAGGTAGTTGAAGTTATAGAGATGGAAGGGACTTATCCAGAACAGAGGTAGCGATGGAGGCATGTGAAGGGTGTGAAGCATTATTCCTATTTAGTGCTCTAGTAGGAGCATTTTTTCAATTAGTGACCATGGTTCACCTGTTAGAGGTACAAACTAAAGGTTTTGGGTCGGACCCATTACTTTCTTGGGGCATGGCAGACATGGGGACCATGAGAGGACATTCCCTAATCATGTGGGAAGATGACTGGAAATGAAAATAGGTATTTGGAAAATTTATATACAACACTCGATGCATGAAATGGTTGTCATTGACTTGAATATCAATGGATTCTTTGAGATCCTTAGCAAGGTCGATCTCAACAGACACCCTTCTTTGGGGGCGAGCAGCATAAAATTTAGAGTGCTCATGGAAAATGAAGTACCCCAACAGCTTGATAAGCTGGTCTATAAAATTCCACAAGGGCAAGGGCAACCCAGGGAACTCAATCTAAACTAATATTTTTAGTTTGCCCTGTTCTGAGACCTAAAATTTCTTCGTCTAGTGAGAGAAAACAACCAAAAGTGTTGCATATAAACCAGGGCCCATGGTTAACAATGGCCTTGTAGTGATCAAGGTTATTGAAATGGAATAGAAAAAACCCTTGGTGAGGTTTTGGACACCTTCCAATTTAACTCCATGGCTCTGTCAGTGGTTATGAACCCATTGTTTGAGGAGGCTCTCTAGGGGGACTCGACCCACAAAATATGCAACAAGAGTAAAGTTGTCAAAATAACTGCAAGCTTTATCAAACTCACGTAATTCTAAAACTACATCAAGCACAAGCATGTCTGGTTCAAGAGAATTACCTCGTGATAAACCTTCGGAATGAATTTGTGTGCTTGCTTCGATGCCATTATTGCTATTGCTCCCACCAATAGCTCCTGCATCAAATGATGCAGTATGAGTGGCGGCGGCCATTTATAACAAGGAATGTGGAAAAAATCTACCCAAAGGGTGGAGGGGAGAGCCAACTCAGTGCAATAAATGCATGTTCAAACTGAAAACCCTGCCTTGATTTGTAAAGATCGGCAATGTGACAAATGGTGAGGAGAGAGATTATGCAGCCACAGTCATCAGGGGTACAGTTGGGAAGCATGACGCTATCAAAACCAAACCCTAGCAAAGCTCTAACGATAAATCAACCGAGATTTATATTTTTAAGTTTAAATTTTACATTACAATTTTTAGAACAATTAGTATATTTGAGGTAAGATCTCTTAAATGCTCCAAATTAACTCAACACAAATTACATTAAATTTTTAATACAATTAACATTGGACTAGCTACTACATGACTATTATTTTTATGGAAATAATTTATTTAATATTACCTTTGAAATATTAAAATAGTTAATATTAAAAGAATGAAAAATTAGTGTGTGTGTGTGTGTGTGTGTGTATATATATATATAATCCTTGATGGTTTTTACGAGTTTGTCTAAAAACTCACCATATGTGTAAATACGGAATCCCAAAAACGGATCATATTTTACTGCTAAAAAAAATTTAAAACGGCCGGTGATCTTAGTTACGTGGGCACAAATGATTATTTCCATGTTAGCGCTGATTCCCAGTTATCTCCACTTATTCCCAGTTATCTTCGCAGTTTACTCTTTCCTCTTGCGCCAGTTAACTCTGATGTGCATGAATAACGAATGCTCTGTTATTTATGCCTCTTACGCCTAGTTAACTCTGTTGTGCATGCTAACAAATGCTCTCTAACTGTTGCATTTGCGTGAGTTAAGCTCATGTGCGTGAGTTAAGCTAACAAGGGATGTTTACATAATGTATGATGAACGCATCTTTGGTAATAATGAAAAATTCTAAGTTTGTTTTTCAACAAGCTGCTCTGTTTTTTTCTCTTTTCTATTTTTTTTTTCTTCTCTATTTTTTTTCTGCAAGTTATCAATTTAACACTACTTTTCTAGCAAGATCTATAATTTATTTTGTAGATTCCACTGCAATTTTACATGGTATCAGAGCCTGGTTGCTAGAAAGAAGTACAGTATTTTTTTTGCAGATATAGAAGATCAGAGCTGAAAAATGGAATGTTCACCCTCTGCGATTCTCACACCATACAACTATTTTGATTGGAAGCCAAAGATTCTACTTCAGCTCAAAAGTAGAGGCCTCTATCGAATAGTTATGAATACAGAGGTTGAACCCAATCCAGCAGTTGAAAAATCCAAATACTTCAACCGCATGGATGAAGCATTTGGTTTGCTATGCTTATCCATCTCTCCAGAATTGTTGTTTCATGTTGAGGCATGTACAACTCCAAACCAAGTTTGGAATACATTGGAGACTCTTTTTGGAAAGCAAGATGAAATGCGGGGTCATATCCTTGAAAATGAGCTCAACTCATTAGATCCAAGGATTTTTGATAATATTCAAGATTTCTTCACAAGGTTTAAGGCCTTATTGCTTCAGCTCAAAGGATCTGGTATTGACAAATCCAAGGAAGAAAGCAAATTAATCCTTTCTATTCTATCAAAGTTGGGTCCAGAATATGCAGTATTTGTCTCTGCTTTCCACACAGTTAGGCTCACAACAGGAGCAACTTGGAAGATGCCCACACTGAATACCTTCATTGAGTCTCTAGTACATGAGTAGGATAAGCTTATAAAGATGGGCACAATGAAGAATTCCAAAGCTCATGCACTTGTTGTGCATGCAAATGGGAAGAACAATTCCAAATCCAACCAGAAATTCAAAGGCAAAGAAAAAAAGGATTCATATCCAAGAAAGGAAGGCAATCCCAAACCTCCAGATGGATCTACTGGCTCAAAAGAAAAGAAGGACAAAAAGGGCAAATCAAAGTGCAGCTATTGCAACCGTGGGTACCATCCAGAATCATCATGCATGAAGAAGACCATTGATCTCATGGCTCAGACACTTCAACAACATAATCTTGGTAGCCTTATCCCTGAGAGTGCCAAGAAGAAGCAGGAAGAAAAAGCACCTGAAACAAGAGACAATGCTCATGCATTGATTTCTATTCATTCTTCTTCAGATGCATGGATCATAGACTCTGGAGCTTCACACCACATGGCAGCCACAAAAGAAGCTCTTTCTTCTTTGAAACCATATTCTGGTTCTCCTATTCTCATGGGAGACAGTTCTCCTATAGAGGCAACTGGAATAGGGAGGGCAGAGGTTGGAATTGGAAGTTTTGAGAATGTCTTACATATTCCAAAGCTTTCTGTTAATCTTCTTTCTGTGTATCAAATGACACATACTGGAACTGGTAGGAGAGTTGAATTCACCCCTGATTCGGTGACCATATTTGACATGCAAGACAACTCCAAAATTGTTGTTGGTAAGGCAAATCATCACTCTCATCTGTACACCTTTTCAGATTTTGTTGCTAAATCAGATTCTACTTTACTTCTAACACATGCAAATGATGAAAGTAGAATTTGGCATGAAAGATTTGGTCATTTAAATTTTAGATACATGCAGCAACTTAACAAACAGGGAATGGTTATAGGCTTGCCAGCCATAGACTTTTCTGATGGAATTTGTGAAGGATGTGCTCTTGGAAAGCATCCACAAGAAAAGTTTCCAAAGGGGAGTGCATGGAGAGCCTCCTCTCCTTTAGAGCTTGTTCACAGCGATCTTATGGGTCCATTTCCTGAACCTTCCATGAGCAAAGCCAGATATGTGTTAACATTCATTGATGATTACACAAGATACACATGGGTGTATTTTCTCAAATTCAAATCTGAGGTGTTTGAGAATCTCAGGATTTTCAAAGCCCATGCAGAGAAGCAATCTGGAAAAATGATCAAGATCCTCCGCGCAGATAATGGAGGGGAGTATGTCAACAATGATGTCCAACATCTTTGTGATGAAGCAGGAATACAATTGCAGAACACAGTTCCATACACTCCACAGCAAAATGGGGTAGCTGAGAGGAAGAACCAATCTTTGAAAGAGATGGCCAGCTACATGTTGCATGCTAGGTCCCTTCCCTCCAAATTGTGGGCTGAAGCAATCAACTGTGCTTCATACATACAAAACAGATCTTTTCACAAATCTGTCACAGGGCAAACACCTTTTGAAGCATGGAGAGGCAAGCAACCAGAAGTCACACATTTTCGCATCTTTGGATCTCATGCTTGGGCACGCATTCCTGCAGATAAGAGGAAGGCTTTGGAGCCTCAAAGCAAAGAATGCATCTTTGTTGGATATCCAGATGGTGTAAAGGGATACAGACTACTAGATCTTTCCACAGAAACACTCTTCATTGAAAGGAGTGTCTACTTTGATGAAAATCTTCCACATGCATCTCAGGTACAACATGCCACCACCTCTATGCTTCCTCATCTTACAAATCTTAGAGATACATGCAATCATTCTGATCTTATTTCAGATATTTCTGAATCTGATTTAGAGGAACATGAGCATGCATATGCTGATCCACAACCAATCCTTGATTTGGATTCTAGTGATGATTTAGTATCCCATGTGGAAAATCAAAGAACAAGGAGCTTAGCTGATATATATGAAGTTCCTCATGCACTCTCAGCTACCGAGCCCATCATGCCGATGCATGCTTATGTGGTTCTAGCATCTGACCCTCAAACTTATGCAGAAGCTACAGGGAATCCGCTTTGGGAAGCAGCCATGGATGAGGAGTACAACTCCCTCATTGCAAACCAAACTTGGGATTTGGTTCCACTTCCTTCCAATCGCAAGCTTGTCAGATGTAAATGGGTCTATAGAACAAAGAAATCAGCAGATGGACATGTGAGCAGATACAAAGCATGGTTGGTCGCCAAAGGTTTTCAACAAGTTCATGGCATTGACTATGATGAGACTTTTGCTCCAGTGGCAAAAATGGACTCCATTTGATTGGCTCTTGCCATTGCAGCATCAAGAAGGTGGGAGATTCATCACATGGATGTGAAGAATGCATTTCTTCACAGTGATCTTGAGGAGATCTACATGGAGCAGCCACAAGGGTATATACAAAATTCCTCATTGGTATGTAGACTCAAGAAGTCCCTCTATGGCCTCAAGCAGGCACCTAGAGCTTGGTATGATAAAATGGATTCTTATCTTCTGTCTCAAAATTTCATACGATGCAAATCTGATCCAAATGTTTATATGCTAAAAACATCTGATTCTTTGTTGCTCATAGTACTCTATGTAGATGATCTACTAATAACAGGTGATTCACCCACCGCCATTGCAGCAATTAAAACTATTTTGCATGATAGATTTTCTATGATAGACATGGGTCTCCTACATTTTTTTCTTGGCCTTGAAATCAGCCAGAATCAATTAGGAATCACAGTTGCTCAATCCAAGTATGCACGAGATCTCTTGGTTCAATTTCACATGACTGACTGCAAGTCAACTATCACACCTTTCCTATCAGGGGTCAAGCTTGAAGATGGCAAGGATACACCATTGGTTGATTGCACACGCTACCGTCAACTTGTGGGGAGTCTTCTTTATCTCACTCACACTCGTCCAGATCTCTCATATGCAGTGGGGGTTGTTTCTAGATACATGCAAGAGCCGCATGAGCTACATTGGAAGGCTGCCAAGCGTATACTTCGCTATGTCCAGGGAACCATTTGCTATGGGATTCATTATTTAGCAAGTTGTGCTTTGGATCTCATTGGTTACACTGATTCTGACTGGGCTGGTGATAACATTGATCGCAAATCCACTTCAGGGTATGTTCTTAGTTTGGGATCAGGGCCCATTTGTTGGTCAAGTAAGAAGCAATCTACCATTGCTTTATCATCAACAGAGGCTGAATATAGAGGTGCAGTCAACGCTACCATTCAAGTCATTTGGCTGCAACACTTCCTAACTGAGCTTGGTATCCTCTTTCATCATCCGACTGTCATTTGGTGTGACAATCAAAGTACACTGAAGGTTTGTAGAGATCCCATACAACGGCAACGGACCAAACACATCGAGATCCACATGCACTTCATCCGCGAATTGATACATGATGGAGTCATCGACTTGCAGTACTGTGCCACTTCTGAATAGATTGACGACATCTTCACGAAGACATTCACTGAGCAAAAGTTTCATTTTCTACGAGACCTTCTTGGTGTGAAGAACACTACATCACAGTAGCTGCCATGCACACTTAGTGTACTTTTGAGGGGGGGTTTTATTCCCACAGGGTTTTCCCTCTTTCGTCTTTTTTTTTGTCTCCTTAGTTAGACTTAAGGGGGGGTGTTAGCGCTTATTCCCAGTTATCTCCGCTTATTCCCAGTTATCTTCGCAGTTTACTCTTTCCTCTTGCGCCGGTTAACTCTGCTGTGTATGAATAACGAATGCTCTGTTATTTATGCCTCTTACGCCTAGTTAACTCTGCTGTGCATGCTAACAAATGCTCTCTAACGGTTGCATTTGCGTGAGTTAAGCTCATGTGCGTGAGTTAAGCTCATGTGCGTGAGTTAAGCTAACAAAGGATGTTTACATAATGTATGATGAACGCATCTTTGGTAATAATGAAAAATTCTAAGTTTGTTTTTCAACAAGCTGCTCTGTTTTTTTCTCTTCTCTGTTTTTTTTTTTCTTCTCTATTTTTTTTTCTGCAAGTTATCAATTTAATACTGCTTTTCCAGCAAGATCTATAATTTATTTTGCAGATTCCACTGCAATTTTACATTCCACACCACCAAAAAATACACTAATGTTTATTTAATCGACCGATGTGATGCATCCGATCGGAATCACAGATTTAGGCGTATAAAGTAACGATCCTCGATTCGAACAGAGATTTGCTCGTATATACATCTTCCGTGGGCTACCGGGATCCATAGATAGCGACATCTATACACCTGAATCATTCACTAAAATTTAAGAACAATGGAGCAGAAGGGTGAAGGCCATAGGAATTGATCTTGGAACAACTAACAGTTGCGTGGCAAAATAATGGGGTTGAAATTATTGAAAACGATGAAGGCAATCGAACCACTCCATCCATTACTTTCACATCCGCAGAGAGACTGGTACCAAGAGGTTGATTGGAAGGCTCAGCGACCCCTGTGTCCAGAAGGATAGGAGGCTGTGGCCTTTCTCTGTTGTTGCGGGTGAAAATGAGAATATCCACGCAGAAGTTGATGAACTGGAAGAAAAACTTCGATGTTTGAAAAGAGAATGCAGCTCGGTAGATGGTAATTTGTACTGGTTTTCCTCATGTACTCTTCACTTGTATAGTGTTAGTTTTAGGCCCTTGTAACAGTGCAGATAAATTGTTGTTCAAACATTGAATTTTTAATGCTGTAGGATATGGATATTGGACTAGTTTGAGACTCACATTAGTGCTCCATTTCTGTACTCCTGTATACACTGAGCAGCATCTTAACTACTATTATTTGGAGCAAATTTTGGGCTTTCTAATATGAAGGAGATTGAGTTTGTTTGTTTGTTTTTTTTATTTTTTTCATTAAATTTTCCATGGCGAATTAGAAGTATGTTAGTAAGTTTTAAAATAGTTTTTAATTTATTTTTCCTTCAAAATAAAGAATTGAAAAAGTAATGGTGAATACATATGTATGAATGTACAATGTAGTTTGTAGATGCATGTTTTCGGTATGAAAGATTCAAAGGAAAAACTGTAGCAGCAATTGTCTTTTAAGATAAAATTTTGTTCAATAAATATTTATTCTGTGCGTTCATTCATGAAGTGTTTTATGAACATCATGAATTCATTGCGATTCTTTGAGGTTTTAACAGCAGTATTTTTTATTTTCCCTAATTTTTGTACATGTACCTTTCAAATTAGTGTAGTTTTGAATGGGAATACTAAACAACAGTTTTTTACATCTCCAAGTAAATTGAGGAAAATTATGAATATTGCAGTATTAAAATGAAAGCATTCTAGTGTCAATATTTATGGGATTTTGTGGAGAATGTGTATTTAGACCCAGTGAATTAGACTGTTCCTAAAGCCACGACTTGGAGATAAAATGATTCATTAAAAGAAAATAAAAAGGATGTAAAGGCTTTGTTTTTTAATCTAATAAGTGATAGAGTAATTCATCAAGCTCTTAACGTAATAACTATTAAATCTATTTTTTTTTTTAAAGCTTGCAAAGTGTTTATCAAGGAATAATTATAGTGAAGATTATGAGATTGTATGTGTTTAGGAGTGAATTTGAGAACTTTAGATGAAATAATTAAAGAATATGAATGATTTTTTCACCCGTACAATAAATGTGGTGAACCAACAAGAGTCTCACCTCTCCACGGGGAAGAAAAAATTATTGAGAAGATATTGAGAAGTTTATCAGCAAGATTTTATCCAATAATAATATTTATTGAAGAGTTTAAAAATTTATTGACATTGACTCTTGAACCTCTTATGAGTTCTTTATAAACATATGAACAAGCATTGAACATGACAACTAGTCCCTCTTTTGAGCATGTATTTAAATAACATATATTCTTTAAATAAAAATGGAAAAAAATAATTTATCATCATGAAAATTTATCAATAAGTAGAGCTAAAGGTTTTCCAAGAGGTGGAAGATCAAACAATGTTTATAAAGAAAGAAGACCTAGTTATAACTTACATGAAGTAGGTGGAAAAGGTAAGGGCAAAAACAATAATCATATCCATGGAGGTCAAAGGTATGACAAATTTTATGTATGATATCATTTTTGTTAAAAAATTGGTTATTATACTAATAAGTGTAAAAAGAAACAATGTAATATGACAACGTTAAATATAAAGTTCTCTAAGAAAAATAACGTTGAAGATGAAAATAGTGGATTTATATTTATCACATGTAATGTTACTAAGACAAGCACCAAAAAAGTTTGGTATTTAGACATTATGGGTAGACATCAGATAAGTGGAAACAAAGTTATATTTGCAAACATTGATGTATTTGTACAATTAGAAGTGAAATTGGGGAAGAGTGACAAAATTTCAATGATGAGAAAAGATAACATCTCTATTCTCACTAAGGTGAGAAAAAACATATTTTTAATGTTTGTTTTGTCCCTAGTTTGAAACATAATTATATTAACTTTGGAAAACTTGGAAAAAAAATGGATATAAAGTTAATTTTAATAAATATGCATGTGTAATTTATGATAAGAATTTATATGCTTTCATTTAATGTTTTTATTAAAAATGAATCATGGCTCTAGCTTATTAGATTTAGAAATTTGATTTTTAGCAGTTCAAATTTATTGCATAAAGGGATATGTGTACCTAGATATGATTTCCTTGCATTCTAGGAATGATTGAGACATTGCAAAATAGAGTCTAAAAACTATCTTAGAAAATAGATGGTGTTTTTAGATGATAACCTTTTCTGCACAACACTGAAAATGGTTGACCAATGTTGAAACCCAACAAAAGTGACAATGTCTATCGAATGTGGGACTTGATATGAATATGTCTCCATGAGTCTAACAAATCTAAAACTTTTTACAACATTTAATCAACTACAGATGCACAATAATAGCTCTCAGATAATTTTATGATGCTCACATATGTCAAAATATATTATCTTTTGGCATAACACTATTCCACCACTATAAAGTAAGATTAAAGAAAATATGCAAGGTTAATGTCCCAAATCTCTTTGATAGTTACAATGACATAATCTGCATGCTAAGAATCAGGGCTCGCATAGTTTTATGCATGTGAGTGACCCATCCTAGATGAGAAAAAGGACTCCACCTTCTTTCTCTTAGATAATCAATAAATCCTATATGCTCCTTAATACAAATATATTTTAGTACAAGTATGTAGCCAAAAGACTATAATGGATAATGATAAAAAAATATAATCAATGTGTAGGATCCTTAACAAGTGTGTAATAGATAAACTCAATGCGTAACTCAATAACTTAGAAAATAGGAAGTTCCCCTTAGATTCTATAGATGACTTAGGTTACATATGTATATATAGATTTATTTATAGAAATTGGAAATAAAGGCATGGGGAATCAACATTTTTTTTAAATTGAAATAAATGCAAAAGTACATAAAGAGTTTAGTGCTCCAAAAAACCCCTGAAAGAAAGAGTTTGTTGGAAACATTTGAAAACCATCAAAAAGCAAAAAGCAATAACAATACATAAAATATTGCCTGCAGCAATCATATTCCATCTAAAATATTCATAAATATGGTATAAGATATACATTACAGCATCATAAAGTCTGCTCTAGGCAAGAACAACCACAATAAAGGTTTGTCAACTATCGTGCAAAAGAGACTTTAATTCCCGATTGATACAAATCCTCTTATTATTTAATAGCAGGTTTACTTAGTGTTTGATTTACTGAATCTAGAGATCCACTGCTATATTCTTCTATGAATTTGTCTAATATTCAAAGAAGAAAGAAGCAAGACAAAAAAGCACATCAGAGTAAAGCCTTAGAACTACAAAATCCTGGAGATCATTATGATAAAAAAATTACTTTGCATCTATTCCTCCAAAGGTGCATCAAAATAACATGTCTTAACACCATTAGCTATAACATTACCATGTAATCCAATCCCTACTAAGCCCTGTTTCTAGCTAAGCTTATGTCTAAAAATAGTAGGTAAGTCACAAAACATTGAATTCCACTATTTTTTCACAAATGGGTATCCCCAAAAAATATGTCTCATCCTTTCATATCGATGACAAAAGGGATAGTTGGCGAGTTGAATCATAATACATTTTAACCTATCCCTAATGGGTAGTTTGCAATGTAGTATCTTCCAAGCCATCGATTGAGCATCAGAATCAACTTTTGATTTTCAGATATGAGTAGTGAGTTTAATCTAATACCTTTCACTAAACCTATAGTTCCATTTGATATTCAAATGAGGCTTTAAAGGCAAGTCAACAAGCAATTGGATGTATATCTTCGTTAAAATAAAAAAAAGAAAAGGATAAGAAACCAACCATAACTAGTCTTTGAAAAAATTACATTGGATAGGGGTTGATAACTTCATAGATAATTCTAGAGGCACCAAGGACTGCAAAAAAAATAAAAATGGTTTATATCTATTACTCAAGCCAAATTGATTTTTAATAGTCTGCCATGGTAACGAGCTCTCAATGTAGAAAAATTCCAAAGATCTCCAACACAACAAACTCCCTTGTTAAATAGAAAATAAGACTATTTAGGACAACTTAAGGCAAGGGGTTGGGCTTGATAATGAATATGTTTGTTTCACCAAATAGAAGAGATGGAAAAGTTGAACTTATGTTGCAAAGATGCATCCCTCCATTTTAATAAGTAATAAGTATTTTGCCAAGCCTTCCAAATAGATTGTAAGGGTGGTGAGGCTTTCACAGAGAAAAATGAAGCATGGATAATTTTGTCTAGCCATCCCATTGATTTCCATTTTCCTTTCACTGCAACCAGGCTAATTCTATTTCGTATAAGAGCTTTCCATGGTTCTTCACCTCTGACAGCTCTAACAATCAATTTGGCTACTAAACAATCTCCTTATGATTTTGGATCTATTGGCCCCAAACAACCTTTACATTTAGGTTGAATATAGTGGGCCCATGATGTAGATATAAAATCAGCATTACCATCCCATTTAGCATAGAGAAATCGTCAGATAATTTTAATTAAGTCCTCATAACATTTTTTTAAGGCATCCAACAAGATGAGTAATAAACATGTGTGGCAAGAAAAAAATTGTTAGTTACTTGGATTTACCTGCCAAAGAGAGGAATTTATTCCTCCAACTAAAAATTTTGTTCTTAACTCTGTTAAGGTATTAATTCCACATATCAAAGATAGAAACTCCAAGACCAAAAGGGATCCCAAGATACCTCGTAAGCTCTCCATGCTTAATTTATTTCCATTCATGAGGTATCCATTTAGGAACAGACCTTGTTTGGATCATCAAAATTTTTATTTTATCATAAGCAATCCTAGACCCTAAAATTACAGAATACAGTTCTAAAATAACCATTGTATTAGAGATGTATTTTTCAAAATTTTGTAAGAATTATCAATTTTACGCAATTGTGCTTTTGTTGCAGAAATGGAAGTTTGAAGTTTGGTATTGTTAGAATCAACATTATGAAGTTTTCTATCATGAACGAGTTTTCCTTGGAGAGATTTTTCCCTTCCTTTTCGCTACCAAGCCATTCTTTTATCAAATGAGCGAAGAAAAGTGACACATTGAGAAATTGTTGCACACCACCAATCAATCCAAGAATCCTCTTCTTCCTGTTTAGGTATAGAGTCCCAGATTCCCTCGAGGGCAACGAGACAAACAAAATTCTTTAAGTGGGAAATATTGAGTTCGAAGGGGAAGGAAATGTTAATATTAAACTTTTAAGGGTAATGATCCGAAAGGGTGGTAGAATAGTCTACCTAAACACATAAACCTATCAAGTCACAAGTTACATAAATGGTCATTGGACTTTTAACCATTACTTAAAAAATGGTCAAATTATAGAAATATTATAAAATAAAGATCAAGTTATATTGAAAGATGATTGGGTAAACCTTAAAGCACATAATTGATAGAATTAAAAATGTCCATTGAAAAAAAATACAATGAGACAAAACTATGAAGGGTCCAATATAAATAAAATATATATTAAAAAAAATCAAATTAATAAATAAACAAAATATACCAATACATTAAAGAGATGCAAATATATTTGGAGGGGACGGCATAGCTAATTAGGGACTGTTTTGGGACTAACCGACGGACTGCCTGTTATAGGAAACTGGACACACAATATTTTATTTAGTAAATATATTAAAGAATGTGTAAAAAGGCTGTGGCCGTCAATTTTAAATTTCTGGTGCAGTACAACGGTGTGAAAGGGCATGTTTTGAAATCGACTGTCACAAAATTAATCAGTTAGGAGTAATTGCTTTTAAGATTCAAGTTTTCACAGTTTGCAAATCCAATCAAATAGAAATCGGTGCTGAGATTGTGATTCTGTGAGGCTTTAATTCAGCAGTATCTTTTTATTATGTTGCCTAGTTTTTGTACACGGCTTTCAAATTAGTATCAGCACATGTTTGAAGGGAAGAGTAAACAACAGTTTTTCACATCTTTAAATTGGAGAAAATTATGAATATTGGAATCTTAAAATGAAAACATTCTTCCACTATTAATATTTGTGAGATTTTGTGAAGAATGTGTATGTTAGAACCAGTGAATCAAAATGTCCTTAATGTTATGACTTAGGGATAAAACGATCTATTAAAATAAAATGAAAATAAAGATGTTTGCTTGTCAAATGTAGATGACCATATTTATAATTTTGTTGCAGGCACTTGCCTGTAGCAATATTAAATACAGCTGTACAGCTTTCTTCTTCTTCTCTGTTGGAGGCGTGCCTGTTGGCAATCCCAACCAAACGTGTTTCCCAATGCCTTGGCGTTGGCAGGTTCTCCCACTACCCTTATCTCGATCGTGAAACCATAAATACATTCCAAGATAATATTGTAAGCCGGCACTGGTATGCAATATTAAAAACTGCCACGATTTTCTTCTTCCTCTCTGTTGGGGCCTACCTATCGGCAATCCCAACCAGATGTGTTGCCCACTGCCTCGGCCATCTTCATTTGGCATGAATGGGTGGGTAGCAAAGCTGATCAGGGACTACTGGCCATTAATGACTTATAGGCTCAACTCAAATAAATTTCTTGAGCTCGTTCGATTCTTCATGAAAAGTATCAAAACTGGCAGCCATGGTCTCAATTCGGGTTTGAAGAGGGATTGCCCTACGTGCTAGGAAACACTTCTTCTCTTTCATCTTCTTCTAGCTCTGCTTCTAATTCTACCTTCTAGCTAATGATCGCGACAATCCATTCTTTCATATTTCCTACACCTACCACCTTGCCCAAATTCTCTTCAAAGTTGCTCATCAAGAAAGCTAAAACCCCAACCAGCCCATACTTGCAGTTAATATTTTCAGGCCAGTGAATTGTCTGAAATCATATGAAGGGTCTCTTCATGAGGGTTGGCACACACAATTTGAGAATTCAATTTGCAATTTTGTCAAGATATTTTGAGGAACATTAATCGGTTTTGAATTTGGCAATGATCCAAGAAGCAGTTCAACCCAGGGGCTTCTCCAGAAGCACTGGCACCAATCTAAGCAGCTTTTAAGTATGCCAAGTGCTACAGCCCTTGTGATATTTGAGGCGGCAACTGTTATCACATAGATTTTGCACATGTTTCTTGATGTAATAGCTCGTTGTGCAAAAACTAAGTTGATACAATGGGAACACCTCCAAGATGTAGGACCTTGGCAAATTGAGATGAACCTACAAAGAAGGCCGACTTTCTTTCTCTAAATCTGGTGCAATTGTTAAAATACCAATTTTATAGAAATTTTGTTCGTTTAGTGTTCTTGCTCCTAAACCAGGGTTTGACTGGGGAAAATAGTTTAAGAATGAAATTTATAAAATTGAAAATGGTGATTGCACCAAATATTTTTATAGTGGATTTTAATGCTTGGTTGAATGAACTCAACAAAACAAAAAATAGATTGAAATTTGTTTGAGCAAAAACTCATACAAATAGGAAATCCGAGACAATATTTTTGTTATTTTTCATAGAAGGGAAAAGATTCTTTTATTTTAATCAAACAATCTTCCAAAAGGGTAGAAAATACCACAAATGAAATTTCTTGATTGAAATAAGATTTAAAATTTTCACAAATATTCAAATAACTTGCATACACAGATTTCTCAGACAAGAAAGACAAATCTTCAATTATTTTTCATTCTCCAGGTTACATCTTGTAGAAAATATATTCAAAATGTAAAATAATATTACTAACAATAAAAAGATAGATTGGGCTACGGGGACTTGCCCATCTTTATACAAAAGATCTCATAAATGAGATTTAGTCATTAGAAACTCCAATTTCCAGTAGAAAAATCATGTAAATCTAGAACTTCATGTAAAAAGAGGCATGATTTTATGTTTATTATGTCATTAACTTGGTAAAATGATTTGGAAGAGAGCATGCAAGAGCTGGATGTGATCTTCAACTCGGTATGGTGTGGATAGACTTGAGAAAACTTCATGCAATGCCTTTCTTTCCCCTTCATGCAGTTGCAATGGCTTTTCATTCAAATGGCACGCCAAAGTAGAACTTATTCATTGAAGAAAAGATAACTAAGAAATAACTTAAGTTACTTTTTTGTAAAACCCTAAGTTAAAATTTTCATGTGAGACTTTTACAACTTGCAAGTCATACCACTTTGTCAAAACTGAAATTCCAATTTTCAATATGTGTTTTTTTACAATTTAAGCAATTCTAATTTGTCAAAATCAAAAATGTAATTTGCAAGTCTATTTTTTACAATTTCCACCCTGTCAAAATAGAAAGTATGAAATACACATGGCTCTTTCTCAAAAAGAGCTATAAAAATATAGTTACAATTTACAAGATGCAACTTTACAATAATAATGAGAATACAATATATGAGAATGTTTTTAATAGAAAAAATTAATCAATTTTGAACACTTCATCAGCCTCTTTATCTTTTGCTACCTGTAATTTTTGAACATATGCATCAAAAGCCTTGAAAATCTCTTGGATTCTCTCTTCATCTACATCAAAAGAGTAGAGCTTTGTAATCTCACAATTTGCTGATGTGTCAAAAAGTTCCCTCCTCAAAGTCTTGATTTCTTAAATATCTTTACCCATCTTATCCAGCGTGTTATGATATTTGATGTAGCAATGGATAGAGTTCAAGGTAAAGACTGTATCTTTAGCAGATTCATTTTTTACCACTTCTTTGAATTTTATCTAAACCTCTTCTAATGAAAGGAGGTTATCTTCATAATCTATTGGCCTACATGAAAATTTACTCAATAATTTCTTTGTGTCATACAACATGTCAATGGCCTTGTCATGGGAAACTTTAGCCTTATGTGCAACATCCTTGATCAACTTTATCCTGAATTGTGTAGCTTTGTCTAATTCCTCTTGTTCCCCAACATTTTTTAGTATGTTTTCTACAAGGAGGATATCTATGTCAATCGAGTCTATAGTTATCAATTTGGGATAGTAAAGATTCAAACTTTCTATTTCTCTCTCATATTTGTTTGCCAGTTCTCTCAATGTGACCCTTCTTTCCCTAATAATTATGTAATGGTCTATTATTATATCAATAATCTTATTATTTTTAGAGATGATCTCCTCTAACTATTCTTTAGTAGCCCTTCCCATGCTAACAATTTTTGTCACTACATCAAGTGTTGCCTGATTTCTGATCTAGGTGACTAGTTTTGCTAGTTCAAGTTGAGTTGATGGACCAATGGGCTCTATAAATTCTTTTACTGTAACCATAAGTTGTTTAACCTTATTTTTCAGCTTGTACTTAGTGACCATGCCACTATCTATTTTTTCAAAGAGGGATTTGATGTTGGATTAAACATCATGTTTCAACCCCTCCCTTATTGTATGTCCAAAGTGAATATTCAATACATGATAGTCCCCCACCACTAGATCTTCTTTATGTTTATTTGGTGGAGGGACTACAATTTCTACATATCTTTCCCCTTTGTCGTAACACAATATACTTAAGAAGGTCTAGGGAGTAGTCTTGGATTTCTTCTATGTGTCTGAAAGACCAAAATCCAGTGTACTTGGGGAAATCATTTGATTGTGTTTCTTCCCACTATTTATGTTAACCAAGTAGGTGTAGCATCCTGCTATGTAGACACTATCATTTGAGAATCTACAACTGAAAATGTTGCATTGGTAGGTATGATGACAAGTGTTGAATCCTATATTGATGTTTTCATTGATAGCTCGATAGATGTCTATGTGATTTCATCTCCATCTATGGGCTGAAGGTCCACATTTGCATCAAGGACCTATTTCTCACCTATCTCCACTGAAGGGGTTAAGGAAATTGTGGAAGTGGAAGAGGTGGGGACAATGGGAACAAATGTGTCTACTGGGGGTGTAGGAGATGTAAGTGATATTAATGGGGGGTAGACACAGGGACTAAGAACTTGGGGAGTGGTGGAAGTGTGGAGGCTAAAGCATAAAATGAGTTAATCAAATGGATTTGGCCACTCAAGGTTGGTAAGTTAGGAAATATAAAAGGGGATAAAGATGAAACAATACTTATCCTAGGAGTTGGGATTACTAGTGGAACTGAAATTAGGATGACTATGTTTATTGCTATTTAATGATGAGTTGTGTTGGAAATCAATGGGGATGGAATGGAAGGAATTATAAATAGAATGGAAGGAGTGAAATTATGGGAAGGGAAACTAGAGTGGAAACCTAATTATCTATTAAAGGGGGACCTTGAGTGTCTACTTCACTTATTTGCACTGGTTGTAATGGACTTATTATTGTGGGTAAAGTGGTGGGAATAAAGGAGGGAGTCACTTGAGATGTAAGAGGAGTGGAGACAGGAGGTGGAGGTTTTGGAGTTGGGGGAACAATAGAGATAGTTATAAGATGCACTATATAAATAAGAGTTATCACTATGACTAATATAGGGTTTGAAGCTGTGGATGCTTCAACTATAGCTGTGTCCTCAGATCAGTTGACGTTTGTATGGGACTAGTTATAGATGAGGAACAGCTTGTGGTTGTGATCTACTGCTAATTCATATTTACTGGATTGCCCCTTCTTGGCCTTAGATTTATTTTTTTATTATGAGAGATCACTGGCCTCTTTGATTATTCTCTTGTTGTGCCACTAGAACCCTATATTGATGGAGGAATTCATTCTTCCTTGAAATTTAATAGCTTCTCCATAATACTCACTATATCTTTGGTCACTTGGACCCCTTTAATTATGAGCCAATATAATGTTTTACTGATTACATGTGCAGTTTTGTCTATCAAAGAGAAAGATTCAGGGACTGACCACCTTACTACTAGAAAGGGTTGAGTAATATTTTTTTCATAGTAGTTATTTTCCATTGGGGATTCATCATCCACCAAATCCTTGGGGACTAGTGCCAAATCAAAAGCTTTGACCTGATCCAAGGTCATTCTAGAGTGGTCCTTCAATCGGACTTTCTCTTCATCATATAAATCCTCCCAATAATCTTCAAAGTATGGAACATGGGAATATGTATAAATTCCCAATGTGATGGTGATGTCACCATAAACATCATAGTATGGCCTTGCCTCCAAATCCCCCAATATGATTTGTGTCATTTATGCCTCAACACACTTGGCTTTGAGTAAGGAGTGGCATGTGTATCTACCTATATTGATTGGGAAATGAATTCCAAAATTATGTTTGATGGATAGAAGCTTATGAGTTTCAATAAGTTATCTTACTAGATCCATTAATACCCACTTATGACTAAGATACATTGGGAGTGTGTAAGGGTAGCCACTAAATCCACATACCCTGATATAAGAATAGATGGGGAATTGAATGAAGTAGGAGCCCCAACAGATGATTTTTGTAGTATATGCATTTGAGAATATTTTTCTCAACATTATTATGATGCAATAGATAAATGCATCATTGACCCTCCTAAATTATTGCCTATTGGCCTCCAAAGTGAGGTTAGGATAATAGTTATGAACTCTACTTGCCTTACTAGCTACTGTGTTGAGCCCTGGTAAAGTTTTCCTTTTGGATAATATGTACACTAAGTAGGAGGTCATGTAAAAATTTCCTATGGTTTACACCTCCATAAATTTCTTGTAGATGGAATTATGAATGAGTTATGACCAGTGGATATATTTTGCATTTTGATGAATGACCCAAATGTACTGATACATTCACTCCTAGAAGCTTTTTGCATCAGGACTACTAGTGACCCTATGTAGCAATATTATTATGTTTCCAACCTCATCTTTGAAATAAATTCTTACCAATGTCTGTGGTAATTTGGTAGAGGCAACCTTTGGGGTCTTAATCCATTATTTATTTATCATTATCTGGCATCCCTCTTTGTTGTCTTGAAACAATTGTTGGGATGTTTATGGAGTTATGTCAAAATAACTCTCTAAATTTGGGATCACAAACACTAAATTAATGAAATTTGGGTCTAGATTTAAAATATTTTCCCCTCTATCATTTAGGACCTCTCTTTTGTCATCATCATAATGTTGTGCTAGTGTCAGCACTAGCTCAGGGCTTTGGACCGTTAGTGGAAAAGATTTTGCTTGTGGCAATCTAGAGTCATAGATACTCTAGATCCAACCATTCTTGAACTCCACATTTATTTTGGTCCAAAAATCCCCTAGGTCAATGTGACATAGGCCTATATCAATGATCTTAGTAGTGTTGGATTCTAGGTTGAGAGTCACCTGGGGCTTTTTATTTTTAACTTCATCTCCTTTTTAGACATGAATTTTGGAGAAAATTGTTAGTGAAAATCAATTACAAGAGCTGGCAAGATTTTTAGGTACTAGAAGCAGGTAAAATCTCTTATGGAGATTGGAGGTACTCTAAGCAAGTGGAAAGTTCACGAGAAAATGGTACTACAAAAAGAGGTTGAAATCTCTAGTAGAGATTGGAGGTGCAAAATGTAGGTCAGTTCTGTGGCAGATCTGGGAGGTGTTTTAAGCAGGTTGAAATCTCATGGAAATGGGAGGTGCTTGAAGCAATGGAGAATCCCATGGAGATGGGGTTTTTGAAATAATAGGAATGTTTGCAGGGTTGGGAGTTATTATTCATAGGGTGAAAACCCACGTTAATGAGAGGTATTCTAAACAAGTCCAAAGTTTATGGAGATTTGGAGGAATCTTTGAAGGAATATTCTTTAGTTATTGGGAATATACGATGGTATATTCATTGTATTTTGAATTTGGAAAAACACTAGGTATGAATATGAAATCTTGGGGGAAATTCCTAGAATTTTAACTATTTTTAAACCTTGAAAAACATAACCTATAATAGACCCTACTATGCCCATAACATGAAAAGCCTAAGAAATCTTAAATGATGCTTTAAGCAATAAAAACCCTAATAAATCAAAATCAAAATTTTGTAAAAATGAAAGAAACTCAAATGTTTTAATTGCAAGAAAAGTGCCTTAAGGAAATGCATAAGTTTCAATAGAATACCGTGTAGAGGTGGAAAAGGTCATCATGGCATTACTTGCAGGCATGGCTTTATGCATGGCTCAAGGTTGCTGGCAAAATTTCATGGATTGCAATGTTGTCAAAGCTCCAGATCTCAATTTAGCAAGTTAATAATGAATTAACAATCCTTAATTTCCATTTATATATATTGAATATTTTTGCAATTAATGCACTCATGGAGGTAGTTGGTAGAATCCCAGAGTCGACAAGTAATTTTACAAAATTATAAATTGCACATTAACCTCTAGATTCTACAGGTTGAGATAAATTGACCTCTTTGGAAATGGGAAGGTAGAAAATGGACTGCAATTTGTAATTTTGCAAAATTACAAATTCCATTTAGAGTTTCAGATTCTATGGGCTTAGTTTTTGGCAGGAAGTGGAACCTAGATTACAATTTATAATTTTACAAATTTTAAATTGCTCTTCAGGTCTTAGATTCTAAATAGAGTGGTTCACAAGAAGTGAAACTATGTCTACAATTTACAATTTTGCAATTTTCAAATTACAAACTGAGTTCTAGATTCTGTAGGGTGTTTGGTTTATAGGATCTAGAACTCCACTTGTAATTTCTAATTTTATAAAATTGTAAATGGGTTTTTAGAATCCACCAGTTAGTGCATTATAGATCTAGAGCTCAGACTATAATTTATAATTTTGTAGTCATAACTTCAAATTTCATCACTTAATGCATTACGAGATCTAGAGCTCAGGAAGCAATTTACAATTTTGTAAATTACAAATTACAGATAGAGTTCTTGATTCCACAATACAAAGGAAAAGTGTGTTTTGGGTTAATTTAAGGGATTTTTCCAAAAAATTAGGGGGTGTCCCTTAAGGTACTTAATATTTTAATATTTTTGGGACAAAAATATCAATATTTTTGGTGAACTTTGCTGAATGATTGCCTATTAATCAGTTTCTTTCCAGTAGCCTTATATTTTATTGGGCATGGAGTCATTTTAAGCTTAACACACTTCACCCTAGTGAAGAATAAACTAGGATTTACCTAAAGAAGAACAAAACAGGGAAAAATATTAAAAAATAAGGAAACAAAACTCCTAATGAGTGACTTGTGTGAAAGCACTTATTTTATAAAACACAACTAACCCTATTATATATAAAAATTTATTTTTTGTAATGAATTCCTACCTCAAAATAAAGCTTTGAGGTATATTTCATTGACTGATATAGGCAATTTTGAGTTATTGAGCTTTGGATAGATGGAATGCATTAGTTCATTTGCACTAAGTTATAATATATGAACCGCTCCATATTACATCAAATCTGGTGTGCTTGCCTAGCTTAACCTTATCTGCATCCCATTTGAGAACCATGTCTCCTTATTTGAATCTCCTGTCAAATGTCTTTTTGTCAAAAGTACTCTTTGTTTGACCCTAATTTGCTACCAGAATTTTAATTGATTGGTTCTTAATTTCTACTAATTCCATGAGTTCAACCAATCTTACGGTCATTTCATCTTTGTCAATCAAATCCAATTAGTGATTAAGCTCTAGAGATGGTAACTAAATTGGAAGTGGGACTCTAGATTCCCTTCCATCTAACATGAATGGGGAGTTTTCAATGGCTCTCTTAGGGGTGATCCTAACAACCCATAGTGTTGATTTCAACTTTGTGTGCCATGTCCTCTGGTTATCCTCCATTGTTCTTTTGATAGTTCTTGTGAGGTTTTTATTGGTAGACTTAGCCAAGCCATTACCTTGTGGGTAGTAATTGGAATAAGTAATTAGGTATATATTATGATTTACAACCCATTCACCCACTTGAGTGTCCATAAATGCTTTGGCATTGTCTGAGATAATAGTGTTGGGAACACCAAACTTTAAAACTATGTCATCCATGAATTCTAGAATAGATGCCTCCATGGGATCTTTCAATGTAACTGATTCAATCTATCTTTTTAAATATTCTATTGCTATGAAGACCCATTTGTGGCATGCACTCAATAGTGGATTGATCATACCAATGAAATCCAATCCCCATTGAGTGAATGGTTGATCTACTTGAATTGGTCAGAGAGGGAAGGATGTTAATCTTTTTTTTTCCCATGACATATGCACACTTCTCATAGTTCCTTACCCATTGATGGGAATATTTGAATAATTTCAGCCAATAATATCCCCCTCTCATTATCTTGATGGATGTGGTTCTTACTGAGAAATGTCCTCCTTATGGGCCATCATGAAATTCTTTGAGCACCTTAGGGACTTGATTGTACTCGATACATCTTAGCATAACTCCATTCATATATTTTCTAAAAAATATTCCATCAATAAGAATTTAAGGAAAATATTGGGGTCATAAATACCTTTTCTTTGATTGTTGAAAGTCATATAGGTACTCACTAGTTTGTAGGAAAATGATCATGTCACAGATCTAGCTATTGAAAAGAGGTGAATTGGCTATCTAAGGTGCACTTTGAACATATACTATTTAAGATACCTCTTCAATAGTCTTGATATCAAGATGTAGTTATTCACACAATCTCTTCCCTCTTACAAGCCTTATGATTTTGATGTCCACATCATATTCCATGAGCTTTGTGATCCATCCTGCTCTTTTTTCATTTATCTCCCAGCTCAGCAGGAACTATTTGACACTCTGGTGACTCGCCATTAGATGAGTTTTATTATTAGAGAGAATACTCCTAAACTTTTTGAGAGCTTTAATCATAATATATACTTGCTTCTCCATGAAACTATAATTTTCTTCATAATTCTTCAAGGATTGACTGAAGAAAGATATTGGTTGTTCCAATTGTTCTTGATTCTATTAAGTTAGGATAGTTGAGATGCTTCCTTCCCATCCAAATGCATATAGAATGAAATATTTTTCTTATTTTGGGTTGATTAGGGTAGGTTCTTGAGAAATAGCCTGCTTGATGGCTTCAAAGTTATATTTTCGCTCATGTGTCCAGTTGAAAATGATACCCTTCTTTAGCATTGCAGTAAGGGGTGTTGCAATAGAGGCAAAACTTGGAAAAAATATTCTTACAAAGTTGATTTTTCCAAGAAAGCTCTATAACCCTTTCTTATAGCTTGGTAGTGTTAATGCAGATATAACACTTATTCTCTTTGGGTCTATTGCAAGACCTTCCTTTAACACAATGTGTCCTAGTAGTTTTCCTTCATAAACTATAAAAACACACTTTTTGGGATTGAGGGAAACTTTTAATTCTTTTCACCTTTCAAAAATATTTCTAAGGTGATCCAAGTGTACATCATCATGCTTTGATTAGAGAGTGATATCATCTAGATATACTAGTATCATCTCATTTACCAAAACTATAAAAGCCATATCCATAACTCTATGAAATGTTGCACCAAAATTGGTTAGACCAAATGACATCTTTTTATATGCATGTGTACCCTATTTTATGGTGAAAGTAGTCTTGAAGTAGTCTTATTCTTGCACCAAGATTTGATTATAACTAGAATAATCGTTTAGAATTTTGATCTTGATATAGTTTACAAATTTTTTTCCATATCAGGAAGAGGATAATGATCATTTAAAGATGCTTTGTTTAGATCCTTAAAATATACACAAATCTTGATTTCACCATTCTTATTTCTTATAGGGACTAAATTAGCAACCTAAGATGAGTTCTTGCTAGGAAAGATGATATTAACCTCTATCAGTTTAGATAGCTCACTCTTCATCAAAGGTTCTATTTTTGGATTAATTAGTCTCTACTTATTTCTAATATGTTTGGTATTTAGATCCAATTATATTATATGTTAAGCTAAGTTGGGGTCAAACCCCCTTAGATCATGATAACTCCAAGCGAAGTTATCATCAAACTCTTGACACAACTCAATAAAATCTTACTTTTCAGAATCATTTCATACCTTTCCTATTTTTGGTGATTTTTCTTTTGAGATGACCATAGGCTCATAATCTTATTCATTCGCTGGGATGTTATTCTTCTCACCTTTTAGTTGATCATCTAAATTTAATATGTTCTCTAATGTAACAAGACCCATAGGTAATTTATTTATCTTCAACTAGATGATTTGATCTCCATATTGATCCTAGAATCTTGACTAGTTCCTATCTGAGAATTCAACTTCTTCTCTTAGAAAGTTGACAATCTATTGATCACTATTGAAGACTTCCCAATTAGTTTCATTATCAAGAACAAATAACCTTAATATCAACCTTACATGTTGGTTATTTTTCTCTTTGTTTCTTTTGATAGGTTATATTAGGAGCCTATTGAGGCCATATGATCAATATCTTTGTTTTATGCTCTTGATACCACTTGAATGTTCAAAGTGGTAAAATATTTTAACAGATCCCAAACCCTATGTTTGTAAGATCTTAAAAAATTATTCTTAGTTTCAATTTTGGATCTCACTTAGTGAACAATTAGCTCACTATCACCAAATATTCATAGGAACTTTATCCCTCTATTTTTGGCCAATTGTAGCCCTCAAATCAAAGCCTCATACTCAACTACATTGTTTATACAGCTAAATTGAAGTCTGAAAGAATAAAAGTAGCTCTCCTTTTATGGAGAGATCAAGACAATCCCTGTACCTACACCATTCTTGCTTCTCAAACTATTAAATAATAATTGACACATCCCTTGAAGATCTTCAGCTAGCTTTACTACGTTTAGGATAATTACATCATTTTCATGAATGCAATATGTACCAAATCCTATTTCCTGTACATTGTCATAAGGATCAAATTGAAGGGTTGAATCTTATTCATCTAGATGAGTGTCTAGAATCTCTTTATAGGTGTTTTAACTTCATGATCAATCTCCTCTTCCTAGTCCTACAATATACAATTCATGTATATAGGAATAGGAGTATATGGCTCTATATGGTTTTTTGTGATTGACTCAGCTCTTATTGTTACTCTTGTTTCATATCTTATCTTAAGAAACATGTAATACCAATCTGTAGATATATATCCTCCCATCTTTTCAGTGAAATCTCATGAAAGACAAATGGCAAAGTAAGGGGGATATCTATAACTGAGATATCTTGTGAAATTGACAAGCTTGGACAAGTGTAAATAGTGAGATTTATCACTTTTATTATTCCTACTATTTGAATAGTAGTCCCATCTAATTGAACAACTCCTTTATTTATATGTATACATTTCATACCAAGGGCATCAACTATTTTCTTGGGCATTACTGAATTGCTAGACTTTGAATCTACCATGCAATTATGAATGAGATGTTTCCCTACTACAACCCAAAGATAGAAGGGGGGAGGCTTACCATTTTTGCTCATTTTGGTGTCACTTGATGACTGACACAAATTAATTATAGAATTAGATCACTTGGATATAACCTTTTCTATTATCTGGAAGTTCTTCAAAGTCTCTTATAATAAATTCCTTTACGTGGGAATAGATAGTGCTTCCCACATAGTAACATTTAGATTGGTATTCTTCATTTGCTCAATAATATTGAAAGGAATATTACCATAATTTATCGGTGGCTTTGTAGAAGCTATGTCTTCTTTTACAAGATTTGGATTTGGTACCTTTGATTTGGGTCAGCTTGTAGGTACAAAGGTCAACCTTTGTACTATGTTTCTCTTTGCAGAATCTAGTACAACTTTGGAAGTTGTAGCTTGTTCCACCTTGAGGGGTTGATCACTTTCTATTGCTATTTTATTTGAACACATATTATCTACCATCATACCTCCACCATTGAATAATGTTTCCTCTTGATATACACCACAAAAGTCATCCCCTTGCCAATTTAGAAGAGTTACCTCACCTTGAGTAGGTTCTAGTATATCTATTTGTTGGGAAGTGGGTTATTCTTGCTATCCTTGTGTACTTGATATGCCTTACACCATCAAAGATTTAATACTAACACCACTAGGAAAAGTATTTTTATTATGTGTCTAAAAACAAGGATAACACCACTCATACCCCTAAACTAGGTTGTTCTGAATAGATATAATAGCTTTGGTAGTACCAAGTGCAAGTAAAGCACAAATAGTTGGAGGTTTTGATTTCATATTTTAACCATGCAGATGTGAATTACCTTGGTATGGATACCTATTGGGTTGGTATGCTAGGTTAGCCTACTGATAAGGCTTATAGTTCTAGGATTGTTGCCTCTTAATTATTAGTAACTCATTTCTATAACTCTTGAGCAATGACTTATCCTCATATAAATCATCTATAGGAGTGAGATTTAAAGCCGGCGCTTTGCTTGTGGTGGGAATTGTATTAATTTTAGGTGGTGGAATAAGAGGTATTTCTAGAAATAGAGGCATTAATGGATTTGGGGAAATTTTCCCTCCTTGAATTAAATAATTTTATACCCTTATTGCAATTTCATAGGCATTATGAAGTGTGGTGCCACCCATTGATTGAATCATAATAGTTATATCACTATTCAAAGATCTTAAGTAATATAAGAAATCATTAGAATAATATTTTAATATTATTCCATGTCTTATGGAAATGGAAATTGAAGTCAATCATGTGCTCATGAGGAGCCCGTTGAATAGCAATTAATTGTTCAACTAGGGAGAGGTGGTCACTCTTATCTTCAAATTGATTGTATAGTGTAGTTTCTAAGTCATCCCAAAACTCAGATAGAGTTGGGAGCAAGACCTTTGTACCATTGTAAGGCCTTACCTTCAAAAAAAGAGACTATAAATATGATTGAAACATTATCATGTACCATGTTGTGGATTGAAGATATATTAGCAATATCTTGTATGTGTTTCATAGGCGTGGTGGAAGTTTCACTAGAAAATATGGCAGGATTTTTAAATCTAAGGTAAGTATGTCATCATAATTTTCCAACTAGAGTGGGTTACCTCCATTGAAAGCTATGAAATTTATATTTCTAGCCATTATGAGAGGTATGAAACTGATGGGAATACTTGGAGGAGATGCAAATAAAATTATAGGATATACTCTAGGGCAAAGGACTAATGATTTTGATCTCTTTTTAGAAGGAAATGATAATTCTAAAAAATCAAGTGCTTTTAAAATTTGTACAAAGCTTGTACAATGCTCACTGAGAATAGCACCAATCTCTTTGTAATTTTTGAATCTCATCAGGCATGCCAAAAACTATTATCACATAGATTTTGCACTCATTTCTTGATGTAGTAGTTTGCTGTGCAAAAACTAATGATACAATGGGAACACCTCCCAGCTATAGGACCTTGTAGAATTGATGCAAACTTCCAAGTAAGGTCGACTTCTTTTCACTAAATCTAGTGAAATTTATAAAATACTAATTTTATAGAAATTTTGTTCCTTAAGTGTTCTTGCTCCTAAACTAGGGTTTGACTAGGGAAAAGACTTTAAGAATGAAATTTGCAAAATTTAAAATGGTGATTGCACCAAATTTTTTTATAATGGATTTTAATGCTTGCTTGAATGAACACAATAGAATATAAAATGAGAAATCAAAGGCAATATTTTTGTTATTTTTCATAAAAGGGAAAAGATTATTTTATTTTAATCAAATAATATTCTAAAAGGGTATAAAATACCACAAATGAAATTTTGTGACTAAAATAAGAATTGACACTTCCAAAAATATTCAAATAACTTACATACACACAGATTTCTCAGACCAAAAAGGAAAATCTTCAATTAATTTTCATTTTTTAGGTGACAGCTTCTAGAAAATACATTCAAAATACAGAATAATATTACTCAGTAAAAAGATAGATTGGCTATGGGGTCTTTCCCATCTTTATAAAAATGATCTCATAAATGAGATGTATTTATCAAAAACTCTTATATGCAGTAGAAGAATCATGAAAATATGGAACTTCATGTAAAAAGAGGCATGATCTTTTATTTTTTATGTCCTTGACTTCGTAAAATAGTTTGGAAGAAATCATGCAAGAGCTAGGCATGATCTTCAACTTGGTGTGGCATGGATAGACTTGAGAAAACTTTATGCAATGTCTTTCTTTCCTTTTCATGTAGTTTCAATGGATTTACATGCAAATGAGGTGCCAAAGTGGAACTCATTCATTGAACAAAAGATAACTAAGAAATAACTTAAGTTATTTTTTTGCAAAACCCTAAGTTAAAATTTTCAAGTGAGATTTTTACAACTTGCAAGTCATACCACTTTGTCAAAATTGGAATTGCAATTTGAAATATGTGTTTTTACAACTGAAGCAATTATAACTTTGTCAAAATTAAAACTATAATTTTCAAGTCTACTTTTTACAATTTTTAACCTCTCAAAATCCAAAGTGTAAAATACACATGGCTCTTTCTCAAAAAGAACTATAAAAAGATAGTTACAATTTACAAGATGTAAATTTACAATAATAATGAGAATATAGTATATGAGAATGTTTTTAATAAAAATAATTAATCAATTTCCAATACTTCCTCTACGTCTTTATCTTTCTCATCCTATAATTTCTAAACATATGCATCAAAAGCCTTTAAAATTTCTTAGATTGTCTCTTCATCTGCATCAAAAGAGTAGAGGTTGGTAATCTCACAATCTGCTAATGTGTTAAAAAATTCCCTCCTCAAAGTCCTAATTTATTACATATCTTTACCCATAATATCCAGCGTGTTATGATACTTGATGTAGCGGTGCATAGAGCTCAAGGTAAAGAGTGTATCTTTAGCAAATTCATTTTCTACCACTTCTTTCAATTTATTTTGAACCTCTTCTACTGAAAGGAGATTATCTTCATAATCTATTGGCCTACATGACAATTTACTCAATAATTCCTCTATGTCATACAGCATGTCAATGACCTTGTCATGTGCAACTTTAGCCTTATATGTGGCATCTTTGAGCAACTTTATCCTGAATTGTATATATTTGTCTAATTCCTCTTGCTTTCCATCATTTTTTAGTATGTTTTATACAAGGAGTATATCTATGTCAATCGAGTCTATGAATATCAATTTGGGATAGTAAAGATTCAAACTTTCTATTTCTCCCTCATATTTGTTGACCGCTTCTCTCAATGTGATCCTTCTTTCCCTCAAAAATACATAATGGTCTATTATTATATCAATAATCTTATTACCTTTGGATATGAGCTCCACTGACCATTATTTAGTAGCCCTTCCCATGCTATCAATTCATGTCACCGCATCAAGTGTTGCTTGATTTATGATATGGGTGACTAGATGTGTTGCTTTAGGTTGTGTTGATGGACCAATGGGGTAGATACAAGATAATGAGGGACAAAAGCGGGGTATAAAGTGACACTTTGTTTTTTGTAAAAATAATAATATTTGAAATTAGAGGGAATGTTAGAGACACTTTGAAAATAAATTTGATAATGACATAAAAACATGAATTGTGAAATTTTGAATATAGTTTTTATATATATAATATTCAATACCAAGATGATAAAAGTGTGAGAAATAGATGCATTTATGATAATAGGTTGGTCATTTTTTTGAAAATATAAGGATATTTCATGTGTACGAACATATTTTTTGAGTAAACGAATGAATTTTTGTATGAAACTTCAAATATGGATAGGTGAAATGTCAAATATTGTTGAGAATATTTTTTATTTATTTTTTAATACACACACACACACACATATTTAAATAATTTTACAAGTCAAGACAACTGGGAAATTGAAATTGCAAGTGTATGAACACAACTTTTTGACCTTAACTTTATGAAAATCATTTTTTTTTTAAAGCATATTTGACAATATGTAGATTGTTGAGATATGAGTCTTATAAGCGTTCGATTAATATTCAAAAATTTATAAGGGAATTTTTGATGATATGTATATAGACTATAACAAGGTATGTTACGTAGAAATTAAATAATAATTATAAATAATATTATAATATTAAAAAAATTATATATTTGAAAACTATGATTTCCTCTCTACAAACCCATATAATATTTTTTTTAAATAATAAAAGTTGCATGATCAGACGTGTCGATAAAAATGAAAAAACCCTTAAATTTCTTATAAATTTCCTTAGCTAGTCCATGATAGAGTTTGGATAGGCTTGGGATCCCCCAGGCCTAAAAATAAGGCAAAAGTGAAGGGAAAGTGGAAAAAAAATTGTAATTATACAAAGGGTGTATGCCCTATGCAAAGGGCGTTCATCCTTTGACACCCTTTTCACAACCACTAATAGACCAATAAATGCATTTCCCATTAGTCCATCGATCCCAAAGGACGTGCATGCTTTTGAAAGCATGCACACCCTTTGTGATTCATGAATTCCTTTTGCATTTTCCATAAAAATGAGTCATTTATTTTATTCTTTTCAAATTACAAACTAGTTTTTCAGTTATAACTGTGCAAATTTGATGAATTATTCATTTATTTTGTTTGAATCAGTAAGAATTCTTCAAGTTTAAATCTACAATTGTCTTAATTTGTAAAATATAAATAATGGGGTCAGGTAGTCATCACAAAAAATCAATCAAAGAGATAACAAATGTGGATATTGAAGAAAAAAGAGAAAAAGAAAGAAAAAGATAAGCAGATAGGAGGGCATCCATAAGAGCTTCTAGGCAAGGTGAAGGTTCTTCTTCTACACTAGGTAATACTTATAATGAAAATAACTTGCCCAATTCTATATAATTTTGTTTAAATATGCCTTTAAATGAGATAAGATAACCAAGTTAATCTTTGTTGCAAGATGAAATTCAAAATGTAGGGCATGTAAACAATGAATTTATAATAAATGATGAAACATATAGATAAACATAATATAATAAAACATCCATTCTTAATTAAATTTTGAGTATGATGATAATCAATATCAAATAATGATCCCAAATCATGTGTCTCCTCATGAAGAGGAATTTAATTTGCCTATAACCCCTAAGTTAGATAGTCAACCCTCTAATATCCCTACTATGGTTATAGTGTTAACACCACCTAATTTAATACAAAATATAGCTTCTGTACCCACACCTTCAAGGATAATAAGATGAACACCAAAGTATTTGGTTGAAATAGATGAAAAAATAATAGACCTATGGAAGGTAAAATGTCAAAAATAATAATGCGACGTCATGCTCAACGTGTATGGAACTATGCATTTAAGAATAAAAACAATACATAACGATGTCAACTATTTGTTCAATTAATGAAAATGTAAAAATGCACCCTGTGATACATAATTTGGGGTTAATAATGTTAAACATGGTTGGAAAAAATAGTACAATAGTAAAGAATCTATTTAATGCATTTAAGACAATAGGCAATAAAAGTTGGAATAAATATAGTAATATGACAAGACAAGTAATAATGGAATCTATAGTAAGTCAACATCTAAAGCTTGAATTCTTAGTGAAACAAGTAAATCCTTGGATTTAAATAGAAAATATCTAATAAATACCATAAAAAGAAAAACAAGTATTGATGACCCTTCACTCATGGATTTTTGGGTGTTTAATGGTAAACTCCCATGAAAAGATAAGGTATTGGTTGAAGGAACAAAACAATTAATTAAAAATATTTGGCATGACAACACAAGGGTCTCATCTAGTGTAAAAGATGTTAAAATAAGAAAAGGCTCAAAAAATCATGAGCCACATGCAAAACATTTTTTAGACATGACACAAACAAAATTTTATAAAAATTTTATTGAAAATTTTAATGACCAATTAATAATTAACCAAAGGTCATTTAAGATATGTAAGCCTTTCTATGTTAAAATCAACCAAGCACACACCACATGTTGTTGTAGGGTACATGTTGAATTTGCTATGCATTTTTATGTTTTTTATCATATACATTGTACTTTATATACTGAAGAGATTTTGCAAGAATGTATGATGTCTTCCCCACCTAAAACATCAAGAGAATTAATCTGAGGTCTTTTCTATCAAAGACCTGAGGGAATTTTTTTTGCCAAACAATGTTTAGATGGAAAATATAACGTTTATGGTTGTTTGTCAAATTTGATGAGTTGTTTACATAAAAATATTTCACATGAATTTGGAAAACAACTAATTGATTATAAAAAGTACAAATTTGTTAAGTATGTGTTAAAAATAGAAATGAGTCATCAAAATGTGAATTGGTTATGATCAAAGTTTATGTATGTGATTTCATGTTTGAGTTCAAAAAGAATATTATCTACCAATATGCAAGACACACACACTAATCAAAATGGTTAGATAATCAATTCAAAATATACAAGGACAACTTCCTAGTTGGCACTATTATTTCAGTTGTGTATGTTGCTGAGAAATACACACTACAACCACAGAATAAGGTTCAATCCCAATATTATAATTCAATTCAAGTTGAAATTTTTGTTTATATTATATTCACATATGCACTTGATAACACAAATGAAAATAGAAAGATTTTGAGGGAGTGCCATTTTTATATGAGTGATGAAATATCACATTCTCCATAGTATATCTAGTGTTATTTTGAGGTATTTTATATGAATATGAATGCAAGATAAATCATGTTTGATACACACTATGTTTGGTTAGATAATTATGTAGGGTAGTTTAATAATTCTTGAATGTTTTACTGGTTAAGAAGAATGCATAAGAAGAATGGCATTCAACATTTTTGGAGCTTCTTTGAGGTTGGGCATGGAAAAGGGGAACATGATGGTGTTGGTGCATGTGTAAAAAGAGACCTTAAAAGAGAGCAGGCAAAGCACAAGGATGGTGTTAATTTGATCGATGCAATAAGTATTGTGACTTGGTGTAATAAAAATATTTGTCATGGATTGGATAAACATTCTCATATATGAAGATTTTTTTGGTTAATAGAGGAACAACATAAGACAATGTATGAAGATCGCATTACAGTACCTAGATCGAGTATTTTCCACTCTATTCAAAGCTCAAATTCAAATTCATAGACTATTTATACTAGGGATATGGCATGTTTTTGTTCTTTGTTTATGAAATTTAATTGGAATGAATGTGAGTCAAAATAATGGGTTGACAAATGGTATTGTAGACCCATATCACCTATAGCCATTCACTCCAACAATTGATATATCATGAAATGGCATCATCAGTTGACTTTGACCACATCTTAGATCTTATGCAACTAGGTATAATGTATTCTTTAATTAAATATACAACCTTAGATATTAGTGATATTTTTATTTTTTCCTAGATGTACTTATAATTTGACTATACTTTAAATGCAGGGCATGTTTTTGTAGTAATTGTACCTGAGAATAATGATGAAGGAACAAACTACTACTTGTGTCATTGTGTAGAGACAAAAAAAATTAACCACAAATGTTATGGATGGAGAAGAGCTAATTTATCCAACTAAATCTGTAATGGTTACTAAAACCTAGCTTCATAGGTACTATCATAAAAAAATAAAAAAATTGTTATTTGAGGACTTTGAAACACACAAGATGATGCTTTATTATTCAAACCTTGTTATTACTATAAATATTCAAATGATCAAATATCATGGAAAGCCTCACAATAGAACTTTATGGAAAGTGCATGAATATGACCGTGAAGTGATTCTTGAAACACTCACAAATAGAGCTGATCTTGAAGGTATGTTAGATTGAATTAGTAAGTTTATCTAGTATTTCAAATTAATATAATAAAGTTATTTGATTTAATGTATTTTAATTTTTAACTATTTTATGATCATATGTTTATTTTTGTATAAATTTTTTACTAATAAATTAAATGTAGGTTATTGTCACTAGATGAGCTTCCACCTTCATGTGGTTGGTGTCGTGAGTAGAGAATATTATCTTCTTGAAATGAAGAGAAGCTACAATATTATATATTAATTTCATCTACCTTAAGCAAATCCTTTTTCACATTCTCTTTGTTTATACTTTCAAGAAAACACAAAAATAGTCTTATCTATGCTCTCTTATAAGACCCATCCTTGCATGTGTGGGATCTAATGGTTCATCTCTAGCCTTCACAGTTCTCATGAAATGCATGATGGAGTTTCACTTATTTTGCACATTCAGGGATAAGTGAATTCTCTTAAGGGATGTCTCTGATCAACTACCACTTTCACTCTTAAGGGTCTACTAAGACTAAACAAAGGTCAATCTAGCCTTAAAATTTTTATCCTATCATGTCTACACAGATGGTTCATCGATTGGTCTAATGAGTCACAATATATGACTCTCATTGACCAACTTTTGGCATGTTTTAAGATATTTAGCTGTGAGATAAACCTCATTGCTACATCTCATCCATGATGAATTAGATAAAATCTTCTAAAACTTTCTTAGAGGACTCATCCCTATATGTGTAAGAACTAATGATTTATCTCTAGCCCTCATGGTACTTGTGTAACGTGCGATGGAAGTTTACTCATTTTGTACATTCAGGGATGAGTGAATTATCTTAAGGGATACCTCTGATAAAATACAAATTTCAATTTTGGGGGTCTATCAAGACCAAACAAAGTTGATTCTAGCCTAAAAATTCCTATCCTGATGTATCCATGTAGATTTTTCATCGATTGGGTTGATGATACATAATATATAGCCCTTACTAACTAATTTTTGCATGTTCTGAGAGATTTGGCCATGATAAAAAATTCATTGCCACATCTCCTCCATCATGAGTTACATAAAATCCTCTTGAGATTTCTTAGAATACTTGTCCTTGCATGTTTAAGAACTGACAATTCATTTCTAACCCTCATGGTTCTCATGCAATGCATGATGGAAGTTTATTTATTTCGCACATTCGAGGATGACTGAATTCTCTTAAAGGAGGCCTCTAATCAACTAAAACATTCACTCTTAGGGGTCTATAAAGACCTTAAAAAGATGATTCTATCTTTAAAATGTCTATCTCGACATGTTTGTGTAGATAGTTCATCGATTATGCTGATGAGTAAAAATTTACGACCATTGTTGACTAACTTTTGGCATGTTCTTAGAGATTTAGCTATGAGAGAAATATCATTGTTGCATCTCATCCATCATGAGTTATATAAAATCCTCCCAAGATTTCTTAGAGGACTCATCCATGTATGTGTAGGAACTGATGGTTCATCTCTACCCTCACAGTTCTCATTGAATGCATGATGAAAGTTCACTCATTTTTCACATTCAAGGATGAGTGAATTCTCTTAAGGGATGCCTCTAATAAACTACAATTTTTTCTCCTAAGGGTCTACCAAGACTAGACAAAGGTGATTCTATCCTAAAATTGTCTATCTCAATGTGTTTATGTAGACAGTTCTTCGATTGGGTTAACGAGTCAAAATCTATGGCCCTCATTGACCAACTTTTGGTATGTTCTAAGAGATTTGGCCATGAGATAAACCTCATTTCCATGTCTCATCCATAATGAGTGAGATAAGATACTCTTGGGATTTATTATAGGACTCATTCCTACATGTTTAGGAACTAATGGTTCATCTCTATCCCTCATGGTTCTCATGTAATGTGTGACAGAAGCGTGTTCATTTTGTACATTTAGAGACAAGTGAATTCTCTTAAGAGATGCCTCTAATCAACTATAACTTTCACTTTTGGGGGTCTACCAAGATCAGATAAAGGTGATTCTATACTAAAAATGTCTATCCCAACATGTTCGTATAGATAGTTCATCGATTAGCTTGATGAGTCAAAATCTATGACCCTCATTGACCAACTTTTGGCATGTTCTGAGAGATTTGACCATGAAATAAACCTCATTAGCACGTCTCATCTATCATGATTTAGATAAAATATTCTTTAGTTTTCTTAGAGGACTCATACCTAAATGTGTAATAATTGATGGTTCATATCTAGCCCTCACGGTTCTCCTGTAACACATGATGGAACTTTGCTCATTTTGCACATGTAAAGATAAGTGAATTCTCTTAATTGATACCTCTGATCAAATATAATTTTCACTCTTGAGGGCCTACTGATACTAAACAAAGGTGATTATAACCTAAAAATGCCTATCTTGATGTGCCTGTATAGACGGTTCATTGATTGGGATGATGAGTTAGAATCTACGGCCCTTATTGACCAACTATTGGCATGTTCTAAGAGATTTGGTCATGAGAGAAACCTTGTTGCCATGTCTCATCCATCATGAGTTAGATAAAATACTCTTGATATTTATTAGAGGACTTATCCTTGCATGTCTACTAGCTAACATTTCATCTCTAGCCCTCATGGTTCTCGTTCAACATGCGATGAAAGTTTGCTCATTTTGTACACTCAAGGACAAGTGAATTATCTTCAAGGATGCCTCTAACCAACTACAAATTTTGGTCCTAGGGGTTAATTGAGATTGGAAAAAATGTGTTTCTAGTCTAAAAATGCTTATCCATATGTGTTCCCATAGGCGGTTCATCGATTTAGTTGATGAGTCATATTTTATGGCCCCTGTTGACCAAATTTTACCTCATTCTAAGAGATTTGCTACAAGGGAAACCTCATTGCCTCATCTCATCCATCATGATTTAGATAAAATCCTCTCATAATTTCTTAGATGACTCATCCTTACACATGTAGGAGTTGAAGATTCATCTCTAGCCCTCATAGTTCTTGTGTAATGGATGATCAAAGTTTACTTATTTTATACGTTTGAGGACAAGTGAATTCTCTTTAGAAAGGCCTCTGACCAACTAAAAATTTCACTCATGGGGTTCAATCGAGATCATAAATAGGTGGTTATAGTCTAAAAATGTCCATTTGTCTGTGTTTGCATAGATGGTTTATCGATTGGGTTGATGAGTCAGATTTTACGACCCTTGTTGACCAACTTTTACCCCATTTTGAGAGATCTAGCCATGAGAGAAACCTCATTACCACATCTCATCATCATGATTTAGGTAAAATCCTCCTAAATTTTCTTATAGGACTCATCCCTACATGTGTAGGAGCTAAAGGTTCATCTCTATCCCTCACAATTCTCATGCAATACATGACCGAAGTTCACTCTTTTTGCACATTTAGGGATGAGTGAATTCTCTTCAGGGATACCTATGACCAATTGTAACCTTCATTATTGGATCTTGATTGAGACTAGACAAAGGTTGATCTAGCCTAAAAATATCCATTTGAATGTGTCTACATAGACAGTTCATTGATCAGTTTGATGAGTCAGATTCTACAGCTCCCATTGACCAATGTTAACCCTATTCTAAGAGATTTAGCTGTGAGAGAAACCTCATTTCCACATTTCCTCCATCATGAGTTAGATAAAATATTATAGTTATTTCTTATAGGACTCATCCTTGCATATGTAGGAGCTGATGGTTCATCTTTATCCCTCATGGTTCTCATGCAACATGTGACCTAATTTCACTCATTTTGCACATTTGAGGATGAGTGAATTCTATTTAGGAATGCCTTTGACCAAATGTAACTTTCACTCATGGGGGTCAACCAAGACCAAATAAAGGTGGTTATAGCCTAAAAATGCACATCTAGACATGTCTGTGTATATCATTAATTAATTATATTTATGAGGTAGATTCTATGGGCCCCACTAACCAATTTTTACCTTATTCTGAAAGATTTGGCTATGAGAGAAACATCATTGTTACATCTTGTCCATCACAAGTTAGGTAAACTAAGCTTGGGATTTCTTATAAGACTCATCCCTACATGTGTAGGAGTTAATGGTTCATCTCTGGCCCTCATTATTCTTGTGCAACGTGTGATAAAAGTTTTCTCATTTTTCACACTTAGGGATGAGTAAATTCTCAGATGCCTCCAACCAACTACAACTTTCACTCCCAAGACCTAATCAAGATCAAATAAAGTTTGTTATATCCTAAAAATGCCCATCTGAACATGTTCATATAGACAGTTCATCGATTAGGCTAACAAGTGAAATGCTACAACTCCTACTGACCAACGTTTACCCCATTTTGAGAAATTTAACTATGAGAAAAACCTTTTTATCACATCTTATCTATCATGAGTTAGATAAAATACTCTTAATATTTCTTAGAGGACTCATTCTTGCACATGTAAGATTTGATGATTCATCTCTATCCCTCATGGTTCTCATGCAATGTTCAAAGGAAGTTCACTCATTTTGCACACTTAGGGATGAGTGAATTCTCTTCAGGGATGCCTCTGACAAACTATAACTTTCAGTCCCAGGGATTGACCAAGATCAAAAAATGTGGTTATAACTTTAAAATGCCCATCTAAATGTGTCCATGTAGATGGTTTATCGATTGGGCTGATGAGTCAGATTTTACGACCCTCACTAACCAACTTTTACATCATTTTCAGAGATTTAATCGTAAGAGAAACCTCATTGATACATCTCATCCATCATGAGTTAGATAAAATTATCCAAATATTTATTATAGGGCTCATCCTTTCATGTGTAGGATATTATGGTTCATCTCTATCCCTCATGATTCTCATGCAACATGCATCGAAAGTTCACTCATTTTGCACACTTAGAGACGAGTGAATTATCTTCAAGGATGCCTCCAACCAACTACAAATTTCAGTTCTAGGGGTCAACCAAGACTAGATAAATGTGGTTCTATCCTAAAAACACCCATCGAGACATGTCCACATAGATGGTTCATTGATTGGGCTGACGAGTCAAATTCTACGGCCCCTACTAACCAACTTTTACCCCATTCTAAGAGATTTGGCTAAGAGATAAATCTCATTACCAAATCTCATCTATCAGGAGTTAGATAAAATCTTCCTAGAATTTATTATAGGACTCATTTTTTCATGTGTAGGAGATGATAGTTCATTTCTAGTCCTCACGGTTCTTGTGCAACATGCGATTGAAGTTTGATTATTTTGCACATTTAGGGATGAGTGAATTCTCTTTAGTAATGCCTTTGACCAACTATAAATTTTACTCCTAGGGTCAACCAAGACCAAAAAAGGTGTTTCTAGCCTAAAAATTCCCATCTAGTTTGTCCACAGAGATGGTTCATCGATTAGGCTTATAAGGCAGATTATATGACCCCTGCTAACCAACTTTTACCCCATTCTGAGAGATTTGACTGCAAGAGAAAATTTAATACCACATCTCATCCATTATGAGTTAGATAAAATCTTCTTGATATTTTTTAGATGACTCCTCCTTACATGTTTAGTATCTGACATTTTGTCTCTAGCCCTCACAGTTCTCGTGCAATGTGCGATGGAAGTTCACTCATTTTACATACTCGAGGATGAATGAATTCTATTCAAGGATGCCTCTGACCAACTACAAATTTTATTCCCAGGGGTCAATTGAGACTATAAAAATGTGGTTCTAACCTAAAAATGCCCATCTAAATGTGTCCATGTAGATGGTTCATCGATTGGGTTGACGAGTCAGATTCTACAGCCCTTGCTGACCAACTTTTACCCCATTCTAAGAGATTTGGTTGTGAGAGAAACCTCATTTCCACATCTCATCCATCATGAGTTAGATAAAATCCTTCTAGGATTTCTTAGAGGACTCATCCTTTCATGAGTAAGATTTGATGGTTCATCTCTATCCCTCATAGTTCTCATTCAACATGTGATTGAAGTTTTCTCATTTTGCACATTCGAGGATGAGTGAATTCTCTTTAGGAATGCCTCTAACCAACTAAAAATTTAATTCCCAAGGGTCAACCGAGATTGGATAAAGGTTGTTCTATCCTAAAATACCCATCTAGATGTGTCCATGTAGATGGTTTGTTGATTAGGCTGATGAGATAGATTCTATGGCCTTTGCTGACCAAATTTTACCTTATTCTGAGAGATTTTGGGTGTGAGAGAAACCTCATTGTCTCATCTCATCTATCATGAGTTATTAAAAATTCTCTTAGTATTTTTTAAAGGACTCATTCCTCTACATATAAGATTTGATGGTTCATTTTTAGTCCTCATGATTCTCGTGCAACATGTGACTGAAGTTCACTCATTTTGTACACTCAGGGACGAGTGAATTCTCTTTAGGGATGCCTCTAACCAACTATAAATTTTGCTTCCAAGTCCCAACCAAGACCAAATAAGGTTATTATAAAAAATATCCATCTAGATGTGTTTGTATACACTGTTCATTGATTGGGCTAACTAGTCAGATTCTACGACCCCCACTTACCAACTTTTACCCTGTTCTGAGAGATTTGGCCATGAGAGAAACCTCATTGCCACATCTCATTCATCATGAGTTAGATGAAATCCTACAAGGATTTATTAAAGGACTCATCCCTTCACATGTAAGACTTTATGGTTCATCTCTATCCCTCACAGTTCTCATGTAACGTGTGACCAAAGTTTGCTCATTTTACACACTCAAAGACGAGTGAATTATCTTTAGGGATGCCTTCTGACCAACTACAACTTTCACTTCTAGGGCCCAACCAAGATTAGACAAAGGTCATTCTATCCTAAAAACTCCTATCTAGATGTGTTTGCATAGAAGGTTTATCGATTGGGCTAACGAGTTAGATTCTATGGCCCCCACTGACTAATTTTTACCCCATTCTAAAATATTTAGCCATGAGAGAAACCTCATTGCCATGGCTTGTCCATCATGAGTTAGATAAAATCATCCTTGGATATTTTATAGAACTCATCTCTACACATGTAGGAGTTGATGGTTCATATCTATCCCTCATGATTCTCGTGCAATGTGTGACCAAAGTTTATTCATTTTATTGACTTAGGGATGAGTGAATTCTCTTCAGGGATGCCTCCAGCCAATTGCAATTTTTGCTTCTAGGGCCCTAATCAAGAATGGACAAAGGTCATTCTATCCTAAAAATTCCCATCCAGATGTGTTTGCATAGACGGTTCATCTATTAGGATCCTTTGACCAATCAAGTATGTGTAAGAGATACCCTATTTTTGTGATTTTTTATAACGAGGAGAGAGATTAGTTTAGAAACTTCAAAATTGAGTCTATAAAATCCAAATTAATGTTTAAACACCTATAATACATTTGTATAGACCTCACAAAAGGATCATTTGTTGTAAGAAAACTATTTCATGAGTTTTGACCTACTAAAGGGTAATTAGGCCTAATAGACAAAACATGATTTTATGAATTTTTGGGTAAAATATTAAAATTAGAAAGACAAACCTTTTATCTGAGCATTGATAATTCATAAAACACCTAAATACATATGTCTAAGGTGTTTTTAAGTTTTAATTCAATACAGAATGGGTTTTGGCATGTTAGAGCAACATTAAGACTAATAAGTCTATGAGAGGTTTTTGATAAAATTATTTGTAGTAGACGTTTTGAGGTGTTGCAAAAGTTTAGTCACCTATAAAATATTATAATAAATTATTTTAGATCAACTACACCCCTATTTTCAAATATTTCTTGTTTTGATCCTTTTGAGGCATTTACGCTTAATTAGCTTGTAGAGAGCTTTGAGTCTTTTGATTTCAAATAGACAAAACCAATAAATGGATTGGTTTTACATATTGATATAAAGATTTAATATTTATTTAAGGACCATAATAATATAACCTCTAGTTTTATATACTAGTCAAGGAATATCAAAGTTGTTTAAGTCTCTTCATTTGTGTCTATATTCTTGCCTTGCCAAGATTGTAATTATGTGGATAGTCTATAGATGGCTATCAATGTCGATATTAACACATATATAAGTAGGCCATAGTGACTATATGGACACATATAACTGTCTTTATTTGTTGTATGGACAAGTAGGAGTTGAAGACATATACAAGTGCATCACTAGATTTCCTAACATTTATGATCAAGTACAATCTATAATATTTACATGTCTATGAAATTGATCTTAAGTCCACTTAAATTTCCTTATTATTTCTAATTTTGGTGAAATATTTTACACCTTATATTTGGTTTAAGAGGTCGTCAATGGTTAATAGTGGACACTGATTCTTCATCATGATTTTATTGAGTGATAGTCAATGGATAGATGATATGAACCATTATTCTTGGGTGTGAGGGATATTAGACTCTTACAAGGAGAATACATGGGTCTTATCTTTCCCTGATCAAGGACCTCCTATATTTAACACCAGGATTCATCACTCTCCCAAACTTATTTATGATATAAAGGGTTTTTTGTAAATGGACCAGATATATGTGGTGTTTTACTACATAGTGCATTAGTAGAAATTCAAGCTCTAGGAAGAATCCATTATGTGGATTCAATAACATGTCAAGTTTTTGTTATTGGGACATTGATTTCATTGATCACACTATAAACTCTTACTTTCTTTACTACACAAGGGTCTTAGGACAAACCATGAACAACATGAAACTATGCATGTGCATGATTAGTTTATGACATTTTTTAGAAGGGACCAATGCGACTTTGGTTAGTGGAGTTGACTATAAGAGGTTGAAGAACCAATATTATGTGTATACATCCCAAATTTTTGGTTTCACTTTATATGTATAATCTTAGTCATACAATTACAATCTCCCTAGTAATATGCTATAGACTTCAAGAGGCACAATGTTGTAAGTGATGGTGCCCTCCATAGGCTCAAATTTATACTAAAATGTGCATTGTCTCCAAACCTATATATTTTTACCTTATTTAATCCACCATAGGGATTGTAGCTTTTAATGCAAAATAGTGAGAAGGCCAAGTTGTTGGGTTGTATTTAGTGTGATGATGTTATTCTGGATTAGATTGTCAATGATAAGACATGAAGAGGCGTTCACACTCCTTAGAGGTCTCTATGGAAGTGGTGTTGGTGATTATAAAAGTGTTATTTGGTTTAGTATCATCTATATGTGCATGATATAATGTAGGTTTCTAAGGAAAGGATTGTTATGCCCAACATTGAGAGTGTTTGTGGCTCTCTGGTAATTGTTGATGGCACCACTTTTCACTATAATTATTCTTGCCTTTGTTTGAGCTATAAGGCATAGGAGTCAAGTTTTGTATGGCCTTCTTAGGTTGGTATCCTTTATGAAAAGCATTTTGCTTCTATGCCAGAGGTCTAGATGGGGATTTATGAGTGGGTTGGCAAATAAATATCAATTGTAAATGAAATAAGTAAATAGAAAATATCACATTTAAATGTAAAATATACATAATGATTCAAATCACCTAACTTAGAGAATAATGTGAATTTTTTAACCCCATATGAGTAATAATTCAATCATTAACCAATAATATGTGTAAACATTAAATGATAAATAGAAAATACGCATAGTTAAAGGAATCATATTGTTGAATAGTATATATGTGATACATGCTAAGTTCTATTTCATAATTTAACATAAATAATATAACATATATCAAGAAAAAATGTAGACCATAACATCTACATAGACAAAATATGCCATATAGACATACAATGTGGGCCATATCGGCATACAAAATTGATTATGCCTACAACTATGTACATAGACAAAATTCACCATATAGGAATATAATGTGGGTCATATTAGCATACAAAATAGATTGTGCCTACAACTAGATCCCTAGCACAACAACTAGCTCTCATGCTCCTCATTACCTCTAAATAAATTGCACTTTTTTGCCATAAATTTAGAGCTAAGGGTGTTGGATGCCTCAATATGATGAGATATTCTCCTCTCAGCCTATGAGTCATCCATTATTTCATCGACAACCGATAAACATTATTGTCTCTGCATAACATATAAAATATAAAATTAATGCATTAAAATTGTATATTGAAAATTTGTTAAATTTTTTAAGAATATAAAATTTTGTAAAATGATTCTACATTCACTGTATTCCATCTAAATAGTTGTCTAGGGATATGAGACCGCATATACACCTGTGATGGAGAATCCTATGGAGCATACATATATTATTAGATCTAGAGATACATAAAATTATGTAAATATGGCATAACATATCATTGCTTAAAAATTAAAAATAATTAAACTATGTGTTCTCACCAGTCTTTGTCCCTGAATCATAACCTAGTGTGGAGATAGTGGATTCTATGATGTAGTAGCAACATCACCTAAATATTTTTCTCATCCATGAGGGGTGCCCATAGCATCCCTCATCATCTATAAAACCAATAAATGAATAATATGTGAATCCAATGAACATGATAAAAAGCTATGACTATAATATATATTACAATAGAGTTTTTCGTTTAAAGGACAATAAATATGTAATTTAAAAATTTACAAACCTACATGTAAGGTATATTCATGCTAATTGTGGCCTCTATAATAGAGTCAAGGCCTGCTGAGGTACCCAGAATATCACCAATCAAATAGATACAAACAACAAGTTTAGTCAAATAAATTAGTCAGTTAAGTAAACACATGTATTAGAAAATAAATTGAATATTCTTTTACAAACAAAAACAAACTATAATTAAAATTAAACATGTGTATCAAATACATATGGTGAAGTATCCTCTACAACAAGAGCCTGGCGTATCCTAATAGGAATCATTGAAGCTTCTACATCTCATATAGTGTTTAAAATGCTAGTTTCATGTGCTACTAAAGCATCTACATGTGGTATATGATCTAGCATGCTAATGTATGGCATGGTATTGTCTGGGATGCTAGTGTCTAGCACTATTTAAACATATATAGATGGCATATGCTCTAATATGCTAGTCTCCATAAATGTACTTTATTTATATCGCACCTGAACAAAAGGTCCCATACACTTTCACATGATGTGAAATAACGCACAAGAGCTATAACATGAGTAGAAAGAGCGACACTAGCACCTATACCAACACCACCACTACTGTCACTAACACTACCACCAATACCACTACCACCAACACCACCATTACCACTAGTACCACCTGTAGGCTAAGTATAAATCTTTCAAGTATGCATACCATGATCAATCATAACTTATGTCAAACTAGTAACCGCTTCAAGAGTGTCTATCTGTATGTTATGATGAAAATTTTTAGAAATAGTGGCATGTGATATTGTTTTTTTATTTCTCAAAGGTCGGTTATGACAAATTTGATCCTACATAGCACCAGGTCTATCAAATGAAGACCCACCTCCCCTACTTTGGGATGCTTTCATGTCAAAATAATTTGGAATTACTTGAAATACAAACTCACAATACAATTTTATTAAAAAATATAATGGAACCTCATTACTGTTATATGGAGGTTCGTCAAACACCATCCACCACCTATCCCAAAAGTTATTTTTAATCTCCTCATGAATGCACTAATTAATATTAATGTGTTTACAATTTGTTAGTGGATGTTGGTTGGTTTCAGGTTTAAGAAATAAAGCACTCAAATCTTCTTGTTATTTTTTTCTTCACATCTTCATATTACAATTTATCAGAATAAAGTTATTTCAGAGCCTCTCTTTGATGCAACATTACATCCAGTTGTGAAGTCACATTTCTCACTTCATTAAAAATAGAATCTAATGTATTGGCAAGTAAAATTTGTGCACTACCAGTTGAAGAGTGATGCAAACCATTAATAATTATTTGTAATTATTGACATTTAAAATTGTATTGCTCATACAATTCAACTTCTTCTTATGCAAAATCAACTATTCAGGGTTTTGTCTAGCATTTTCTTCAGAAAATGGATCCATCGAACTTGTGTATCTAAATTTTTTTTTTAATATAAGTTTTTTTAGCCAATGTAAAAAATCCAATGTAAATTTAAATTCAAAACCTTGGTTCAATAAATAAATATACATAGAAATGAAAAAATAAAAATGCAAAAATAACATAACTAATTTGTGGCAATATAATGTCAAATCCCATTGGCAGAATAAAACTCTAAAACATGTGCATCAATCTGCAAATTTAGTAAAATAAAAAATTTCTCCCTCTCTTGGCCATGGGTTTTTCTTCTTCAGCCTGTTAAAAATAAAAAAAGAAGAGAGGGGTACACCCTTTATTCTTTGTAAAGGGCATACACCCTTTGTATTATAGAGGGAATATGTCCTTTATAAAGGGTGTACACCCTTGAAGCTTGGGCAAAATCTTGAGCCTCATATTTTAAAAAAATAGTATACACCCTTTGTAAGAAAATTTGCAAAGTTGGGGGACTGTCATGTTTTTTGTCCCCCAACTTTTTGCATCGACTTAATGGGCTATATGAATTTATTTAGTGTAGTCATAAGTTATTCAACCTTGTTTTTCAACTTGTCCTTAGTAACCTTGCCACTATCTATTTTATCAAAGGAGTTGATGTTGGATTGAACATCATGTTTTAACCCCTCCCTCGTAGGATGTCCAAGGTGAATCTTCGATACCTGATAGTCCCCCATCACTAGATCTTCTTTCTGTTTGTTTGGTGGGGGAACTAAAATTTCTACATATATTTCTCCTTTGTTTTTGCACAATATTCTTGAGAAGGTCTAGGGAGTAGTCTTGGATTTGTTCTATGTGTCTGAAAGACCAAAATCTAGTGTACTTTGGAAATCATTTGCTTGCATTTCTTCCCCACTATTTATGCTAACCAAGTAGGTGTAGCATCTTGTTATGTAGACACTGTCACTTGAGAATCTACAGCTAAAGTTGTTGCACTGGTAGGCATGGTAATAAGTGTTGAATCTTGTGTTGATGTTGTACTAATTTCTCAGTAAATGTTTGTGCGATTTCATCTCCATCTGTGGTCTAAAGGTCCTCATTTTCATCAAGGACATGTTTCTCACCTATCTCCACTAAAGAGGTTGGGGAAATTGTGGAAGTGGAAGAGGTGGGGATAATGGGAATAGATGTGTCTATTAGGGGTGTAGGAGATGGAAGTGATATTAATGGGGGAGTAGACATAAGGACTCGAAACTTGGGGACTGGTGGAAGTGTGGAGGCCAAATCATCAAATGAGTTAGTCAAATGGGTTGGGCCACTCAAGGGTGGTAAGGTAGAAAAGATGAAAAGGGATGAAGATGAAGCATTACTTATCCAAGGAGTTGGGATGGCTAACAAAACTAAAGTTAGGATGACTAAGTTTGTAGCTATATACTATTGAGTTGTGTTTGAAAACAACAGGGATGGAATGGAAGGAATTGTAAATGGAATAGAAGGAAGAAGTGAAATTATGGGAAGGGAAAATGGAGTGGAAACCTAATTATCCAATGAAGGAGGACCCTAAGTGTCCACTTGAATTATTTGCATTGGTTGCAATGGACTTATTTTTATGGGTAAAGTGGTGGGAATGGAGGATGGAATCACTTGAGATGCAAGAGGAGTGGAGATAGGAGGTGGAGGTGTTGGAGCTAAGGGAACAACAAAGATAGTTGTAGGATGTACTATAGTAATAGGAGTTATCACTATAACTAATATGGGGGTTAAAGGTGTGGATGCTTCAACTAAAACTATGTCCTTAGATGAAATGATGATCAGTTGATCTGTTGCTACTCCATCTTTGTTGGATTGCCCCTTCATGGCCTTAGATTTCTTCTTTTTCTTATGAGAGATCATTGGCCTCTTTGATTTTTCTCTTGTTATGCCATTGGGACCCTCTACTATGGAGGAGTTCCTTATTCCTTGATCTTTAATAGCTTTTTCATAATACTCATTGTATCTTTGGTCACTTTGACCCCTTTACTTGTGAGCCAATTTAATGTTTTACTAATTACATGTGCAGTTCTATCTATCAAAGAGAAAGATTCAGGGACTGACCACCTTACTGCTAGAAGGGGTTGAGTAATAATTTATTCGTAGTATTTATTGTCCACTAGGGACCCATCATCCACCAAGTCCTCGAAGATTAGTGCCAAATCAAAATCTTTGACCTAATCCAAGGTCATTCTAGAGTGGTCCTTCAATCTGACTTTCTCTTCATCATCTAAATCCTCCCAATAATCTTCAATGTATGGAACATGGGAATATGTATAAATTCCCAATGTGATGGTGATGTTACCATAAACATCATAATATGGCCTTGCCTCCAAATCCCTCAGTGTCGTCTATATCATTTCTACCTCAGCACACTTGGATGATTTTTTTTAGTCATTGTATCTAAGAATCTCTTTCTCCCCAGCACTTTGTCAAACATTATTATGATGCAATATATGAATGCATCATTGACCCTCCTAAAGTTTTTCCTATTGGCCTCCAAAGTAAGGTCAGGATAATAGTTATACACTCTACTTGCCTCACAAGCTACCATGTTGAGCTTTGGGAAAGTTTTTCCTTTGGCTAATATATACACTAAGTAGGAGGTCATGTAAAACTTTTATGTGGTTTAAACCTCGATCAACTGCTTGTGGAGGGAATTACTAATGAGTTGTGCCCAGTGGATGTATTGTGCATTCTGTAAAATGACCCAAATGTATTGATACATTCACTCCTATAATCTTTTTGCATCAGGACTACCAGTGATCCTATGCAACAATATTATTATGTCTCCAACCTCATCTTTGAAATCAATTCTTGCCAATGTCTTTGGTGATCTGAAAAAGGTAGCCTTCGAGGTTTGAAAACCATTGTTTATTTATCATTCTCTGACATCCCTCTTTATTGTCTTGAAAGAATTGGTGGGATGTTTTTGGACTTATGTCAAAATAACTATCAAACTCTGGGATCACAAATATTGAATCAATGAAATCTAGGTCCAGATTTAAAATCCTTTCCCCTTTGTTGTTCAAGACCTCTCTTTTGTCAACATCATAGTTTTTTTCTAGTGTCAGCACTAGCTAAGGGCTTTGGACCGTTAGTGGAAAAGCTTCTGCTTGTGGAAATCTAGAGTCATAAGTACTCTGGATTTGATCATTTTTAAACTCTACATTTATTCTAGTCTAGAAGTACCCTAGGTCAATGCGACCTAGGTCTATATCAGTGATCTCAGTAGTGTTGGATTATATGCTGAGAGTCACCCTAGGGATTTTCGATTTGAGCTTCATCTCCTTCCTAGACATGAATTCTGGAGAGAATGCTTAGTGAAAACCAACTACAAGAACTGACGGGATTTGTAGGTGCTAGAAGTAGGTAGAACCTCTGATGGAGATTGGAGGAACTCTAAGCAAGTGGAAAGTCCGTAGGAAAATAGTGCTACAAAAATAGGTTGAAATATCTGGTGGAGATTAGAGATGTAAAATATAGGTCAGATCTCTAGTGGAACTGGGAGGTGTTTTGAGCAAGTTAAAACCCCATGGAAACAAGAGGTGCTTGAAGCAATGTAGAATCCCACGGAGATGGGGGGTGTTTGAAACAATAGGAATGTCTACAGGCTTGGGAGTTGTTGTTCACAGGGTGAAAACCCATGGGAATGAGAGGTGTTCTAAGTAAGTCCAACATTCACAAGGACTTGGAGGAATCTTTCAAGGAATATTCTATGGTTATTGGGAATATACAATGGATATTCGTTGGCTTTTAAATTTGGAAAAACCTTAGGTTTGAATACTAAATCTTGGGGGAAACTCCTAGGATTTTAACTATTTGGAAACCTTGGAAAACACAACCTATAATAGACCCTACTACGACCACAACACAAAAACCCTAAGAAATCTTAAACAATGCTTTAAGTAATGGAAACCCTAATAAATCAAAATAAAAAATTTGAAAAAATGAAAGAAACTCAAATGCTTTGATTGCAAAAAAAATGCCTTAAGGAAACATAAAAGTTTCAACAGAATATTGTGTAGGGGTGGAAAAGGTCATCACGACGTTGCGTGCAGACGTGGCTTAGTGCATGGTTTGAGGTTGTTGGTGATAGGTCATGGCTTGCAATGCTATCAAAACTCTAAATCTTGATTTTGAAAGTTAATAATGAATTAACAACCCTTAATTTCCATTTATATATATTGAATCTTTCTACAATTAATGCACTCATGGACATAGTTTACGGAATCCTAGAGTCGACAAGAAATTTTAAAATTTTACAAAATTGCAAATTGCACGTTGACCCCCAGATTTTGTGGGTTGAGATAAGTTGACCTCTTTGGAAATGGGAAGGCAGAAACCAAACTGTAATTTGATTTTTTTCAAAATTGCAAATTACATTTGGAGTTTCAGATTCCACGAGCTTAGTTGTTGGTGGGAAGCGGTACCTAGATTACAATTTGCAATTTTTCAAATTGCAAATTGCTCTTTGGATTTTAGATTCTGGATAGAGTGGTTCACAGGAAGTGTAACTCTGTCTGTACTTTACAATTTTGTAATTTGAAAATTACAGTCTGAGATTTGAACTCAGTGGAGTGTTTGGTTTACGAGATCCAAAACTTCACTTGTAATTTTCAATTTTTAAAAATATTGTAAATGGGTTTCCAGATTCCATCGGTTAGTGCATTGTAGGATCCGGAACTTAGGCTATAATTTGCAATTTTTCAAATTAGTAAATTACAGTCATAACTCTGGATTCTTTCGGTTAATGCATTACAAGATCCGGAGCTTAGGTAGCAATTTACAATTTTACAAATTACAAATTGTAGATAGAGTTCTGGATTTTGCAATATAAAGGAAAAGTGTGTTTTGGGTCAATTCAATGTATTTTAGAAAAAAATAGGGGGTCTCCCTTAAGGTACTTGATATTTTGATATTTCTAGGGCAAAAATATCAATAAAAACATCCAGCCAAAAATAGAGCCTACTATACACTTTAGCACCACTTAACACAGCCACCGACTACATGGAGCCACCTCCACCTCTTTGGTAACTTCTAGAAGGTAAACAATCCCATCTTCTCACTATTTTCTATTTAGTTATGATTAGGAGATAAAGCCTGTAAAGTTCTAAATCTCTTCTCATAGATAATGAATAAAATTTTGTTTCAGTTTTTAATCAAATATTTTTGTGTTTGAATGATTTCAGATTCTGTTTCTACATTGATTGCTATTAGAAAATTCATATTTATTTCTAGCACATTAGACTTTGCAAATTAGCGTGTCATTCAAATAAGTGATATCAAAACAAAAAAAAACCAAGTTTGTTTGTCTTGTTGAATGAGATCAGGCTAAAGAAAGTTTGGTCTCAAAATATGTGACCCTTTAGATTACATTTCCCTTTCAAATGATCTCAAATGGATGACGACGCAAGAATATAAGATCCTTTCCAAGTAAGGATCAAGGTAGCACTTCATAAGTAAAGGAATAACATGTTAAACCAATTTTTCCAAACTATTCAAAAAGCCACACCTGCAATGTAGTCTCCTCCTTCAAGAAAACAGTTTAGGGGCTCGATATTGATACTTGAGGAAGCGCTTCAGAAGTTTCAATATGTTTCTCTATTGTTTGTTTTTTTAACTAAGTTCTAGTCGTAACCTAGATTACTCTCACTTTTCTAAATTAATAGTCAGCACTTGGTTTCGATACATACCATTTGGGGAGGGTAGAATTGGGTCTTTCAATTGATCTTGTTAATAAAGAAGAATCCATATATACATGTATTGTCTGTGTTTTAGGTCTTCTTTATCTGATTTTATATATTGTTATTCGATAGGCTAATACACTGCTTCATGAACTTATACCAGTAACTATGTCAAGGGAGATAAACAGTATCAGAAAGGCTAATGAGATGGCTGAAACCGTCAATTATCTCCTTGAATAGGCATAAATATTAATCCGACTTATTGTTGCATTGGAAATTTCATGATGGATTAGGAAATATGCCATTTATTCAATTTTTTTGTTGTATACTGTATGTCCTCTGCATAACTATTATGAAGATGGGATTAGTATGAACTTATGCAAATCCAGTTCTTTTGGAAATATAGGTAATCCATTGCCAAGAGATTGCACCCAGCCTAGAAATAGTAAATCAGGTTTTGTACAGTCAATTGTTCATATATTTAACAATCCCTTGCATGATTCTTTGATTGAAGGAGTTAGGGAAAGAGCATGTTTGGCACAAAATCAAGAGCAACATGAAAATAAGTTAAATCAATTTTATCTTAGAATATATAGAAAAGAGTCTGGCTTTTATGGGAATAAGATATTCACCCAATAGAGGCACACGTTGAACAATACAGTCGCTCCTTCCTATGGAAAGAAGTTACCTTATGAAATTTATGTGCTCTTCAATCTGTTATGTTTTAGTAGCTTCTTCTGAAATTCTTGTGATTGTATCAATGTTTTGTAGAACTTTCAGCTGTAGTTTGCATTTATTTATTTATTAACTGTTGCAGAATAAAATAAGCCGATTTAAAAAGTGTGCAAGGTTAAAACAAGCTTTACATTGAAATGAGATTTCATCTTCCAGTTTTCTTCTTGATTCATGTAAAATATTTAATAACATATATTACTTGGACGATGCCAAAAAACCCCATTGTTGCCTATTCCAAATAAAACTGTTACAAATTTGAATCCTATGAATACTAGAATATTGAGAGCGAATTTTATTAGTTTGTGACTTGAAAACAGAGTAGGGGACGGGTTGAGCTATTTTTTTTACAATTTATGTAGAAATTAAAAATATATAAAAGAGATTTGTAGATGAATTTATTATAGAAGAAGTTGGAATGGAGAAAAATACACCTTGTCCCGTTGTTGTTGTGGACTGATGATTTGGAAATCATCGCGCTATTTTGGGTTTCCATGGAGATTGGTGAAAGATATTGCAATACTTTGACACTAGATAAACTGGATGGCGATATCATTGGGCTTTGCCAATCTTGATTCAAAACAAGGCTTTACCAACACTAATCCCAATGTTAGATTTCCCACACAAAGGGTTTTGACCTGGCAGTCAACACAAGACCCAAAACCTCCATACACAAATATGGGTTTTGAAACTAGTTATGGAAATGGGGCTCCATCATATGCATATACGCGTGGATTAGAGTTGGGAAACACAAAACTCATTTTCCACTTCTCTTTGTTCTATGAATATTGGACATGGATATGGATGGGATAGTCATATGGCAGTCATATAGATAGTGTCACGAGCCCAGCTCTCCACAGTCGATCGAGTCATGCGGCACCGCTTGTTCCAATCGGGAATCCCTCATTGTGACGGGATTTGTAAAAACTATGGACTACGCCTTCAGTGTTTACCTGCACAAGCAACCCACAAACACAGTGGACAACAACTTTTATGAATAAAGGATTAGCAGCAGAAAGACAAACACACACTTGCAAAGATCGGGAAATCGGCCCAACACACACATGAGCATTCACACAATGCAAGAAAATTGGGAGTAACATGTATTTTATTAATACTCTCTTCAAGACAATCCAGTCCAAAGTACAATAAATGGGCCAACTAGCCAACATACACAACAATCACCGAGTCGGGCTCAGCGGATAATGCTTGGAACCACTCAAATGATTACAATGAACAATTCCCTCCCCAGGTCTGATCACTCTCAACCCAAGACTACCCCACCCTTGCTTCACGAAATCTGAGACCACAGAACTGCTCACAAACACCCGCACAAGGCTTGCATGGACACGTGCCCATGGTCCACATAAACTCGGGATTGACACACCAACTTGTACCCACGGTCCACATAAACTTGGGACTGACACAGACTTGCTTCACATTGATTCGTTTTTCACCCCTTTGACAATTCCAGACTTACATTCACCCAAATCACTGCACAAAGAAAGCTCACCTATAGTTCAATCAAGACGGACCAAACACGTGAATGACATATGGGATGTTGAAGCAACACATCCCTCATAGACTCCCCTAGTTAAAATCGGTGACGTCCCTGATGCCGACACAACTCCACTAGCAGGAACCCATGAGGGCAACAATCTTCTATTTAGGGTCAATCCAGAGCCAAAAGATTAACCCATCCCTTCTTCAGACCCATTCCAAGCCAAGAGAACAACACTTCCCCTTTCCAGGCTCTATCCAGAATTCCAGGATCAAGAGACCACCATGCCCCTTCTTCAAACCCAAAGCCAAGAGTTCACCACACTCCTTTTCAGGGTCCCTTCAGAGTCAAGAGACCAAAACACCTCCTTTCCAGACCCACAACCAAGAGTTCACCACACTCTTTTCAGGTTCTCTTCAGAGTCAAGAGATCAAAAACACCTCCTTTCCAGACCCAAAGCTAAGAGAAACACATCTCCTTACCAAGCTTTCTTCAAAGTCAAGAGATTAACACAACCCCCTTTCAAACCCAAGAACCAAGAGAAAACACATCCCTTCTTCAAGCTCCTTCAGAGTTAAGAGATTACTACCTCCTTTTCAAACCCAAGAACCAAGAGAAAACACATCCCTTCTATAGGCTCCTTCCAGAGTTAAGAGACCAAGGCCAAACACATGACCTTCACTTCGAGGGCAACAACTACTCCAGCTTGCTAAAAATTCCACTCCAACTCCACTAGAAACTCCTACTTCAGACTGCCAAGTAACCCACTGTCTTCACCTCAAAAAATTGTTCCAACGGTTGCTCTGGTTTTACCCAACACATACACAAAAGGGCACCTAGGTGGGAACCATCGTTGGTTCGGCTTCATCAGCGACTAAGGTAATCTGACTGGTTACAAAACTGAGAATCCAACTGAATCTCTAGCAACTTCCACACATAGACAGAGCTTGCCTACATAAGCTACACCAAACTGATGCAACTTCGCAAGATCAATCCGGATCTTGCGAACCCCCAAACACTGGGGTGGAGGAAAACGGCTCTTGATGACCCACCTCTTCAAGACTCTACAACCCCAGTAGCCTAAGTGACCCCATTGAACTTCCCCCAAACAGAACTGAAACTCCAAACAAGAGTATCACACAATCCCTTTCCAAACCCAAGAACCAAGAGAAAACCCATCCCTTCTTCAGGGTCCTTCCCAGAGTTAAGAGATTAACGCCTCCTTTTCAAACCCATGAACCAAGAGAAAACACATCCCCTATTCAGGCTCCATACTGAGTTAAGAGACTTACACGCCTCCTTTCCAAACCCAATCCTACAAAACACAAACCATGTTTTCTGATACCAACTGTCACGGGCCCAGCTCTCCAGAGTTGGTCCGGTCGTGTTGCACCGCTTGTTCCAATCGGGAATCCCTCATTGCGACGAGATTCACAAAAACTACTGACTACGCCTTTAGTGTTTACCTACACAAGCAACCCACAAACACAGTGGACAACTTGTATGAATAAAGGATTAGCAGTGGAAAGACAAACACACACTTGCAAAGATCGGGAAATCGACCCAGCACACACATGAGCATTCACACAATGCAAGAAAACTGGGAGTAACGTGTATTTTATTAATACTCTCTTTAAGACAATCTGGTCCAAAGTACAATAAACAGGCCAATTAGCCAACATACACAACAATCACTGAGTCGGGCTTAGCCGATAATGCTCGAAACCACTTAAATGATTACAATGAACAATTCTCTTCCCAGGTCTAATCACTCTCAGCCCAGGACTACCTCGCCCTTGCTTCACAAAATCTGAGACCACAGAACTACTCACAAACACCTGCACAAGGATTGCATAGACACGTGCCCATGGTCTACATAAACTCGGGACTGACACACCAGCTTGTGCCCACAGTCCACATAAACTTGGGACTGACACAGACTTACTTCACATTGATTCACTTTTCACCCCTTTGACAGTTCCAGACTTGCATTCACCCAAATCACTGCACAAAGAAAGCTCACCTATAGTTCGATCAAGATGGACCAAACACGTGAATGACATATGGGATGTTGAAGCAACACATCCCTCATAGATAGGGCCTCTTGCTATTTCTATATAGATCAGGTGTCTCAACCTATCAATCAAAAAAGACCATACCCTATATAGATTCTTACAAATCCTAATCATATAGGTAATCAATCTAATAGAAATGTCTAATCCTCCCATTCGGCATAAGCTATATGGTCAGCTAAACCTATATCACATTATCCTGTCTGTCCCATGTGGTCACTAATCAGTTTGCCTTCACCCAAACCCAATGAACATCTATCTCTCAGCTCATTAGGTCTGAATTTGTATGCCATTATCGTGCATGGTGTTGATAGATTCACCACTCTAATACCATGATTGGACATTGTAGGCTAGGCATCTATCTCTCATCTATATGGCGAAGACTCTAATAATAAGGAACCATAGGCTCGACTAGGGACGGCCACCCTACTAGCTAGTGACACCAACTAGAAAAAAGAAACTAACAAGGATGGAGTAAGTGGTGAGTGCAGATTGAATGATAGCCAAAATATTCAACCACTTGTTCCTCTTTTTGTGGATGCATTAAATACCTTGTTTGTTAAGGGTTTTCCCACGAACTGTACTCAAAGGGAGGTAGCTTATATATTTAGGGGTTTCAAAGGATACAAAAGAATGAGGCTTGCAAACAAAGGTCCCAAACATACTAAAGGAGATAAAAATAGAGATAGACATAGTGTCATTCTATGCTTTGTAGATTCTGTGTGTGCAACGTCTACAACAGCTGCAATGGCAATTTTACAAGGTTATAAGATGGATGAAAAGGAATTCCCACCTTAATAGGATGATTTACACAAAATGGTGGTCATGGTGAAAGGAGAATAAGAACTTCTTCATGCACTGCTCAGTATAGAGCATATAAAATGTAAAGATAAAGAAATAAACATTGGAAAAAATAATCACATATTGTAAAATCTGTAAATCACATGGATGAAAGACCAAATGACAGGAACAGTAACATGCAAATGCAACTTGTAGAGGATACCTACAATGATCAATATCAATTATGGTGTCATGGAAACCAATGAGTGGGAAGTGTAGTTTTCCCTTCCCACTAATTATGCCCCCCAAAAAAAAAAAAAAAAAAAAAAAAAACCTAATTATTCCCCCCAAAAAATTCTTAACTTTTTATTTTAAAAAAATTAAGAGAGGGAAATTAGAGATAATTAGAATTTAGAGATGAAATTATAATTTGTCTCTAATTTTTGTCTCAAAACACCCCCTCTTGTAGTAGTGATCTTCTAATTGTATACATATAATCAAATAAACACAATTTTACATTCACTTTAGGTAGAAAAATTACATGGGCTGGATTTCTCTCATTGGAGTATTGGATATGTAGGAAACAATCAATCATCAAGAAGGTGATTGAGGTCAACTTAGTCCATTATGCTCTCCTCTATTCTTACAAGGTTTCAAGTTATCAAAGTTTTCATAGGGTTTCAAAGACAAGAGAAAACAAACAATGATTTCTCTGCGATCAAACCCTAATTGTGATATCTCAAACTACTCAACATCTCCAGGTACAAAAGGCTAATACCCAGTTCTTTGACATAGTCAATCAAGACAACTTTGTGGTCAATGAAATTAAGTGCACTAGATTAAGTGCTCCTACAATAGTCACGTCTAAAGATACTTTTTGTTTCTATTACTAATCTATCATTTTAAGAATTTTTCTATTCTCTATCATTTCCTATCAGTCACCTATCATAGTTAACTGGGACCAAGTCCATAGTCAGCAAGTTCAAGTGCACTATGTTATCATCTACTTACAATGACACTACCCATATTATGATTATGATCATGTGTCTGTTCATGACTTTGTATTATTATCTTTTTCACTAATTTTCACTAACAAATAGTTAGAACAGTCAACATAAATTTGTGTGCAAGCTAAGTATATCTCTTCTTAGTGTTTTTCAAAAATGTTCAACTTTTTATTTTTAACATCTTCTCAAAATTAGAATTGTTAAATATTGTACGTCTTTAACATTATAATATTTTATAGTTTTATACTTATAATTATCATAATACACTTGTGTTTTATAAAAAATAGGGTGAAACAATAATTTCTTATGGAATTTCCAAGCATATTTCTTTAACAAATGAATTCAAGTTTGTATCAAAGTTCTTGTAGCAATTCATTTCTACTACTCTTCTTGTTGGGATCCTTCTAAACCTTGTATAATAAGTTAGACAAATTACTCAGAGATTTTCTCGAGGACAATACTAAGCAAATTAGAGGCTTCAACAAAGTTGCTTGACATATTTGTTGCCTTCCTTGTGATAAAGGAGGCATGTACATTATTAATATCTATAGACAAAGCATTATTCTTTATGCTTTGTGGACTATGAGAGCTATTGAGAGGAATGTAGCTTGGAAAATCCTTCTAAGACATCGCATTTTTTAAAGTTCTCCCTATGGAAAGCATTGTTGGAAAAATATACGATTCCACACTCTTTTGATTACCTCCATACCTATCAAAATTGAAGTGTCCTTTATTGCCAACAACCGCCTGAAAAGCTTTTCAAGTTATTAAACCTTGTCTCAAATGGGTTTGATTGATTTAGATCTAGTTTTTATTTTTATGATCATAATCTTTGGTGGTCCCTTATCATAACAAATACCAACATACCTCTTGCTAGCCCTTTGGCTTTTCAAAAAAAAGATATTGCTACTTTTATAGATTTTGTCTCTTTTAGAGATTGGGTTTTGTGGCCTACCTTACAAACATAGTTTAAACTATTAATATTAGACTTACTTTTCATTCTACCACTTCAAGAGTTGATGTCGAATGTCATGATCCATGAGATGGATCTGCAACCTCAAGTTGTTTCGTGGTAGTACTGGCGATGGAATAATAACACCACTTTCAGAAACTACTTTATTGGTCTCCTCTATCAAATTACAAGTCCATTTTCCTCATCTATGGGTAATCTTAACCAGCAATGGAGTGTGATCTCTTCTCCCAAAACATGGCTTACCAGAATCAATAGGATATGGAATGCCAAACTTGCCCACTTTCTCTAGCGTTTTGTCTATTAGTGTCTTCTGCTTGGGGAACATCTTTAGCACATTGGGATTCTTAATCTCAATTGCCATGCTTGTTCTAGACTTGCGACTTTTCGGCTCTTGTTCTGGGCTTGCTCTAGAGCTAAGAAATCTTAGCGATGGTTTCACAACTTATTTTAGCATTTTCACCCAAAGCTTATCAATTGGAGAATGGCTTTCTTTTGGTACAATTCTCACTGACCTACATATTTCATTTTTTTATGGATTTTTTTCAAAGCTATAAACCTATTTCAAGCATGAAAGTCTAGAAATTTATCGATTTTTAACATAAAGAAATCTCTTCAAATTTATGTTACTTATAATGTGGTTGTTATACCTTTGATGTTTTCACTGATCAAAGCTCAAGTTAAAAAATTGGCTCTATAATTTCAATAACTTCAAGCACTACTCAACCACTAGGGAGCGCTTCTTGTAATATGAGCCAAGTTGTTTCAACGGAGGAGTGCTTCTTCCACTATGCAAGATGTTAGGCCAATGGGGTTTTACTTTTCTCTGCCTCCTAATTGAGAAATTACAAGAAGCATGAATACCACGCATGATGCATTGGCAACCCCTTATCCTCTTTTGGGGGAGCCCTCCTTCTTGGGATGTTATGCACCCCAAAGGAACTATAATATACCGCCACGGCCTTCTGGGGTTACTACCTATGTGTGAAGTTCTCACTTGCCTTGGTGACATGTTATTTTGATTATGCTTTTGTATAGTCATGTTTAGCTAACATTTATGCTTCAATATTGTAAGCCATATTTTTTTGCTAGCATGAATAACAAGGCATGAATACCAACCAACCAACTTTTAGTTGCAATCATCTTTGTAATATTTTTTTGGCAAATAATACATATATTGATGAGTTTCAATAAAAACAAAGCCACGTAGCAACTAGTCCCTGTTTTTTGTATTGAAAATTATTTATAGTTGAATTTGCATATAAATTTGCATTGTAAACTCGACACAATAATGAATGATAGCTAGGGATTAAGTATGATTAATTAGACTGAAAATATTATTGGTTGATGTAAAAACTATACTATATGTGTTTTGGCAAGGATTGACAAAATATTTGTAATTTTTTTCTAGTTTGTCAACTTGTTCAAAATTAAATTCAAATATAACTTACATCTTGTTTAAAACGAAAAAGAATAAGACAACATTAACTTGAAAAATAATAAATGAAATTATACATGTATTAAATTAAACCTGACAATAATAATCATATTTGAAAATGATTGCAACAATTGTTGAAACATAGAGAAGCTATATTTAAAGATATTGGACACTTGGATGATGGTATGTAGACCTACATATGCTTATTTTAGAATAGTTTTGTATTAGTTATATATAAATTTCATACATGTTTAACAATAAGGAATGATAGAGGATCATATGGTATCCTCTTAAGAAGTTATATAGTGGTTAGAAAATAATTATCAAAATAATATAAGTTCTATAATAAATATCATTTTTTATAAGACATCATATTTAATTATTTCAAGTATTTAAAAAGAAAAAATATTTCCCAATAAAATTTAATATGTTAAATATTTTATCTCCAATAAACATAATCAAATATAATTAGTATAATAAATAAAATCTTTTTAAATTAGCCAAGTGTTAAATCAATATTTTTTCTATCCATAAGTATTGGACAATAATTTTTAGTGTAGAAAAAATAAGATAATAATAATTTTATGTCAAATCAATACTTCTACTCATTATTAGCATTTTAGTGAGAAAACAAATATTATTATATTGATCACTTTTTTTTTAATTAATACATTAATCTAAATAGAATATTCTATTCGAAATGGAAGTTAAACTTTATACTTGTTAAACTTTAACATCATTAGAAATGTGAGATGAAATCACAGCTTCTCCATTTCTTCATGTCAATGTATTATGTCTTGTCAAATATTTTTATAAAAAAATTATTTGTTCACGTAATTCCTATAATAATAGGCTGCAGGGAAGGGACTAACAAGGTGAAGAAAATCCTTAAAATGACAGAAGTATAATCCAAAGAGACTTAAAAAACCATTAAAGAAAAAGGAGGATTGATTCTCATAGTACAATGATCACTCAAGAGGATAGGAAAAACAAAATTAAACAAACAAAATTAGATTTTGAAGCCTGGAACAAATTGCTTCAAAGAATTTGTATATGCACATCAAAGCGAAATCTAAGGGTTTAAAACATAAATTTAAACAACAGAGTTCTGAACAACAACTTGTAATGAACTCCACTTTGAAATCCCTTCAAGTAGAAACTCAGATTGCCAGGATGTTTTATGTTTAAATTTGGCATTGACTGGGAACATGCTCGCAAAGGTTGTGGAGTTTGGATTTAGAACTATGAGATTCATTTGCTTGCAAGTTTCTGAGCCCTTTTTAACAAACCCATTTTCTGGATGTTCTCCAATCATCTCTTCGAGTCATTTTCTGCATTCATTGCACAGGATTTTGTTAATTTTTTATTTTGCTAGTGTTTTTATATCTAACACAAATCCTTTGTGGCAGGCAACGCAGGGTAGTGCTTAGTAAACAGAATGTGAAGTGCCTCCTTTAACCAAAATCTAAACAGAATGTGAAGTATTCCTCTAACCAAAATCTAACAGAAATCCTTTTACCTCTAAATATAAAGTAAAGTGCCTCCTTAACATCTAAACAGAATGTGAAGTGCCTCCTTTAACCGAAATCTAACAGAAATCCTTAACATCTAAACAGAATGTGAAGTGCATCGTTGACATCTCGTGGCACGCAAGGCAGGGTGGTGCATATTAAACAGAATGCGAAGAGCCTCCTTTAATAGCCCTCTAAATAATGCTGTGGGATTGAGATTGAGATTGGCTGTGGATAGCATTGCCATTGGAAACATGCAGGCTTTTCGGTGGATCGGATCCCACAAAAATAATGGATAGGGAGCACCCAAAACAAATGTGCATGGGTGACATAAAAAGAAAAACAGAGGATTAATTACTGTTTGAAATCCAAGAATTAATATTTTCTTGGATTTTCTTTGAAATCCAAGAATAGGTGGAAAATCATACATTGCAAGCATTGTGTTCTTCTGTGACCTTGCCGGCAAACACTATTTGGGATGACATGTTAATAAATGAAATGCCTATTGGCAAATGCAATTTATTCATAACCTTTTTTGTCCAAATCCCTGATCTGAAATGGGTTTGTTTTGTAAACTTCAGGATATCAGTCCATCACTAAGGAATGAAATGAAATGATTTTAATTACATTTACGATACCAAGATTCCTTACAATAAGAAAAAAACGGGCCTGCCTAATAATTTTTGAAGCAAAAACTAATGTAAGATTTTGGCACACTGAAAAACAAAAGATTTTTACTAGATCACAATCCACCAAGTGCAAGCTTACCAATAAATTGTTCAAATTTTGTACTTGCGAGTTTAAAACCGTAAGCAAGGTCTTATCAATCCCAACAACAAACACCCTCTACATTGTTAGTGTAAAGTCCAAACTACTAAGGTCAGTTTTTATGTAACAATGTTAATAATTTTTGAAGCAAAAACCGATGTAAGATTTTGGAACACTGAAAACACAAAGGATTTTTACTAGATCGCTGTCCACCAAGTACAAGCTTAGCAAGAAATTGTTCAAACTTTATACTTCCGAGTTTAAAACCGTAACAAAGAATCCCAACAATAAACACCCTCTACATTGTTAGTGTAAAGTTCAAACTACTAAGGTCAAACCTGCAATTGGGTTGTCTGCGCCGCAACAAGATCAAGAAATTGGTGAGAAGGGACAACCCTACCGTTTCATCCCCCAATTCCCAACTAAAACAATGAATTTCAAGAATTCATTTTGCTTCGTTTAACTAAAAAGTTCCACCAAAGTATTTTCCCAGACTTGAAGTTGAGGATAAAGGAACTGAGAATTCATCCAATGCTCTGCAAATACAGTCAAAAGAAAACATAACCCATTAGAAACATGCATCCAAGCCCTAAGGGAACGCATTCACTTTCCTGTGATAAAACTTAATATTGTCTAGCTAATTAGCATTCAGAACTCCATTCAATATCCTCTTTAACTCTATGGTAGTGGCAGCATAAAATTCAATGCCAACCTTCATCCTAGACTCCAATTTTTAGCCCTAGTAAACTTGCCTGGAGAAAGGAGAAATGCTTACATTGTCTGCTCCGGGTCACCATTCGAGGCATCCTTGGCAAATGTGTGCATGAACAGTGAACCTCTTCGACCTGATTTTGTTAAAGAATCTTGTTGGCTAATAGTGTCTTGTGAATATATACCTGAAAAGTACCAATAGAAGCAACATAAACTTCAACCCCTGATTCAGTTTTCCAGGCCAAAACGACAGAAGTACATGGCTTCCATAATTTTCCTCATTGCATTTTGGAATTACAGCAGATTTGCAAAACCCAATCTCAAGCTATGATTGATCAAAATAAAAGTTCAGTTAAAACATGCCTTTGAACAGATAATGAAATTAAAAAAATTGGTTGTCTTAAATTTCTCTTAACAGAGAGCAAAACTACTTTATAGGCCAATCGCTGGATAGCTAATCTTATAACATTTTGATAACTCACAGATTTCCTGCTCCTCAGAAAACATCAGCTAAAACTTACAAGTAATATGTTTTTCCCTCAATGTTCGTTTATTATATAACAAAACCAGCATTCAGTTCTCTGTAAACCTTGCAAATTTGCAATGGGCTTAATATTTTATTTGGTAGACATTAACATCAACTAGTTCAAGTTTAATACATTGCTGTGGTCTTAAACAAACAAAGGAAGTATCTATAGATTCATTCCAGTTAAATACATTATCTTGGTCTTCTAAACAACAGACTGATGAATCATCTAACAGCTTAAAGGAGAGATTCATGAAGCAAGTGAAAGGAGACTACCTTGAATGATTACAATAACAAAAAAGGAAACTGTAAACAGCAGGGCCCACAAAGTGGTTTTGGCTGATGAAGGTTTTTCAACCTTCTTTGCTCTCAAAGATCTCATTCTCTCCAATCTAGCTCTTCTTAGCAATACTGTATCAGAAATGCCCTTTGTATGCCTCTCCTTTGAGGGATCTGGGGTTTCTCTAGGAGGCCTGGGAGGCTTTTTCCAACCTGGCTTCAGGGCATTCCCTTGCCTAATCTTCTCAGGACATCCGGAAACTGTGTTTCCTGTATTTGCCTTACCCAAATCCTGAGACCCCTGTTTCTTAGAACCAGAAACAGCCGACTCTGAAAACCCCATCTTAGCTACTTTCTGCTGGAAACCACATTGAACACCCCTGCTCCCTGCATGCCCATCTATAAATTCATTAACTCTCTGAGTAAAGCTCAACCTACCTCCAACTTTCCCAAACAAGTTTCTTCCTGAAGCTTGAAATGAACTAGCCTCAGGTTCAGAAAAAACAATACCACTTTCCAGATCACAGCCATGATGACCTGCCGCTGCAGGAGTACCTTTTCCAACACATAAAACATAGCCATTTGTGTCTGTATACATAATTTGCATATCCTGTTGAAGGGAAGCACCAGAACTCGGAGGCAAATGTACCTCTTCCTGTTGCTTAGAGCTACTCAACTCATCCATTAGGATTACAGCAGCGAATCCACAAACCAAGCTGCACATACCAAACCTTCAGAACATATCAATACAGATGAAAGCTCCAAATGGGCAACATAGCTTTATCTGTGTCACAATAGTGTTAAACCCTGTACCTCAAAAAAATGCCACAACAATTATTAAAACCCAAATGGGTATTCACTTGCAATAAATATCACTACTTTCAAAGCTTCAATGAATCTGAGGTAGGCTCTCCCTCCAACATTATCCGTCTTCTGCAAAGCCAGATGGATACAGCGAATGTGAAGGCTGCAGAATGTTTTAATGCATATTAATGTGAATTTGGCCAATGACCTTGGCACTAAATCCAAACAGTTTGATTATCGGTGCACTGAATTTCAACAGAATGTTTACAGATCCTATTAAAAAAAATTCATTCCCAACATAATTTGGTGGAATGGGTTCTTAACATTAAGCCCAATAGGACACCAGATACCAACCAATTCGTATTCGAAAGACTGGAATGTTTAGTCATCAATTTTAAAATATAAATATCCAATCCCTGAAGCAAAAATCACACAGACTGCTGCCAGAGCACATGTATATTAATTACTCAAACCAATTTGTTTGATTGACACACCCAATCACCAACAAAATGCAAGCCGACAGCGGCGTTATGAATATAAAGTGGGAAGGGGCAGGTGGAATAGAACAAATTCGGATAAGGCCGTTGAAATTTTTGTTTACTTTTATCTATTTTAAAGTCTATAAAAATATACAGTTTTCTTTTGAGCCGTTAAACGGATTTAAAGATTATTCCCGTCGCATCTTACCGTTACTAGCTGTCCCATCTCCTCCAACACAAATTATGAGGACTAGCCGTTTGAATTAGCTTATCATGGGAAAGGATTGTAGTTTAAGTGGGGTAAATAATGGGAAAGTGTAATGTTAACATTTATTAAGATAAAAAATTTCGGGTGATATAAAAAAAGGATGACGGAATAAATACGTTTAATTCTCGACACTTAATCAAATATCAAAATTTTTAGTTTGGTATCCATCTTTTTAGATGTTAGTAAAATTAAATTAGTATAGAAAAAAAAATGCTTAGCAGGTATGTTTTAATTATAATATTTATAATGGTTTGACAACATATGTCTTCCAAAAAGAAAAAGAAAAAATCATAGAAACAATTCAAAGGAGATTTACAATTCTTACATAAAATTAATTTGGACACAACGATCACATCATTGAAAACAGAATGCTTGATTGCATATAGTACTATTTCAAATAGGAGATGGATGTATTGTTACTCCCAAGTACATTAAATTTTCTTTTTGTTTTGAGATTTTCTTTGAGTCAATTGCGGGAATGTTCTTGTTAACATTGTATGGAGTTAAAACACTTTCTTCTGCAACATTGAGGCATATGTAAACTTTGCAATAATAAACTAGAATCATAAGAGCATTTTGTATTTAGGTGCCATGTATATTATGAGATCTATAGTAAAGAGGAAATCAAGTTATCTCTATGAAATTTTATTTATTATGAAAATTTAAGTAGTATAGCATTATTTATCAAAGTGTGCTTAAGAGTAGTCACCACAACTCTTTCATTAATGGTTCAACTTCAAACTTCTTTCTTCAACCTCAATTTCAAAAGTGCAAGTGAACTTACTATTCCACTCAATAATGATAGTGTCAAAGAAAATATCTCAATAACTTTACTCTTGTGTTTTAAGTTTTAGATCATTTTCTCTTACATGTTTTTTTTAAAATATATTTTCTTAGAATTACGGTTACTATTAGACATTAATAATTATGTTGATGGGTGTTCTACAATGATAGAAAGGGAGTGTAATGAAGAGAGTTGTTCACAATTATGTTTGTACTTAAATTTAAAATATATTTAACCATCATGAAGTAATTTCAACCTTAGTTTGACATTCATTTCACTCTCACTTAGAGTTTTTTACTTTAACTTAGAGAAGTCAATCAAAATGATGTAATATCTTGGTCATATGGTGGAGTTTGGAACCCCTTTTTATTTTGGAAAGATTTGTTTGCTTCCCATATAATGGCGTAGCTGGTTTGATGTTATATATCAATAGTAAGAAATTGACAAAAAGGTAATGAAATTATTAATCAATGTGGTATGTGAAAAATTCAAAACAAAAACATGGAGATTGATATTTGTGGACATATTTGAATAGTTGTATTTAAGATACATGTACTCGTATATTCATTATTCGTTTATGTTACGTATGTAAATATTATAATCACCTTGATCTTTTTTTTTTGCATTGAAAATTGTGCAACTAATAAAAACAAGATATTTTTCACATTCTTAGGTATCGACATAAGCTTTCCAATATACATGTTATAAAAAATTAAAAAATAAATTAATTCATTTTATATCTATTAGGTGAACTGAAAGGATGTAACTAAATTTATGGAGAAATTCAATATTTATCGAACCCAAAAATATATATTTTTCATCCTTAAATTGTTTTCAATGATAGAGACATTGAATTTGATATCTTATTCCTTGCTTCATATTTTTAGAGGAGAAAAGGTCAATTTACATGTGAGTTGGTGGTAAGTCCATACAAGTCATTAGTATATTAAATGTGTATGATTTGCCAAGTTACTTTTTGTAGATATTGAATGGGTATGCACCATTGATTTTCTTGGATTCAATGTGTCGGTGCATCAACAACTAAATCCTTATCAATGGTCGTACTTGTTCCCTATTTCATATTGAATTTGATAGAAACTCAATTTTCTATTTCACCTACACCCACTAACTATAGCATGGTGAGGTCAGAGGCATATGTTCCACTCTTCCACGAAAAAATATGCATCAGGTGAGGTTCATGTTTATGTTGGCAGAGGATGCAAGAATGGCTCTTTCTATTGCCATGCCCAACCAAGAATACAAATAATAATCAACCCAAAAAATTGTTGTGGTTGGAGCTTATGCCCTTGTGCCCCATTTATGCATGGGTTAGGGCTACCCAGGTTTGACCCTAGTACCACCTTTTCCCTGGGTGTTCCCCTATAACTGTGATTATTTTTGCTTATACTTTTCAGATACCTGAACCAGTTTCTCTCTCCCAAGTAAATTGCTTACTTTTAGTGGAAATCTTACTTATGGCGAGCAGGGTCCCCTTAATCATGTTGTAGATTCTGCTTCTTCACCTTAACTAGAAGTTTGTGTGATTATTTATTTAAAGTTATGTTGATCCTATTAATGTTAGGGTAAATAAAATGGTATATCTGGTCATTTGTGATAAATTGTTTTAGTTCTCCATTGTACTAGGAAGTCTGGTGGGTTCAATTAGGATAGAATGGCAGGACCTTGACTTCCATTTTTTAGGTGATTGCAATAAGGTTTGTTATTGATTGTGTATAATATGCCCACAATGTCTGAGACACTATCTATGCAAAGACCTATTCTCTTAATCTTACTTTGATCTAATGATCAAGTCATGGTATTTGGTGCTAGTCCAAAATTTTTTAAGATAAAAATATTTGTATAAATGTTTAATTCTTTGGGTTATTGACAATTATTTAAATTGGCATGATCTTCATTCTCTTGGTTGTTTAGAGAGGATATATCATAAATATTTTTCATGTATATATCCAGCTAATTTTATAAACCATTGGTTGTTGCAAAACAAATTTTAGATCATGATATCATATGGTACAATGAATGCTTTTAACCAATTTCATTATGCTTGGATAATTAATGCAATATGATGACAATTTAGGTTTTAACTATGTACATGCAAATTCTAGATTTAGCACAAATATAAATTCAAAATAAAGTGAAATTACTACTCTAACAAAGCATTGCACCTCTGATTGAGCTAAAAGAGAACAAAACAATAGTTTTACCTTTACCTATCAACAAAGATCCACTTTGTTGCATGGATTTTGTTCGAATTTGAGGATGGATGTGATTGCTCAATGAAATGCACATAAGTAATTCAGAAGCATGTTCCCTTAGTTTATTTATGATTTGCTTGATGGAGTGTTGTATTGATCACTTAGCTTGCTCTCTCAATTCACATATTTTCCTTAGGTTATGAAGCTTGTTGAAAGTGAGGGTGGAGGGGTTCGATTTATAGTTCATCTGATGGGAAATGGACGTTCAGATCTGATCCAAAATGGATGGATAGATTTGAGTCAAAATACTCATTGAATGAGGGGAGTTGAAAATTGAATGAGGGGGATTGAGTATGTAAGGCTTTGTGTTTATAAACATGGGAGTGATTTGCACTTGGTCATTGCCATTGGGATATTTTGATGTGATGACTTGAATTGGGGATTGGGTTGATTTGGTTAAAATTGATTTTGTTGAATTTTTTAATATTTGGATATTAGATTTTCCATGTATTTTCTTATTAGCATTAATCGACCACATAATACGATTAATTAGTTGATTATTCCATATTTACATTTGGCGGGATTGGACAATGTCCATGCGCAATATGATTAATAGATTGCGGGTGATGATCAAATAATGTCGAGTTAGGCTAGGGATGATGTTGCCGAGATTAGGGTTGTAATAGGATGCAATGATATGATTAGGGTTATGAAATGCCAAGATTAGGGATAAAATGATAACACAATTAGCTTTTTTGGGTTACATAAATTAGCTTTTTTGGGTTACATATGGCATACAATGTTGAATAGTGAACAATGAATAGTAATAACATTAGAGTGGCAAAAATGAAGTGTCTACTTTTTCGCCTCTTTCAAAGGGGGTTGCGAATAAAAGAAGCAACAAATAATGTAAGAGAGAAAAGAAGAGTGCACTAAAATGCCCCTAGTGGCATGTTGATTAGCAAGATGAATGATGATTTGGTTAGAGATGATGCCCCTTTGAGAGGGCGTGTGGGGATGAAAGACACAAATGGGCTCTCAAAATGGGAAGAGGGGTTGAAAGGGGAGAATCAAGTATAAAATTGGGGGGTGGTGGTGAATAAAGATGGGTTGGGCTTCATGCCTAGGAGATCATGTCCCATGGGATGTTGATGTATAGTATGATGATTATAGATATAGATGCAGTGGATGGTAGAATTACACACTTGATATAAGGCTTTCATGCTTTGATTTGTGTTGATTTTCCCAAAGAAATTATTTACATGATGTTTTTTTGTAAATTTGACATTGACTGGGAGCATGCTGGCAAAGGTTGTGGAGTTTGGGTTTAGATCTATGAGTTGCATTTTCTTGCAAGTTTCGAAGCCCTTTTCAACAAACCCATTTTCTGCATGTTCTCCAATCATCTCTTCGAGTCATTTTCTGCATTCATTGCAAAGGATTTTGTTAATTTTTTATTTTGCTAGTGTCTTTAACATCTAACACAAATCCTTGGTGGCAGGCAATGCAAGGTAGTGCTTAGTAAACAGAATGTGAAGTGCCTCCTTTACCCAAAATCTATCAGAAATAGTTTAACATCTAAACAAAATGTGAAGTGCCTCCTTTAACCATAATCTAACAAAGCCCCTTTAACATCTAAACAGAATGTGAAGTGCTTCCTTTAACCGAAATCTAACAGAAATCCTTTAACATCTAAACAGAATGTGAAGTGCCTCCTAAACATCTAACATAAATCCTTCATGGCAAGCAAGGCAGGGTGGTGCATAGTAAACAGAGTGTAAAGAGCCTCCTTTAACCAGCCCTTTAAATAATGTTGTGGGATTGAGATTGAGATTCGTTGTGGATAGCATTGCCATTGGAAACATGCAGGCTTTTTGGCAGATTGAATTCCGCAAAAATCTAACAAAAATCCTTTAACATCTAAACAGAATGTGAAATGCCTCGTTAAATCTAACAAAAATCCTTCCTGGCAAGCAAGGCAGGGTGGTGCATAGTAAACAGAGTGTGAAGAGCCTCCTTTAACAGCCCTCTAAATAATATTGTGGGATTGAGATTGAGATTCGTTGTGGATAGCATTACCATTGGAAACATGCAAGCTTTTTGGTAGATCGGATCCCACAAAAATAATGTATTGGGAGCACCCAAAACAAATGTGCATGGGTGATAGAAATCGAAAAACAGAGGATTAATTATTGTTTGAAATCCAAGAATTAATGTTCTCTTCGAAATCCAGAGTACTAATAGCCGTGAATAGGCAAAAAACCATACATTCCAAGCATTGTGTTCTTATGTGGCCTTGCTTGCAAACACTATTTGGGATGACATGTTAATAAATGAAACGCCTATCGGTAAATGCAATTGGTTCGTGGCCTTTCTTGTTCAAATCCCTGACCTGAAATGGGTTTGTTTTGTAAACTTCAGGATATCAGTCCATCATCAAAGAATGAAATGAAATGGTTTTAATTACATCCACGAGACCAAGATTCCTTACAATGAAAAAAAAAAGGGCCTGCCTAATAATTTTTGAAGCAAAAATAAATGTAAGATTTTGGCACACTGAAAAAACAAAGGATTTTTATTAGATTGCAGTCCACCAAGTGCAAGCTTACCAAGAAATTGTTCAAATTTTATGCTTGCGAGTTTAAAACCTTAAGCAAGGTCTTATCAATCCCAACAACAAACACCCTCTACATTGTTAGTGTAAAGTTCAAACTACTAAGGTCAGTTTGTTTGTGACAATGTTAATGCTACAATTAGGTTGTCTATGCCGCAACAAGATCAGGAAATTGGTGAGAAGGGATAACCCTACCCTTTCATCCCCAACTTCCCAATTCAAACAATGAATTTCAAGAATTCATTTTGCTTCGTCCAACTAAAAAGTTCTACCAAAGTATTTTCCCAGACTTGAAGTCGAGGATAAAGAAACTGAGAATTCATCCAATGCTCTGCAAATACAGTCAAAAGAAAGCATAACCCATTAGAAACATGCATCCAAGCCCTAAGGGAACGCATTCACTTTACCGTGATAAAACTTAATAAAGTCTTAGCTAATTAGCATTCAGACTTCCATTCTATGTCCTCTTTAACTATCTGGCAGTGACAGCAGAAAATTCAATGCCAACCTTCATCCTAGACTCCAATTTTTAGCCCTAGTAAACTTGCCTGGAGAAAGGGGAAAAGCTTACATTGTCTGCTCTGGGTCACCATTCGAGGCAACATTGGCAAATGTGTGCAACAAGAGTGAACCTCTTTGACCAGATTTTGTTAAAGAATCTTGTGGGCTAATAGTGTCTTTTGAATACCTGAAAAGTACCAATAGAAGTAACATAAACTTCAACCCCTGATTCAGTTTTCCAGGCCAAAATGATAGAAGTACATGGCTTCCATAATTTTCACCAGTGCATTTTGGAATTACAGCAGAATTGCAAAACCCCATATCAAGCTATGATTGATCAAGATAAAAGTTTAGTTAAAACATGCCTTTGAACAGATAATGAAATTAAAAATATTGGTTGCCTTACATTTCTCTCAACAGAAAGCAAAACTACTTTATGGACCAATCACTGAATAGCTAATCTTATATCATTTTGATAACTCACAGATTACCTGCTCCTCAGAAAACATCAGCTCAAACTTACAAGTAATATGTTTTTCCCTCAGTGTTCGTTTACTATATAATAAAACCAGCATTCAGTTCTCTGTAAATCTTGCAAATTTGCAATGGGCTTAATATTTTATTTGGTAGACATTAACATCAACTAGTTCAAGTTTAATATATTGCTGTGGTCTTAAACAAAGGAAGTATCAATAGATTCATTCCAGTTAAATACATTATTTTGGTCTTCTAAACGACAGACTGATAAATCATCTAACAGCTTAAAGGAGACATTCATGAAGCAAGTGAAAGGAGACTACCTTGAATAATTACAATAACAAAAAAGGAAACTGTAAACAGCAGGGCCCACAAAGTGGTTTTGGCTGATGAAGGTTTCTCAACCTTCTGTGCTCTCAAAGATCTCATTCTCTCCAATCTAGCTCTTCTTAACAATACTGTATCGGAAATGCCCTTTGTATGCCTCTCCTTTGAGGGATCTGGGGTTTCTCTAGGAGGCCTGGGTGGCTTTTTCCAACCTGGTTTCAGGGCATTCCCTTGTCTAATCTTCTCAGGACATCCGGAAACTGTGTTTCCTGTTTTTACCATACCCAAATCCTGAGACCCCTGTTTCTTAAAATCAGAAACAGCCGACTCTGAAAACCCCGTCTTAGCTACTTTCTGCTGGAAACCACATTGAACACCCCTGCTCCCTGCATGCCCACCTATAAATTCATTAACTCTCTGAGTAAAGTTCAACCTACCTCCAACTTTCCCAAACAAGTTTCTTCCTGAAGCTTGGAATGAACTAGCCTCAGGTACAGAAATCACAATGCCACTTTCAGATCACAGCCATGATGACTTGCCGCTTCAGGAGTACCTTTTCCAACACATAAAACATACCCATTTGTGTCTGTATACATAATTAGCATATCCTGTTGAAGGGAAGCACCAGAACTCGGAGGCAAATGTACCTCTTCCTGTTGCTTAGAGCTACTCAACTCATCCATTCGGATTACAGCAGCGAACCCACAAACCAAGCTGCACATACGAAACCTTCAGAACATATCAATACAGATGAAAGCTCCAAATTGGCAACATAGCTTTATCTGTGTCACGATAGTGTTAAACCCTGTAACTCAAAAAAATGCCACAACAATTATTAAAACCCAAATGGGTATTCACTTGCAATAAATATCACTACTTTCAAAGTTTCAATAAATCTGAGGTACGCTCTCCCTCCAACGTTATCCGTCTTCTGCAAAGCCAGATGGATACAGCGAATGTGAAGCCTGCAGAATGTTTTAATGCATATTAATGTGATTTTGGCCAATGACATTGGCACTAAATCCAAACAGTTTGTTTATCAGTGCACCGAATTTCAATAAAATGTTTACAGATCCTATTAAAAAAAATTCAATCCCAACACAATTTGGTTGAATGGGTCCTTAACATTAAGCTCAATAGGACACCAGATACCAACGAATACGAATAGTTTCGAAAGACTGCAATGTTTTTCAATTTGAAAAAATAAATATCCAATCCCTGCAGCAAAAAATCAGACTGCTGCCAGAGCACATGTATATTAATTACTCAAACTCGTATTCGAAAGACTGGAATGTTTAGTCTTCAATTTAAAAAAATAAATATCCAATCCCTGAAGCAAAAATCACACAGACTGCTGCCAGAGCACATGTATATTAATTACTCAAACTAACTTTAAAAATTCGGTTTTATTGACAGATCCAATCACCAACAGAATGCAAGCCGACAGCGGCGTTATGAATCTAAAGTGGGAAGCGGCGGGTGGAATAGGACAAATTCGGATAAGGCAGTTGGAAAGTTTTTGTTTACTTTTATATAATTTAACGTCTATAAAAACATACCGTTTTGTTTTAAGCCGTTAAACGGATTTAAAGATTATTACCGTCGCATCTTACCGTCACCAGCTGTACCATATCCTCCAAAACAAATTATAAGGCCTAGCCGTTTGAATTAGATTACCGTGGAAAGAGATGGAATCTAATTGGGGTAAATGATGGTAAAGCGTAATGTTTGGTATTTATTAAGATTTTTTTTGGGGAGGTGATAGGAAAAAAGATAAAGACGTATACAGGAATAAAATAAATATCTTTGGTTCTTGGCACTAAACAAATACTAAAATTTTAAGTTTAGATTTCATCTTTTCAGATGTTAACAAAATTAAATTAATATAAAAAAATTAACTATTTAATGGATATGATTTAATTATAATATTTTTGGTGACTCATAATATTGAATATTAAAGAATAATGTTTTTTAAAAAGAAAAAAATTTTAAATTATAGAAACATTTTAAAGGAGATTTACAATTTTTATATAAAATTAATTTGGACATAATTATCACATTAGTATAAAATAAAAATGTATAATTACATTGAGTATTATTTTAAATAGAAGACGGGTGTATTGTTATTTTCAAGTACATTAAGTTTTTTTTCGTTTTGAGATTTTCTTTAAGTTAATTGTAGATGTTCTCATTAGCATTGCATGGAGTTAAAGCACTTTCTTCTACAACATAGATGTATATGTAAATTTTGTATAGCATTGCATGGAGTTAATGCACTTTCTTCTACAACATAGATGTATATGTCAATTTTGTAATAGTGAACTAGAATTATAAAAGCCTTTCGTTTTTAGGTGCAATTTATATTATGAGATCTATGGTAAAGAGGTAATCAAGTCTATCTATAAAATTTTATTTATGGGTAAGTGCATGGAATTAGGGGGCCAAAATGGGGTCTTAAGTAAATATGTTTTTCTTGAAAAATAAGAAATCTCAATTTGTCCAAATTATTTGAGACACCTAAACTCAAAATTTGAAGATGTCATGGGAAAATGAATTATAACATCTCAAATTTAATTTCTAAATTACTTTTTTTTTTTTTTTTTTTGAAATAGTCAAATATAAGTAGATCAAACATTATTTTTTTTTGAAGAGCTAGCACTATTTTTCAGAAAAATCAGAGTAGATAATTTTTGTGTAACCCATCATTTTTTAAGTATCATTTATTTTTCAAACCATTTGGTGGAAAGTTAGGTAAGATCATCTAGTTTATAACTTATCTTTTTTTAAAAATTAATTAGTGATTTTTTAAAACTAATTTCACAAGTCAATAGACGCTAAAATATGATCAATAATGTATAGCCGACCATGCGACCCCCTAACTACTTCAAAAAAATTAAAAATCAGTTTTTTTTAATGTATATAGAATTAAGTCTAGTTTACAACCACATATTTTTTTGGGGGTTTGAATCAACGAATCAAAAGATACATAAACAAAGATGAACATGTATAGTTTCAGCGTATAATGCTATAAAAAGATATACTTAGAAATAAATATAGATAACAACGTTAAAATAATAGAAATATAAAAATAAAATAAAAAGAGGAGAGTGTAGTCAATGTTGTAGTCATATTTTAAAGAAAAAATTTGATAAATGTCACAATGTTTAGCATGGTTAAAGTTGTATTTTGTTATTTTTAGTCAAAAACATGCACTCTGCTATGTTTTTACAGGTCCATGCCTCAGGCTCAGGTATCCAAGTTTGAGACACCTAAACTCAAAATTCAAAGATGTCATGGGAAAATGAATTATAACATTTCGAATTTAGTTTCTAAACTACTTTTTTCTTTGAAATAGTCAAATATAAGTAGGTCAAACATAATTTTTTTGAAGAGCTAGTACTATTTTTAAGAAAAATCAGAGTAGATAAATTTTCTGTAACCCATCATTTTTTAAGTATCGTTTATTTTTTGAAACCATTTGGTGGAAAGTTAGATAAGATCATCTAATTTACAACTTATCTTTTTTTTAAATTAATTAGTGATTTTTTTTTACTAATTTCACAAGTCAATAGACGCTAAAATATGATCAATAATGTATAGCCGACCATGCGACCCCTAACTACTTCCAAAAATATCAAAAATCAGTTTTTTTTAATGTATATAGAATTAAGTCTAGTTTACAACCATATAATTTTTTGGGGGTTTGAATCAACGAATCAAAAGATACATAAACAAAGATGAACATGTATAGTTTCAGCGTATAATGCTATAAAAAGATATACTTAGAAATAAATATAGATAACAACATTAAAATAATAGAAATATAAAAATAAAATAAAAAGAGGAGAGTGTAGTCAATGTTGTAGTCATATTTTAAACAAAAAGTTTGATAAATGTCACAATGTTTAGCATGGTTAAAGTTGTATTTTGTTATTTTTAGTCAAAAACATGCATTCGGCTATGTTTTTACAAGGCCATGCCTCAGGTTCAGGAATCCAAGTTTGAGACACCTAAACTCAAAATTCGAAGATGTCATGGAAAAATGAATTATAACATTTCGAATTTAGTTTCTAAACTACTTTTTCTTTGAAATAGTCAAATATAAGTAGGTCAAACATAATATTTTTGAAGAGTTAGTACTATTTTAAAGAAAAATCAGAGTAGATAAATTTTCTGTAACCCATCATTTTTTAAGTATCGTTTATTTTTTTAAACCATTTGGTGCAAAGTTAGATAAGATCATCTAGTTTACAACTTATCTTTTTTTTAAATTAATTACTGATTTTTTTTTTTTACTAATTTCACAAGTCAATAGACGCTAAAATATGATCAATAATGTACAGCCGACCATGCGACCCCCTAACTACTTCAAAAAATATCAAAAATCAGTTTTTTTTAATGTATATAGAATTAAGTCTAGTTTACAACCACATAATTTTTTGGGGGTTTGAATCAATGAATCAAAAGATACATAAACAAAGATGAACATGTATAGTTTCAGCTTATAATGCTATAAAAAGATATACTTAGAAATAAATATAGATAACAACTTTAAAATAATAGAAATATAAAAATAAAATAAAAAGAGGAGAGTGTAGTCAATGTTGTAGTCATATTTTAAAGAAAAAGTTTGATAAATGTCACAATGTTTAGCATGGTTAAAATTGTATTTTGTTATATTTAGTCAAAAACATGCATTCGGCTATGTTTTTACAGGTCCATGTCTCAGGGTCAGGAATCCAAGTTTGAGACACCTAAACTCAAAATTCGAAGATGTCATGGGAAAATGAATTATAACATTTCGAATTTAGTTTCTAAACTACTTTTTTCTTTGAAATAGTCAAATATAAGTAGGTCAAACATAATTTTTTTGAAGAGTTAGTACTATTTTTTAGAAAAATCAGAGTAGATAAATATTCTGTAACCAATCATTTTTTAAGTATCGTTTATTTTTTTAAACCATTTGGTAGAAAGTTAGATAAGATCATTTAGTTTACAACTTATCTTTTTTTTAAAAATTAATTAGTGATTTTTTTTTACTAATTTCGCAAGTCAATAGACGCTAATATATGATCAATAATGTATAGCCGACCATGTGACCCACTAACTACTTCAAAAAATAACAAAAATCAATTTTTTTTAATGTATATAGAATTAAGTCTAGTTTGTAACCATATAATTTTTTGGGGGTTTGAATCAACGAATCAAAAGATACATAAACAAAGATGAACATGTATAGTTTCAGCATATAATGCTATAAAAATATATACTTAGAAATAAATATAGATAACAACTTTAAAATAATAGAAATATAAAAATAAAATAAAAAGAGGAGAGAGTAGTCAATGTTGTAGTCATATTTTAAAGAAAAAGTTTGATAAATGTCACAATGTTTAGCATGGTTAAAGTTGTATTTTGTTATTTTTAGTCAAAAACATGCATTCGGCTATGTTTTTACAGGGCCATGCCTCAGGCTCAGGAATCCAAGTTTGAGACACCTAAACTCAAAATTTGAAGATGTCATGGGAAAATGAATTATAACATTTCGAATTTATTTTCTAAACTACTTTTTTCTTTGAAATAGTCAAATATAAGTAGGTCAAACATAATATTTTTGAAGAGCTAGTACTATTTTTAAGAAAAATCAGAGTAGATAAATTTTCTGTAACCCATCATTTTTTAAGTATCATTTATTTTTTTAAACCATTTGGTGGAAAGTTAGATAAGATCATCTAGTTTATAACTTATCTTTTTTTTAAATTAATTAGTGATTTTTTTTTTTACTAATTTCACAAGTCAATAGACGCTAAAATATGATCAATAATGTATAGCCGACCATGCGACCCCCTAACTACTTCAAAAAAATATCAAAAATCAATTTTTTTTAATGTATATAGAATTACGTCTAGTTTACAACCACATAATTTTTTGGGGGTTTGAATCAACGAATCAAAAGATACATAAACAAAGATGAACATGTATAGTTTCAACATATAATGCTATAAAAAGATATACTTAGAAATAAATATAGATAACAACTTTAAAATAATAGAAATATAAAAAAAAAAAAAAAAAAGAGGAGAGTGTAGTCAATGTTGTAGTCATATTTTAAAGAAATTTTTTGATAAATGTCACAATGTTTAGCATGGTTAAAGTTGTATTTTTTTTATTTTTAGTCAAAAACATGCATTCGGCTATGTTTTTACAGGGCCATGCCTCAGGCTCAGGTATCCAAGTTTGAGACACCTAAACTCAAAATTCAAAGATGTCATGGGAAAATGAATTATAACATTTCGAATTTAGTTTCTAAACTACTGTGTGTGTGTGTGTGTGTGTGTGTTGAAATCGTCAAATATAAGTAGGTCAAACATAATTTTTTTGAAGAGCTAGTACTATTTTTTAGAAAAATCAGAGTAGATAAATATTCTGTAACCAATCATTTTTTAAGTATCGTTTATTTTTTTAAACCATTTGGTGGAAAGTTAGATAAGATCATCTAGTTTACAACATATATATATATATTTTAAATTAATTAGTGATTTTTTTTTACTAATTTCACAAGTCAATAGACGCTAAAATATGATCAATAATGTATAGCCGACCATGCGACCCCCTAACTACTTCAAAAAATATAAAAAATCAGTTTTTTTTAATGTATATAGAATTAAGTCTAGTTTACAACCACATAATTTTTTGAGGGTTTGAATCAACGAATCAAAAGATACATAAACAAAGATGAACATTTATAGTTTCAGCATATAATGCTATAAAAAGATATACTTAGAAATAAATATAGATAACAACTTTAAAATAATAGAAATATAAAAATAAAATAAAAAGATGAGAGTGTAGTCAATGTTGTAGTCATATTTTAAAGAAAAAGTTTGATAAATGTCACAATGTTTAGCATGGTTAAAGTTGTATTTTGTTATTTTTAGTCAAAAACATGCATTCGGCTATGTTTTTACATGGCCATGCCTCAGGTTCAAGAATCCAAGTTTGAGACACCTAAACTCAAAATTCGAAGATGTCATGGGAAAATGAATTATAACATTTCGAATTTAGTTTCTAAACTACTTTTTTCTTTGAAATAGTCAAATATAAGTAGGTCAAACATAATTTTTTTGAAGAGCTAGTACTATTTTTAAGAAAAATCAGAGTAGATAAATTTTCTGTAACCCATCATTTTTTAAGTATCGTTTATTTTTTTAAACCATTTGGTGGAAAGTTAGATAAAATCATCTAGTTTACAACTTATCTTTTTTTAAAATTAATTAGTGATTTTTTTTTACTAATTTCACAAGTCAATAGACGCTAAAATATGATCAATAATGTATAGCCGACCATGCGATCACCTAACTACTTCAAAAAATATCAAAAATCAGTTTTTTTTAATGTATATAGAATTAAGTCTAGTTTACAACCACATAATTTTTTGGGTGTTTGAATCAACGAATCAAAAGATACATAAACAAAGATGAACATGTATAGTTTCAGCATATAATGCTATAAAAAGATATACTTAGAAATAAATATAGATAACAACTTTAAAATAATAGAAATATAAAAATAAAATAAAAAGAGGAGAGTGTAGTCAATGTTGTAGTCATATTTTAAAGAAAATTTTTGATAAATGTCACAATGTTTAGCATGGTTACAGTTGTATTTTGTTATTTTTAGTCAAAAACATGCATTCGGCTATGTTTTTACAGGTCCATGCCTCAGGGTCAGGAATCCAAGTTTGAGACACCTAAACTCAAAATTCGAAGATGTCATGGGAAAATGAATTATAACATTTCGAATTTAGTTTCTAAACTACTTTTTTCTTTGAAATAGTCAAATATAAGTAGGTCAAACATAATTTTTTTGAAGAGCTAGTACTATTTTTAAGAAAAATTAGGGTAGATAAATTTTCTGTAACCCATCATTTTTTAAGTATTGTTTATTTTTGTAAACCATTTGGTGGAAAGTTAGATAAGATCGTCTAGTTTACAACTTATCTTTTTAAAAAAATAAATTAGTGCTTTTTTTTTTACTAATTTTACAAGTCAATAGACGCTAAAATATGATCAATAATGTATAGACGACCATGCGACCCACTAACTACTTCTAAAAATATCAAAAATCATTTTTTTTAATGTATATAGAATTAAGTCTAGTTTACAACCATATAATTTTTTGGGGGTTTGAATCAACGAATCAAAAGATACATAAACAAAGATGAACATGTATAGTTCTAGCATATAATGCTATAAAAAGATATACTTAGAAATAAATATAGATAACAACTTTAAAATAATAGAAATATAAAAATAAAATAAAAAGAGGAGAGTGTAGTCAATGTTGTAGTCATATTTTAAATAGAAAGTTTGATAAATGTCACAATGTTTAGCATGGTTAAAGTTGTATTTTGTTATTTTTAGTCAAAAAAATTCATTCGACTATGTTTTTACAAGTCCATGCCTCAGGCTCAGGAATCCAAGTTTGAGACACCTAAACTCAAAATTCGAAGATGTCACGGGAAAATGAATTATAACATTTCGAATTTAATTTCTAAACTACTTTTTTCTTTGAAATAGTCAAATATTAGTAGGTCAAACATAATTTTTTTTGAAGAGCTAGTACTATTTTTTAGAAAAATCAGGGTAGATAAATTTTCTGTAACCCATCATTTTTTAAGTATCGTTTATTTTTTTAAACCATTTGGTGGAAAGTTAGATAAGATCATCTAGTTTACAACATATATATATATATATATTTTAAATTAATTAGTGATTTTTTTTTACTAATTTCACAAGTCAATAGACGCTAAAATATGATCAATAATGTATAGCCGACCATGCGACCCCCTAACTACTTCAAAAAATATCAAAAATCAGTTTTTTTTAATGTATATAGAATTAAGTCTAGTTTACAACCACATAATTTTTTGAGGGTTTGAATCAACGAATCAAAAGATACATAAACAAAGATGAACATTTATAGTTTCAGCATATAATGCTATAAAAAGATATACTTAGAAATAAATATAGATAACAACTTTAAAATAATAGAAATATAAAAATAAAATAAAAAGATGAGAGTGTAGTCAATGTTGTAGTCATATTTTAAAGAAAAAGTTTGATAAATGTCACAATGTTTAGCATGGTTAAAGTTGTATTTTGTTATTTTTAGTCAAAAACATGCATTCAGCTATGTTTTTACAGGTCCATGCCTCAGGGTCAGGAATCCTAGTTTGAGACACCTAAACTCAAAATTCGAAGATATCATGGGAAAATGAATTATAACATTTTGAATTTAGTTTCTAAACTACTTTTTTCTTTGAAATAGTCAAATATAAGTAGGTCAAACATAATTTTTTTGAAGAGCTAGTACTATTTTTTAGAAAAATCAGAGTAGATAAATTTTCTGTAACCCATCATTTTTTAAGTATCGTTTAATTTTTTAAACCATTTGGTGGAAAGTTAGATAAGATCATATAGTTTACAACATATATATATATATATTAAATTAATTAGTGATTTTTCTTTTACTAATTTGACAAGTCAACAGACGCTAAAATATGATCAATAATGTATAGCCGACCATGCGACCCCCTAACTACTTCAAAAAATATCAAAAATCAATTTTTTTTAATGTATATAGAATTAAGTATAGTTTACAACCACATAATTTTTTGGGGGTTTGAATCAACGAATCAAAAGATACATAAACAAAGATGAACATGTATAGTTTCAGCATATAATGCTATAAAAAGATATACTTAGAAATAAATATAGATAACAACTTTAAAATAATAGAAATATAAAAATAAAATAAAAAGAGGAGAGTGTAGTCAATGTTGTAGTCATATTTTAAAGAAAAAATTTGATAAATGTCACAATGTTTAGCATGGTTACAGTTGTATTTTGTTATTTTTAGTAAAAAACATGCATTCGGCTATGTTTTTACAAGTCCATGCCTCAGGAATCCAAGTTTGAGACACCTAAACTCAAAATTCGAAGATGTCATGGGAAAATGAATTATAACATTTCGAATTTAGTTTCTAAACTACTTTTTTCTTTGAAATAGTCAAATATAAGAAGGTCAAACATAATTTTTATGAAGAGCTAGTACTATTTTTTAGAAAAATCAGAGTAGATAAATTTTCTGTAACCCATCATTTTTTAAGTATGGTTTATTTTTTTAAACCATTTGGTGAAAAGTTGGATAAGATCATCTAGTTTACAACACACACACACACACACACACACACACACACACACACACACACACACACACACACACACACATATATTAGTGATCTTTTTTTAACTAATTTCACAGGTCAATAGACGTTAAAATATGATCAATAATGTATAGCCAACCATGCGACGCCCTAACTATTTCAAAAAATATCAAAAATCAATTTTTTTTAATGTATATAGAATTAAGTCTAGTTTACAACCACATAATTTTTTGGGGGTTTGAATCAACGAATCAAAAGATACATAAACAAAGATGAACATGTATAGTTTCAGCATATAATACTATAAAAAGATATACTTAGAAATAAATATAGATAACAACTTTAAAATAATAGAAATATAAAAATAAAATAAAAAGAGAAGAGTGTAGTCAATGTTGTAGTCATATTTTAAAGAAAAAGTTTGATAAATGTCACAATGTTTAGCATGGTTAAAGTTGTATTTTGTTATTTTTAATCAAAAACATGCATTCGGCTATGTTTTTATAGGTCCATGCCTCAGGCTCAGGGATCATAGTTTGAGACACCTAAACTCAAAATTCGAAGATGTCATGGGAAAATGAATTATAACATTTCGAATTTAGTTTCTAAACTACTTTTTTCTTTGAAATAGTCAAATATAAGTAGGTCAAACTTAATTTTTTTTAAGAGCTAGTACTATTTTTGAGAAAAATCAGAGTAGATAAATTTTCTGTAACCCATCATTTTTTAAGTATCGTTTATTTTTTTAAACCATTTGGTGGAAAGTTAGATAAGATCATCTAGTTTAAAACTTATCTTTTTTTTAAAATTAATTAGTAATTTTTTGTTCACTAATTCTACAAGTCAATAGATGCTAAAATATGATCAATAATGTATAGCCGACCATGCGACCCCTTAACTACTTCAAAAAATATCAAAAATCAGTTTTTTTTAATGTATATAGAATTAAGTCTAGTTTACAACCATATAATTTTTTGGGGGTTTGAATCAACGAATCAAAAGATACATAAACAAAGATGAACATGTATAGTTTCAGCATATAATGCTATAAAAAGATATACTTAGAAATAAATATAGATAACAACTTTAAAATAATAGAAATATAAAAATAAAATAAAAAGAGGAGAGTGTAGTCAATGTTGTAGTCATATTTTAAAGAATTTTTTTGATAAATGTCACAATGTTTAGCATGGGTAAAGTTGTAGTTTGTTATTTTTAGTCAAAAACATGCATTCGGCTATATTTTTACAGGTCCATGCCTCAGGCTCAGGAATCCAAGTTTGAGACACCTAAACTCAAAATTCGAAGATGTCATGGGAAAATGAATTATAACATTTCGAATTTAGTTTTTAAACTACTTTTTTCTTTGAAATAGTCAAATATAAGTAGGTCAAACATAATTTTTTTGAAGAGCTAGTACTATTTTTTAGAAAAATCAGAGTAGATAAATTTATTGTAACCCATCATTTTTTAAGTATAGTTTATTTTTTAAAACCATTTGGTGGAAAGTTAGATAAGATCATCTAGTTTACAACTTATTTTTTTTTTAAAATTAATTAGTGATTTTTTTTTTACTAATTTCACAAGTCAATAGACGCTAAAATATGATTAATAATGTATAGCCGACCATGCGACCCACTAACTACTTCAAAAAATATCAAAAATCAGTTTTTTTTAATGTATATAGAATTAAGTCTAGTTTGCAACCAAATAATTTTTTGTGGTTTTGAATCATCGAATCAAAAGATACATAAACAAAGATGAACATGTATAGTTTGAACATATAATGCTATAAAAAGATATACTTAGAAATAAATATAGATAACAACTTTAAAATAATAGAAATATAAAAATAAAATAAAAAGAGGAGAGTGTAGTCAATGTTGTAGTCATATTTTAAACAAAAAGTTTGATAAATGTCATAATGTTTAGCATGGTTAAAGTTGTATTTTGTTATTTTTAGTCAAAAACATGCATTCGGCTATGTTTTTACAGGTCCATGCCTCAGGCTCAGGAATCCAAGTTTGAGACACCTAAACTCAAAATTCGAAGATGTCATGGGAAAATGAATTATAACATTTCGAATTTAGTTTCTAAACTACTTTTTTCTTTGAAATAGTCAAATATAAGTAGGTCAAACATAATTTTTTTGAAGAACTAGTACTATTTTTTAGAAAAATCAGAGTAGATAAATTTTTTGTAACCCATCATTTTTTAAGTATCGTTTAGTTTTTTAAACCATTTGGTGGAAAGTTAGATAAGATCATCTAGTTTACAACATATATATATATATATATATATATATATATATATATATATATATATATATATATATATATTTTAAATTAATTAGTGATTTTTTTTACTAATTTCACAAGTCAATAGACGCTAAAATATGATCAATAATGTATAGTCAACCATGCGACCCCGTAACTACTTCAAAAAATATCAAAAATCAATTCTTTTTAATGTATATAGAATTAAGTCTAGTTTACAACCACATAATTTTTTGGGGGTTTGAATCAACGAATCAAAATATACATAAACAAAGATGAACATGTATAGTTTCAGCATATAATGCTATAAAAAGATATACTTAGAAATAAATATAGATAACGACTTTAAAATAATAGAAATATAAAAATAAAATAAAAAGAGGAGAGTGTAGTCAATGTTGTAGTCATATTTTAAAGAAAAAGTTTGATAAATGTCACAATGTTTAGCATGGTTAAAGTTGTATTTTGTTATTTTTAGTCAAAAACATGTATTCGGCTATGTTTTTACAGGTCCATGCCTCAGGCTCAGGAATCCAAGTTTGAGACACGCAAACTCAAAATTCAAAGATGTCATGGGAAAATGAATTATAACATTTCGAATTTAGTTTCTAAACTACTTTTTTCTTTGAAATAGTCAAATATAAGTAGGTCAAACATAATATTTTTGAAGAGCTAGTACTATTTTTTAGAAAAATCAGAGTAGATAAATTTTCTGTAACCCATCATTTTTTAAGTATCGTTTATTTTTTTAAACCATTTGGTGGAAAGTTAGATAAGATCATCTAGTTTACAACTTATCTTTTTTTTTAAATTAATTAGTGATTTTTTTTTTTACTAATTTCACAAGTCAATAGACGCTAAAATATGATCAATAATGTATAGCCGACCATGCGACCCCCTAACTTCTTCAAAAAATATCAATTTTTTTTTTTTAATGTATATAGAATTAAGTCTAGTTTACAACCATATAATTTTTTGAGGGTTTGAATCAACGAATCAAAAGATACATAAACAAAGATGAACATGTATAGTTTCAGCATATAATGCTATAAAAAGATATACTTAGAAATAAATATAGATAACAACTTTAAAATAATAGAAATATAAAAATAAAATAAAAAGAGGAGAGTGTAGTCAATGTTGTAGTCATATTTTAAAGAAAAAGTTTGATAAATGTCACAATATTTAGCATGGTTAAAGTTGTATTTTGTTATTTTTAGTCAAAAACATGCATTCGGCTATGTTTTTACAGGTCCATACCTCAGGCTCAGGAATCCAAGCCATTCGTGAGCCTTGAGACGTGTTTCAAATGTCAAGCAGATAAATTATGTACACAAATTTACTACATATGCAAAGTTACCACATACATAGAATATTTTACTATTAATTATTCAAACTATGTATGTAATTTTAGTCTTTAAAACCATGTATATGGTATTGTTGTTATAAAAGTGTGTACATAGGATAAATTACTATTACATTAGCATGCATAGTATATAAATAAAATAAACATTGAAGTATAAGTTTACATTTAGATGGGGACATGTAGTTTGTTATACTTTAAGTTATATTTTATTTATATACTTTTAAGATGTTTGAGAGTGGTTTTGGACCTCTAGGAACTCTAATGCAAATTCTAGGTTTTGGAGGAGCCTATCATATTTGAAACTTAGTTCTAAGGTTTCAAAATTTCAAACTTAGCCATATTTTAGGGTTTCAAGATTTCAAGGAGACATCATAAGAGGTATGAAGGCTACATGAGGAATGTAAGTATGATAGAATAGTATGAGAACATCTCTTAGAAAGTGCCACAAGTCGATCCCACCCCATTCCCTTTTCACCCCTTAAGGCATACACTCTGGAAGAAATACATCGATGAGCACTTAATGCATTCAAGAACCATCTAATGCACAAAGGCATACACAACATGAATTCTATTTATGGGGTATATTTCTAACAATAATCCCATAAATAAAACACATGCATCACTTATTTCATTCTATAGATTGTGGATATTTCAGCTATATTTTGATAAATTCAATCATTAGTCAATTAGGACAATTAGTGAAGTGATTTAGACCAAATTGAGCCCTATGAGCCTAATTCTTAGTTTGAATGGTGTTAATTAGAGATAAAATGATGGTTTAGGGTTTAAAGAGTTTATGACTTAGGGTTTAGGATTTAGGGCATTGGGTTTAAGGTATATGGTTTAGGATATAGGGTATAGTGTCCAATAACGAAGGCATTTAGGGCCAATTTGAGCTTGTTGAACCTATATTTGTGACTATAAAATGTGATGTTGGGCATAATTAGGCCCAATGTCATCATAAGTTGAGCCAATTAGTCAATTGGGGTAATAAGTGATGCGATCTGGGATAAATTGAGCCCTATGAAAATAATTATTACTCTAAAGGATGTTAATTGGGGCTAAATCAATTGATTTAGGATTTAAGGTTTATGATTTAGGAATTAGGGTTTAGGTTTTAGGGCTTAGGGTATATCATATGAAGTTTAGGTTTTAGGGTATATAGTCTAATCACAGAGGCAATTGGGACCAATTTGAGCTCATTAAACCTATTTATGACTACAAAATGTGATTTTGGGCTCAATTAGCCTCAATGTCATCACAAATTGAAGCAAATAGTCAATTGGGGTAATCAGTGATGCAATTTAGACCAAAATGAGCCCTATGAACCCACCTTTTACCCTAAAGGATGTTAATTTGGGTTAAATCAATTCATTTAGGATTCAAGGTTTAAGGTTTAGGGCCTAAAGTTTAAGGTATAGGGTCTAATTTTAAAATTAATTAGGGATAATTTAATATTATTCAACCTATTTATGACTATAGAATATGATTTGGGGATTAATTAGCCTCCATATTATCAAAGATTGAGCCATTTAATCAATTGGGGTATTTAATAATGGAATTATAGCTAGAATTAGCTTTGTGAACCTAATTCTTAATAAAAATGGTATTAGTTGGGGTTAAAACAATTTATTTAGGGTTAAAGAGTTTAAGATTTAGAGTTTAGGGTTTAGGGCTTAGGGTTTAAGGTATATGGTTTAGGTTTTAGGGTATAAGTTTAATCATGAAGGCAATCAAAGCTAATTTGAGCTTGTTAAACCTACTTTTGACTATAGAATATAATTTTGGGCACAGTTAGCCCCAACATCATCATAAGCTGAGCCAATTAGTCAATCGGGGTAATAAGTGATGTGATTTGGGCTAAATTGAGCCCTATGAAAATAATTATTACTCTAAAGGATGTTAATTAGGGATAAATCAATTGATTTAAGGTTTAGGGTTTATGATTTAGGGTTTAATGATTGGTGTATATGGTATAAGGTTTAGGTTTTAGCATATAGGGTCTAATCACGAAGGCAATTGGGGATAATTTGAGCTAGTTAAACCTATTTGTGATTATAGAATGTGGTTTTGGATTCAATTTGCCCAATGTCATCACATAATGAGCCAATTAGTTAATTGGGGAAATCAATGATGTGATTTGTGATAAATTAAGCCTTACGAGCCTACTTCTTACTCTAAAGGATGTCAATTTGGGTTAAATTGATTAGTTTAGGGTTTAGGATTTATGGTTTAAAGTTTAGGGCATAAGGTTTAATGTATAGGATTTAGGGTATAACATCTAATTACAAAGGTAATTGGGGATAATTTGAGCTTATTCAACCTATTTGTGACTACATAATGTGATTTTGGGCTCAATTAGCCCTAATATCATCATAGATTGAGCTAATTAGTCAATTAGGGAAATTAATGATGTAATTTGGGCTAAATTGAGGCATGTGAACTTAATTCTTTGTTAAATGATATTAATTAGTGTTAAAATAATTGGTTTAGGGTTTAAAGAGTTTAAATTTTAGGGCTTAGGGTTTAAGGTATATGGTTTAGGTTATAGGGTCTAATTACAAAGGCAATTAGGGCCAATTTTATCTCTTTGAACCTACTTGTGATTATAAAATGTGATTTTAGGTGTAATTAGTCCCAATTTCATGATAGGTTGAGCCATTTAGTCAATTAGGGTAATAAGTGATGTGATTTGGGTTGAATTAAGCCCTATGAAAATAATTATTACTCTAAAGGATGTTAATTGGGGCTAAATCAATTGATTTAGGGTTTATAATTTAGGGTTTAGGGTTTAGTGCTTAGGGCATAGGGTATAAGGTTTAAGTTTTAGGGTATAGGGTTAAATCACAAAGATAATTAGGGCTAATTTGGGATTGTGAAACTTATTTGTGACTATAGAATGTGATTTTGGTCTCAATTAGCCCTAATGTCAGCATAAATTAAGTTAATTAGTCAATTGGGGTAATTAGTTATGTAATTTGGCCAAATTAAGCCTTGTAAACCTAATATTTACTCTAAATGATATTAATTTGGGTTAAATTGATTGGGTTGGGGTTTAGAATTTATGAATTAGGGTTTAAGTTTTAGGATGTAGGGTTTAAGGTATAGGGTTTAGGTTATAGGCTCCAATCATAATGGCAATGATTTTTTTAACTAGATATTATTTGATAAGGGTGGTCAATTAACTGGGAATAATCGATAAAGTAAAAAAATACTTAAATTTATCAAAATATGGTAGAAATATCCATGATCCATGAAATGAAAGAAGTGAGGTGTGTGTTTTATCCATGGGATTATTATTATAAATGTATCTGAGAACTGTAAATCATGTTATATATGATTTTGTGCATTATAATTTTTTTGAATGCATTAGGGTCTCACTGATGCATTTCTCCTAGAGTGTATGCCTTGAGGGGTGCATAATGAATGGGGTGGGATCGACTTGTGGCACTTTGTGTGAGATGTTATCATACTATTCTATCATACCTACATCCCTTCATGCAAACTTAGTACCTCCTATTATGTCTCCTTTAAATATTTAAACCCTAAAATATGGCTAAGTTTAAAACTCTAAAACCCTAAAATCAGACTAGGTCTAAAATATTATAGGATCCTCAAAAAATTAGAATTTGTATTATAGCTCCTAGAGGTCCAAAACCACTCTCAAATGCCATGAAAGTATATAAATAAAATATAACATATAATATAATAAACTACATGTCCCTATCTAAATGTAAACTGATATTTAAATGTTTATTTTATTTATATAATGTGCATGCCAATATAATAGTAAACTATTATGCATATGTGATTTTATAACAACAATACAAGGTACATGGTTCTAAAGACTAAAACACTGTATGTGGTTTTAAAGATTAAAATTGTGTACGTAGTCCTAGATTGGTAATTGTCGAGCTTATGTGCTAAGATTACGTATGTGCTTTTTTAAATTGCATATACAAAAACATTGAAATTGGTTTGAATGCAAAATGTGTCCACTTTTTGGCCAACCAACTCTATGCACTTACCCTTATTATGAGGATTTAAGATGTGTAGCATTATTCATCAGTGTGCTTAAGAGTAGTCACCAAAATTATTTCATTAATGGTTCAACTTCAAACTTCTTTCTTCAACCTCAATTTTAGAGGTGCAAATAAACTTACTATTCCACTCAATAATGACAAAGTGTTTTATGTTTTGTCTCCTTTTCTCTTATATGTTTTTTTTCAAATGCACTTTCGTAGAGTCCTATTAACATGTTATGGTTACTATTAAACATTAATAATTATGCTGATGGGCATTCTACAATGATATAAAGGGAATGTAATGAAGTGAGTTGTTCACAATTATGTTTTTACTTAAATTTGAAATCTATTTAATCATCATGATGTGATTTCAACCTTAGTTTGACATTCATTTTACTATCAATTAGAGTTTTTTATTTTAACTTAAAGAATTCAATCAAAAAGTTGTAATATATTGGCCATATGGTGGAGTTTGGAGCCCTTTTTTCTTGGAAAGATTTGTTTGTTTTCCATATAATGGCATAGTCAATTTAATTCTATTTATCACCAGTAAGTAAGAAATTGATAAAAAATAGTAATGAAATTATTAATCAATGTGTTATGTGAAAAATCCAAAACAAAAACATGAAAATTGATATCTTTGGACATATTTAAATAGTTGCATGTAAGATACATGTACTAGTATATTCATTATTAGTTTATGTTGCACATGTATATATTGTAGTCACCTTGATCTATTATTTTGCATTGAAAACTATGAAACCAATAAAAATAATATATTTTTTCATATTCTTAAGTATCAACATTTGCTTTCCAATATACATGTTATAAAAAATAAGAAATAAATTAATTTATTTTATATCTATTAGCTGAACCGAAGCGATGTAACTAAATTTTTGGGAAAATTCAGTATTTATTGAACCCAATTATATATATTTTAATCATTAAATTGTTTCTAATGTTAAAGCATTGAATTTAATATCTTATTCCTTGGTTCATATTTTTAGAGGAGAAAAATTCAATTTACATGTGAGTTGGTCATAAATCCATACAAGTCATTAATATATTGAATGTGCATGAGTTACCAAGGCATTTTTTATAGATATTGATTGGGTATGCACCATTGATTTTTTTAGATTCACTATGTAGGTGTGTCATCAACCGTATGCTTGTCAATGACTGTGTTTGTTCCCTTTCTCGCATTGAATTTGCTATAAAATTGATTTTTCATTTCACCTACACCCATTAACTATAGCATGGTGATGTTGGAGGCATATGTACCACTTTTCCATAGACAATTATGCATCAGGTGAGGTTGATGTCTATGTGGCAAAGGATGAAGGAATGACTCTTGCTATTGTCATGTCCAATCAAGAATATAAATAGTAATTAACCTAAAAAAACTATCCTTGCAATTAGAGCTTCTACCCTTGTACCCCATTTATTCACAGGTCATTTCTACCCAAGGTTTGTCCCAAGTACGACTTTTTCCCTAGGTGTTCCCCCATAAATATGAGTATTTTTGTTTATATTTTTCAAATCCCTAAACTAGTTTATCTCTCCTAGGTAAATTGCTCACTTCTGGTGGAAATATTACTTGTGGTGAATAGGTTCTCCTTAATCCTACTAGAGATTCTACTTCATCTCCTTAACTAAAAGCTTGTGTGATTATTTATTTAAAACCATGTTGATCCTATTAATGCTAGGGTAAATAAAATGGTATACCTAGCCATTTGTAATAAATTGTTTTAGTTATCCATTTTATTAGGAAGTATAATGGGTTCAATGATGATAGAATGGTAGGAACTTACCTTCCATTTTTAGGTGACTGCAATAAGGTTTGTTGTTGATTGTGTATAATTGTAAACAATAATTATGGATTATTTAGGAATGGATCTTTCTATTGCCTTGCCCAGATAAGAATATAAATAATAATCAACCTAAAAAAATTGTGTCGTTGCACTTGGAGCTTCTACCTTTGTGCCCCATTTATGCACAGGTAAGGGATACCCAGGGTTTGACCCTGATACCACCTTTTCCCTAGGTGTTCCCCATAAATATGGATATTTTACTTTTTTTTAGATCCATAAACTAGTTTCTTTCTCCCAAGTAAAATGCTTGCTTTTGGTGGAAATATTACGTGTGGTGAGTAGGTTCCCCTTAATTCTAATGTAGATTATGATTCTTTTCCTTAACTAGAAGCTTGTGTGATTATTTATTTCAATATATGTTAATCCTATTGATGATAGGGTAAATAAAATGGTATACATGTCCATTTGTGATAAATTATTTTAGTTCTCCATTACATTAAAAAGTCTAGTGGGTTCAATGATGATAGAATGGTAGCACCTTACCTTCCATTTTTTAGGTGATTACAATAAGGTTTATTGTCTATTGTATATAATATGCCCATAATGTTTGAGACACTATCTGTGTAAAGACTTATTATCTTAATATTATTTTATTCTCACAATCAAGTCATGGTATTTGGTGCTATTTCAATGATTTTTAAGGTTAAAATATCTCTATAAATGCATAATTCTTTAGGTTATTGATAATTATTTAAATTGGCATGATCTCCATTCTCTTGGTTGTTTAGAGAGGATATCTCATAAATGTTTTCCATGCATATATCTATCTAATTCTATATACCATTAGTTTTTTCAAAACAAATTTTAGATCATGGTATCATATGGTACAATGCATGCTTTCAACCAATTTCATTATGCTTGGATAATTAATTCAATATGATGACAATTTAGTTTCTAACTATGTACATGGAAATGTTAGATTTAACACAAATAAAAATTCAAAACAAAGTGAAATTACTAATATAACAAAGTGATTTACCTCTGATCGAGCTTAAAAGAGAACAAAATAATAGTTTTACCTTTACCTATTAATGAAGGTCCATTTTATTGCGTGGATTTTGCTCAGATTTGAGGATGGATGTGGTTACTCAATGAAATGCACATAAGAAATTTGATAGCATGTCCCCTTAGTTGATTTATGATTTACTCGATGGAGTGATAGATTGATCACCTATCTTCCTCTTTCAATTCACATAATTTCCTTAGGTTATGAAGCTTGTTGAAAGTGAGGGTGGAGGGGTTCAATTTATAGTTCATCCGATGGGAAATGGATTTTTAGTTTTGATCTAAACTGGATGGATAGATTTGAGTTAAAATAATCATTAGATGAGGGGGATCGAACATGTAAGGCTTTGTGTTTATGAAGATGGGATTGATTTGCACTTGGTCATTACCATTGAGATTTGTTAATGTGATGACTTGAATTGGGGATTGGGTTGATTTGATTAAAATCAAAATTTTAATATATATTTGGAATATTATATTTGGATTTTATTATTAACATTGACCAACCACATAATAATATTAGTTAGTTGATTATTCCATATTTACAATTGGTGGGATTGGACAAGGTCCATGTGTAATATGATTAATTGATTAGGGGTGATGGTCAAATAATGTTGGGTTAGGCTAGGGATGATGTTGTTGGGATTAGGGTTGCAATAAGATGCAATGATATGATTAGGGTTAGGAAATGATAATATTAGGGATGAAATGATGATATAAGTATGACTTAGGGTTACATATGAGATATAGTGTTGAATAGTGAATAATGATGACACCAATGTGTCAAAAATAAAGTGTCTATTTTTCCCCCTATTTGAAAGGGCGTTGTGATTGAAAAAAGTAATAAATAATGTAGGAGAAGAAACACGAGTGCACTAAGATGCCCCTAGTTTAATTATGGTTAATGATATGGATAATTATTTGGTTAGAGATGATGCCCCTTAGAGAGGGCATGTGGGGATGAAATCCATGAATGGGCTCTCAAAATGAGAAGAGGGGTTGAAAGGGAAGAATTAGGCATACAATGGAGGGGTGGGGATGAATAAATATGGGTTGGGCCTCATGCCTAGGAGATCATGTCTCATGGGATGCTAAAGTATAGTATGATGATTATGGATATAGATATTATGGATGGAAAAGATTAACACACTTGATTAAAGGATTGAATGTTTTGATTTGTCTTGATTTCCCCAAAAAATAATATGTGTGATGAGATTGGATTTAAAATGATATATACCAATAAGTATACAAGATTTTATTTTCCCTAATCAACTATATAAGGGAGGGGATATATGCAAAGGGTTTGATTGGGAATGATATATCCCAATAAAGTTGCAAGCTTGGATTAGACTAATTATTGATTGATGTGCAAGCATAAGTCAAGGAACATGAAGTTGATTATATTGAGTAGATTGATGATGGGATGATGAAGACTCATGTTTATGAATATCATGGATTTAAGATGTTGTATATGTATATAATGATGCGATGGAACATGTTTCTATTCTTGCATAGATTTTTGAAAGTTTGAGTAACCTTATTTTTGATATAACACATGACATGATGCAACATAAAATGAAAAACCATGATGGCATTGTTGAAGTGCAAGCATAAGTCAAGGAACATGAAGTTGATTATATTGAGTAGATTAATGATGGGATGATGAAGACTCATGTTTACGAATATCATGGATTTAAGATGTTGTATATGTATATGATGATGCAATGGAACATGTTTCTATTCTTGCATAGATTTTTGAAAGTTTGAGTAACCTTATTTTTGATATAGCACATGACATGATGCAACATAAAATGAAAAACCATGATGACATTGTTGCCAAATGTAGTTGGACTAACACAAATACAACAAAAATAAAAACATATAAACAAACAAGAAACAAATAAGTAACAAAAACAAATTATGTTTTATCCTTTACCAAGTTAAAAACCCTTAAGATTTATTGGTTGATAAAACTGATACGATTGGGAATGATGTATCTTGATAAAGTCGTAAGCTTTGATTTCCCTTAATTAATGATATATGTAAGGGGTTGGAATGAGAATGATATATCGCAAAAAAGTTATATACTTTGATGTGGGAACAATGTATCCTAAAAAAGATGCTAGCTTTGATGTGCCTCGAGCAACAATATATGTGAGAGTGCAGATTTGGGAACGATATGCCCCAAAAATTTGCAAGCTTGGATTGTATGTATTGATGTTTGAGATGGATGAGGGATTTAAAACATGATTAAGGATAAGACAAATGGATATTTTTTTGGATTTATGGCATATCAATTATTTTAATATTTTTAGGATTTTTACTATTTTGGATTTTTTTTGAATTTTTAGGACTTTATGGATATTATATTATTTTTAGGATTATTATTATTTTTGTATTTTTTTATTATTTTTGGGCTAACGAGAAAGGTTACTAGCTAATGGAAAACATATTCTAGCGTCGAGGATAGAAGTGGTAGTGGATGTAAGGGTGGAAGATTCATGATGAAGTTTAGGGATGATTCAAGATGATGAGGATGTGATTAGGGATAATGAGGAAGTGATGATGTTGATGAGATACAATGATGGATCTTCAATGCCTGTGTTATGTAATAAAGAAGTATATAGCCATTATAATACCAATCTAATTATATATCAAGATATTTTAAAAAACAGGTCAAAATATTTCCTCCACTTCCTTATCAAGGTTGAAACGAGATTAAAGATGAGTAAAATGGGGTGTGTATACATCTAAAATTAACTCATTCCTTTATGCTCTACTAATTTTTGTTGTTAATCACTAATTAACATCATTACTAATATTATTATAACACCATCCTAACATTACCCATACATTTCCTACATCATACCAACTGTGACCCTCATCTTATATCAATTAATCATCCTATTATACCCTCTTATCACATCATTTGGCTTCTAATTACTCCTACACAATATCTAGGTATTTAAAATTCATCTTCACCAACCTCCAACTACCCCCACTAAGCATTCCTATAAATCAATTTTTTAATCATCATCTAATATACATTAATTGCTTCTAATGAGATCTAGAACTCTGGAAGATGCATATAACCCCTCACTAATCATTCTCTAGAATTATTTAGGAATTCTAAATTCCTAAAAACTTCCTACACTATTGATCTTCTTTCATCATGGATAAATATTGGCTATTGATCCTTTGCACCACCTTTTATATATCAGAGTTGTTGCCATAATCCGGATAACGTGAGTGCAATAGAGACGTGATCACACAAGATGAACAAGTGCACACCACATAGATGCTTAAACAATTTGAAAATAACAAGAAGATAAATTGCATAAGACAAAAATGGAGAAAACCAAAATCTGATTAACATGAAATGGCCAAAATGAAGAATACATATAGGAGAGCTAGTAAGTAACTCCTCCAAAAATGGTGGTCAAAGCACCCCAAGAATAGACTCCTCCACAAAAAGTGGTCAAAGCACCCCAAGAATAGACTCCTCCAAAAAAAGTGGTGACAAGGTGCTAAGAATAGAGAAGTAACTCCCATACCCGGAATAGCCGGTCAAAAGAGTCACTTATGACATTCTTATGACACCTTATGACACAAATATGACACACAATCTCCACATAAGCTAGCCTATCCCACGAATGTAGGAAAACTCTATGTGTGCACAAATATATAATATTCCCTAATTAATAAATAGGGAAAAATAAAAAAATAAAAACCTACACTAATACCCCCCATAAGCGCAGCTTAGGTGGGTAGTGTGAAAATATAAAATGGGTCCCGATAACTAGGCCTGATGAGGTACCCATGTACAAATGCAATCTCCCATAAGATAGAGAAAAGGAGAAAACTCGTAGAAAAAAACTCTCCCCAAAAAGAGAGACATAAAAGAAATAAGAGGCTAGAAGCCTCCCCCCTGAAGATGATGCTGCTGTAGATGTGGACCGCACCCCAAGAAGAGCTCATAGATGAATGAACTTACTCTCAGTGAAAGGTTTGGTGAAGATGTCTGCAACCTGCTCCGAAGACTGGCAAAATATCAAGTCAATGACCTAACTATGAATAAGCTCCCAAATGAAATGCATGTGAATCTCTATGTGCTTGGTCCGCTAGTGTTGAATCAGAGTCCTGCAAATTTGAATGGTACTCTAGTTGTCACAATAAATGATGGTGGGATGCCTAATAGGAATGCCAAACTCAGAAAGAATCCCCTGAAGCCAAATAGCCTCAGTAGCTGCATTAACAACTCCCCTGCACTCTGCCTCTGTGGATGATATAGCAATAGCATTCTGCTTCTTACTAGACCATCTAATAGGACCAGAACCTAGAGAAAAATTGTAACCAAAAGTGGACTTGTGAGTTTGTGAATCGCCAGCCCAGTCTAAATCTGTATATCCAACCAAATCAACCTCTATGTCAAATCTGTAATGAATCCCATATCTATGTGAACCCTGTATGTAATGCAAGATCCTCTTAGCTGCTTTTCAATGCAGCTCATGGGGTTCTTGCATGAATCTGGAGACAAGTCCCACTGCATATGATATGTCAGGCTTGGTGTGAGTCAAGTAGATGAGACTGCCAACAAGTTGTCGATACTGAGTGGCATCAACCAATGGTGAAGAACAATCAGCCTCAAGCTTGACTCCTGATAGAAAGGAAGTCAGAGATGGCTTGCAATTAGCCATGTGAAACTGAGCCAATAAGTTAAGAGCATACTTAGGTTGTGCAAGAGAAATCCCTGAATTTGACTGTGAGATCTCGATGCCAAGGAAGTAGTGCAACAAACCTAAGTCTGTTATGTCAAATCTATCCTGAAGAGATGCCTTCACGGCTGCAATAGCCGATGAAGAACTCCTGGTGATCAAAAGGTCATCAACATATAGAACCAAAATCAAGAGCGAATCATCCTATCGTAAGAAGTAGACATTGGGATCAGAATGGCACCTAGTAAAACCCACTATGAAAAGGAAGGAATCCATCTTGTCATACCAAGCTCGAGGGGCCTGTTTGAGGCCATAGATAGATTTCCTAAGTCTGCATACTAAGGAAGAATCCTAAACAAATCTTTGCAGCTTCTCCATGTAGATCTCCTCCTCAAGGTCTCCATGAAGAAAGGCACTCTTCACATCCATCTGATGCACATCCCAACCATGTGCTATGGCAATAGCCAAGGTGAGTCGGATAAAAGTCATCTTTGCAATGGGTGCAAAGGTCTCTGAGTAGTCAATGCCTGCCACCTGTGAGAAACCCTTGGTGACCAATCGCGCCTTATACTTATCAACCGACCCATTTGTTGCAAACTTGGTTTGATATATCCACCTACATCGAACCATCTTTCTTCCCTTAGGAAGTGATGTCAAGTCCCAAGTGTGATTTTTGATTAAGGAAGAATATTCTTCCTCCATAGCACTATCCCACTCAGGTATCCCTGATGCCTCTCGAAAAGACTATGGATCTAAAACTGAAGCAAAGAAGGCATGTGGATCTCTCTGAAAATCCCCCTAGTACGTATGTCATCTGCTAGATCTCTTGCCCAAGTGCTAGCACTCTCAAGTGTCTGTCTGGCCCAAAGTGGCCCGAAAGTGGGCGAGTCAGGTGCTAACTCCTCATCCTCTGACTGACTAGAGGTGGATGACTCTGCATCACTATCCTCACTGTTTGAACTCGAAGAAGAAGAAGATGTCTCTGGCTCAAGAACCTACTGTGGCTAATCTGAATCTGATGAGGAATCATCATGAAGAAGTAGATCTGATGAGGGAGAAGAAGTGTCAAGTGTTGAGTCTCTAGGACTCTCCTAAAAATAGACGCTTCTCTCGATGAACAACTCATGAGTGATTGGATCTAGAAGGCGATAGCCCTTAATACCATATGGATATCCTACAAAGATGCAAGGCTTAGACTGACGTTCCATAGCTTTGCGTTTCTTCTTCAAAATGCAGGCCATGGCTGGGGATCCAAAAACTCTAAGGTGCTCAACATCAGGTTTCCATTTATGCCAAGATTTAAAGGGTGTTATCCCTTTCAAAGCTTTGTGAGGAACCCTATTTTGAATGTAGCAAGCACAATTGATAGCTTCGGCCCAATACTGTGGTGCTATGGATTTGGAGTGAATCATACAACTACCCATCTCTTTCAAGAACCTATTCTTGCATTCTGCAACCCCATTCTGTGAAGGACTGTAGGTGACTATGCACTACAAATCAATCCCCTCTATGGTGCAAAACTGCTCAAACCTGATGTTGACATACTCCCCTTCATTTCAATTTGAAGAACCTTGATGGATTTTTCACTCTGTTTCTCAATAAGAGCCTTGAAGTCTAGAAAAATGTCAAACACTTCAAACTTTTGTTTGAGAAAATATATCCAAGTGTACCTAGAAAAATCATCAATGAAAGTGAGGATGTACTTGGCCCTTGTGAAAGATGGTTTGAGAAAGGGTCCTGATACATCATTGTGGACTAACTCCAAAGGTTGTGAAGCCTTCCAAGCTTTGCCTTTGTCAAATTTTGCTTCAGGATGCTTCCCAAGGGAGCACCCCTCGCAAAGTCCTTTTGAGAATTGGACACAAGGCAAGCCAAAGACCATGTCATATTTACAAAGTTGCTCAAGGTAGTGGTAGTTAAGGTGCTGAACCACTCATGCCATAATTTTCTAACTCCATCTGAATGAGTCAGCAATGCTGTTGGAGAAGAATTTGATGCAAAATGTGAGAATGTGTATAACTTGGCTTGGTGATTTTCCCTACCCACTGCCACTGTAGTATCACTATGCAACTCCCTGATAGACATTGAATTTGGTGAAAACTTAACTCTCATGCCCCGACCAATGTGAGTGATTTGGTACACTGATAGGAGATTGGTTGAAAGAGAAGGAAAACTTAAAACATTATTGAATTTTCCTCCTTCTATTTCAACTAACCCTCTTCCTGTAACGAAAACTGATGTGTCATCACCCAAACTAATTGAAGTCATGTTACAAGGCTCTAAAGATGAAAACTCAACTAGTGAAGAGCCCATGTGGTGAGAAGCACCCGAGTCTATGACCCATGAAGATGTAGAAGCTGCAGTTGCTACAAGGGCCTTGCCCTTTTCTTTCTCCTTACTCTTGCCTTCTGCCTTAGTAGAATCTTGGGTTGATGAATTCTTCTTGATGGACTTAGGAACACCTATGTTGTTCTTCTCTAGAAGATGAGTTAGGTGATCTATTTTTTTCTTCATGCATTTGTGCTCATCATGCCCTGTCTTTTTACAATAGGCACACTTAACCTTCTCCTTCTTAGGTTTAACATTGGAAGATGAAGACTCAGTGTTGTTTTTGGCAGGATTGTTGTTTTCTTTCTTCTTTTCTTAGTCTTTGTTTTTTTTCTTTTTCTCCTTTGTTGAAGTCTTGTCCTTACCATTTCCAACTATCAAATCTTGGGGTTGAGTAGACTTCACTGTGCCCATTTGAATTAGCTTATCTTGCTCCCTAGTCAAGTCAGCAATGAATGAATCCAAAGAAGGCATTTTCCATGTAGTGCCAAGGGCACTTTTTGTGACATGGAAAGTGGAGACAAAGACTGAATAACTTGGACCTAACTTTGCGAGAATAGAAAGAATGAGTTGATCATATTTTTTCTCTATCCCACATTCTTTCAATTGCAATATAAGTGCCTTAAACTTAGTGAAAAAGTCTTGTAGGGTGTCAAAGTTGCTAGGACTTAGACTTATGAGTTTATTTTCGAGCTCATGACCTCTCATCTCATCAAGCTTCCCAAATAACTTTTCTAAGGTGTCCCATATGTCATTAGGAGTCTGGGAGGATTCTAAATGGAAGAGAAGTTTTTGAGACATAGACAAACTCAGTAATCTAAAGGCTTCATCACTACGGTTGTACCACTTGACCTTTTCAGCATCTGTGGTGGGATCTACTTCTGTACCCATAGTGATTCTATACAACCCTTTACTTCTAAGAATGATTGACATTTTAACCTTCCATTAATGATAGTTGAAGGGTGTTAGGGGTTTAAGTTGAAAAGAATCTATTTTTTTAGCTGAATTTAAGAGAAGTTGTGTTGATTGCAAGTTGTGAATATATGTAGAAAGGAGAATGAAAGCAAGTTGTGAAAAGCAATCACACCCTCTGAAATTTTGAGCCCCCTCCAAATATGCAAGTGCACGCTCAAAATACATCAGACTCAGCCAAAAATATATCTTAGAGCAATCAGTGCAAGACTAAAGCAAACAGGACTTCGGACTCAGCCGAAAATGCGTCCTGGGAGACCCAAATTTTGGCACTTTATAAACTAGTGCATTTTTGACAATTAACAAGTCCACACTGTGAAAAATTAAATTACAAACACTTTTGCAAAAAATGGCACCCAAAACTGAGCTACCGTTTGCAAGATATTAAAGTTACAATTTTTTCGTAAATTAGTGTTTTTGCAAAAAAAACACTAAAATATTAAAAAAATGCCTGTTATGGAGAGAGAAAGTGGCCTTCCAACCACTCGTTAGATTCGGCACAGAATGAGGAATCCAAAGGAGGTTTGTGTGAGGGGGGAATTGGGCTCCTGCCAACCCGGGCCTCACCCTTCGTCTTCGACAGGCGAAGATACAAGTTTTAATTGAAAACCTCCAAATTACAAAACTGTCTAAAAAATTAAATACTTAGTCAAATTTATTGATTTTTGTTTTAACAAGTCAAATTTAACTGAGAATATTAAATCAAAGACAGAATTGAAGGATTGCAAGTGTCCAAGGGGCGCCACATAGGATGTCAAGTAGGAAGGGGCGTCCAAAAGCAAACAGTGCAGAATTTTGACTCAGAAAAGACAAAAAACTAAATGCAGACATGCTGCTTGGTGCCGTACAGTTGAAGGCTTGGCTAGAACTACTGTTGGATAGAAGACTTCACCAAAAATGAGGCGCAATGCTGGAGCTGGACAACGAACAAAGCAAGTGGCGTCCAAATAGGGCGCAGCTTTGATTTTTTTTGCAAAAAACAAAAACACAGCGGCCTGGGTGCCGTACAAATGACTGTTTGCTGCTTAGCACCTTGCTGGAGCTGAAGTTGGCATGTGGCCACCTGAAGGAGTGCTGAAGCTAGGCACAGAAGCTGATTTTGTTGAAAGATAGAAGCGACTGACCATAAGCGCTGACTACTGCTCCTTCCTTTGCTGCTCCACACAACAATGGCGTCCAAGAACACAAGCAAAACTAGCACCTGAAGACAGCGAAGACACCCCAATGCAAGGATCCCAAGGAAACTAACCAGAAATGATTTTGAAAGAATTTTATTTTATTTTAGACCAAATCTAGAATAAAAAAATAAAGAGAACTCCACTCCTCTTGATTCCAAAATAAGCTAAAAGCATAATCACACACAAGATTACTGGTTTCACTCTGATACCATATCGGAGTTGTTGCCAGAATTCGGATAACACGAGTGCAATGAAGACGTGATCACACAAGATGAACAAGTGCACACCACATAGATGCTAAAGCAATTTGAAAATAACAAGAAGATAAATTGCACAAGACAAAAATGGAGAAAACTAAAATCTGATTAACATGAAATGGCCAAAATGAAGAATACATATAGGAGAGATAGTAAGTAACTCCTCCACAAATGGTGGTCAAAGCACCCCAAGAATAGACTCCTCCACAAAAGGTGGTCAAAGTACCCCAAGAATAGACTCCTCCAAAAAAGGTGGTGACAAGGTGCTAAGAGTAGAGAAGTAACTCCCATACCCGGAATAGCCGGTCAAATGAGTCACTTATGACATTCTTATGACACCTTATGACACAAATATGACACACAATCTCCACATAAGCTAACCTATCCCACGAATGTAGGAAAACTCCATGTATGCACAAATATATAATATTCCCTAATTAATAAATAGGGAAAAATTAAAAAAAATAAAAACCTACACTAATACTATATAATCACCTTCAATCCCATGCAAAAATTAAACTTATGAATTTGTAAGCAATTATTTCCACCTTGTTAATATATCAAGCATCCTTCAATCACCATTATTAAAACATATTCAACTATTGTCAAGGAAATCCAACAATCAAGCATCTATCAAGCTCTTTTATTTTCATTTGTGCTCATCTACAACTTGTCAAGGAAGGTGAGTTTGATTAAAATTTGAGATATAATTGGTTATACTTTAATATGTGTTTGAATTTTAATTACTTCCTTTTCTCAATAAAAGGTGTTATTACAGATTAGAATAATTTAGGAGTTTTGGATTATCTCCATGGTTTCTTGCATTCAAAAATTTCAATATTAATTTATATCAACACATTTTTGGTGACCATAGTGGGAACCCTCCTTTAACTTGTCATTGTTGAGCTTTGGTGTGTATAATGTAGGTACATTTGGCAAGAGAATTAGTGAACCAAAACTATAAAATTTTGTGACTTTCACTTCTAGAACTGACATGATTTTGATCTATGTAAATATGAATTTAATCTATGAAAACATGATTTTGCTCTGAATAATCATTGCTTCACACATAATTGTTAGAGTTAACCATTACAACCAACTAACCATTTGACTCTTCTATTCAAAATTACTTCTATCTATTTGCAAATTTGTTTTTTGTATTAATGATTTTAAAGTTATTTTAGTGATTTCATGTTTTTTTTTGTGTTTTTGTCTGTAGGGTATGAATTTGCTACTACCTAGAGGTAATATTGACCTCAATAGAAGTAACTTAACTATCGACAATTACAACTTTATAATAAACTAGTATAATTAACTACTACATGTTGACCTATTTGACTATTTTTGTAATATCATGTTTACTTAATTGTGATTTAGTTTAACCTCTAAAAAATTTGTCATTATTTTAGTGATTTTGCACTTTTATATTTTTCTACTTGTAGGTATTTCAAATTTGCTACTATAAAAGTGTAATTTTGATGGAGATAAATGCAATTTCATTCAAGCCAAACATGACATCATTTTGGTATATCATCCATGCCTAGTGTACTTATGAATTAATTTTTTAGTTTTATCAACTTTATTTGGTATATTTGTGATTTTGATATCAACATAAGTGGCTTTGCTCTTTGTCTATTTTTTCAACTAACCAATCTTTTTAGTGATTTCACCCTATGCAGATGTGAATTTTGATTGTGTATTAGTGACATTTCTCTATCAAAATGTTATTTTACTTTATAGCTATTTTTTTTGAAGGTTATATTTCAAAATCCAAAATAAAACTAGTAATCCTTGTGTTGCAGGTTCACTCATCAAAGACTTGGCATAATAAAACCTTTTATATCACACTTTTGTCATGTTTAATTAAGGTTAATCAATTTTTTTTTTGTGTGTGTGTGTGTGATAAATTTCATAATTTTAGCATAATCTTTTTTCTTTCCTGCTTGTCTACTTGAGTCTAAGTTTGTGTATACTCTCCCCTCACACCATAGAGTGACCTTGGGGATCTAAATTAATTGATAAACCTCCCTCCCTTTTTATTTTATATGGTTAACGTGATGTAAAATTCATCCCCACACACTTATCATAATCATTAGGACTATTGTGACATCGATTTCATCACCACACATTCATATAAAATCTATGTTCTAGTAGAGTATAAATATTAATGAAAACTATTGTAAAACTAAATAGATTTCCCCATACATGATTTCCTGAAGTGAGGAGGTAATACTCTGATACATATGTGTTAGATAACATCTTTATATGGAATTGGGACCCAATGCACCACAAGGTATATAGGGGATCACCCTAAAGAGCCTATACAACCTAGATTAAGACTTTTGTCCACAAATAACTTCCAATGTAGGGAAAACAACATTCTCAAAAATCACTCACCACATGCAGATGTAGGATGAGGGTAGGGAGACCAACCTAGGCACCACTTTATTAAAGAATATTGGTGTGATAATTGTTGCTTTGCATACCCTTATCACTCTTATTTATGTGTTTTCAATACCAAGGCTATTTGTGAACCAATTCCCAACACCAAACAAAACCACCTTGTCATATCTAACACAAGGTATACATATTAACTCATTATCCAATCCTTACATTAACTAATATTCACCTCATTACCATATAATCACATCTTTTCTTTCTAAACACATTCATCTCACAACATTTAACCTTTTCCCAATATCACCCCATCACTTATCCATTATCAAACCCCCCTTAAGATTGTTTGAAATCAAAACCTAGTCAGATCATTTCCATAGTCAAACTATAGTCAACTTATTATCATAATAAAACTTTATAATAAAATAATTTACATAGTCTAACCACATTATCAATTTTCTTGAGAAAATCTTGTCTAAACACCTTATTGAGCTAATCCTAATCAAGTCAATCTTATCTAACATCAATCGTAACCTAGTCAACCCATGACATCTCTTTACCTATTCTATCCTAGAACCCATCTAATTTAGTCAAATCATGAGCTTGTCTTAATCTCATTATCTAATTCAAATCTAGGGATATTATACCCTAACCCTATCTAAATCAAAACTAGCTGATGTCCTAAAAATCAAATTTGCTCAATAACCTCTTGTCAATCATCTAACCCCATATCACATACTCTAATCACTGAATCCAAATTTGATCAAAATCAAGCTTGATCTTTTTTCCCATATCATCCAAGAACTAGTCTTAGTCTAGTCACATCTAGACACCATGTCAGTTTAAAATCAACAACACATTAGGAGTGGACAAAAAATCCATACCAATGACCTTGAAACTCTTTTATAGTGTGGGACACATCATGATAATGATGAAGATAGCCTTGTTTATATAAACATCCATAATCAAGACATGCAAGACTTTTTGAGTTATGAATGAGGTAGAACCAAACTATGACAATACATCTATGGGAATAAATATGAGCCATTACTTCAACTTATTGAGGTAGGATCCTACATTTCGCTATATTTTTGTTGATATAGTCTTATATACATTATATGAAGTCTTAAAAGGCAAAGACCCACACCCAATTGTAACTCATTTAAAGATGAGGTAGAATAACCCCAATTTGAATATGTAAATATCAACTATGTGAAGCATGGAAAATGGAAATCCACCTTGGAAGACCAAGTGGAACATGACCACCAATAGACCTTAATTGAGCACCTCAATCAAATCACCCAAAAAATTAGATCTCTTGTGTCTTAGAAAGACCAAGAGGCCAATAGACCTTAAACTCATCAAAATCCATCAAAAACCAATCCACCTCTCACACATCAAACATAAAATAAGGTTGAACATCATTCCATGTCATATGTCCCTTTGTTTGAGCCTGTGTTTTCCCAAAAATGTAAAGTAATGAATTAATTTCTCCAAAGAATAGCGGCAGGGTCATGAAACAAAAATATAAATTTCAAGATCTATGTCCTTACCTACTTGACATGAACATATTGCATGTTCCCTTCCCACCTCACTTTGAACCTCCTAGTTTTTAAAAATATAAAGGAAAGGGAGATCCTATAGAAAAACTCCAAATAATTTTTCATGTCATGTCAATAAGTGGCATACAACAATGCCTACATGTTTAAACTGTTCCCTCACAGTCTTGGAGGACCTGCCTTAAATGGTTTATGCACCTGCCTAAGGGATCAATTACATCATTTTAGGATATGAATGAGAAATTTGTCAAACATTTATCCTACAATGTGGAACACCAAATTATTTTATTATACCTCTATAATTCTAAACATAAGAATGGATAAATCTTCTCATCATTCTTGTAAATATGGTGAAGTCTTGCAAGTCAATTCCCATGCTCAATCCTTGAAAAAAATTGGTAACCATATTCATCATTAATTTGAATCAAGAATTGGATTTTTCATTATAATTACATTATGTGGATACTTTTGATGAAATTTTAAAAGAAGGCATTAAAATCAAGAAGGATCTCATTATTAATGGGATAATAAAAATATTTTCAAAGACTGATCATAATCAAACTCATTGCTCTTATGACAAGTCAAAATTATTTAATAAGAAAAAGAATGTCATTAGTGATAACATGATAGATGCCAAGCATGTCCAAACCATCGAAGGATCAAAATCCATACATCTCAAAGTGCATCAAGCATTATTATTCCTAGAGGGAAGCCAAATATGGAATCTAAAAAATGGCATTATACTAATCTTGGTGAACCCATGGAAAACATCCTCAAGAAACTCATAACTACAAATATGACCAATTTACCTAAAACTAAACCCCTCAATGAAATTCAACCCAGACCAACATGGTATAAATAAAAAAAATATTAAAACTATCATCATGTAAAGGGCCATGACCCATGTATAAACATGGAAATCCACAATTACATCCAAAACTTGATCAACAAAGGTGAAATAAAGGCTGAGGGAGAGGAATCACCTTCTTTAAATAAAAAACTGGGTATCTATCAAGACTCATTTCCAAATCACAATAAAAAATATAAAGTCACTCAATAGGACCAAGGTCAAGCTTCCACCTTTAACCGTGTATACTATATGATGGCTCACCATCATTAAAACTCTCTCATTGGATGCATTGATCATTATAAACACTGGATTTTTACCATTAAGATAAAGCCTAAATCACATGAACACTCTCCTACTCAAATTCCGCTTATGATCAAGATCAAAGGTCTTTTTTTATAATGTGTAGTCACCACATGGCATGGTAAAATAATTATATTGGGGGAGCCTCCTAAAGCATCCCCTCAAAAGGCAATCTTGAAGGTCACCATCACAAAAACTCTAACCACCCTTAAAGGTGAATATAAAATCATTTAATAACTCGAGAAGACTCCTACCCAAATATCCTCTACTCATTGTAACATCCCTAAAAAGACCCTTTAGGTGTCAAGTGTTCCAACTAATGTTGACCCCACTTAGCTCTGAGCCCTTGTGTGACACATTTTGTCCACCTAATAAACCACCTTTGATCTTGAAGATATGTCCCCACTCGATCCTAATAAAAAAAACCCTTGTATATTGAGGTCGTCATTGAAAACCATAAGATTAAAAGAATGTTTGTAAATGGTAGGTCAAGCATTAACCTTTTTAATATTAATTTAATTTAGATAATGGTTTTTTCATAATCTTCACTTGGAATGCAGATAGTCATGATAAAGGCATATGATGATAATGAAAGGTAGTCATATGACACTATTTATCTTCTTGTCATGGTGGGACCAATTACACATCAAAATTTTATTCATGTGGTAGATTTTGAATTGCCTTATAACTCATTTTTGAGTGTCCATAAATACATGAGATGTATGTTGTTCCATACACCCTCCATGAATGTGCCGAATTTCCACATTCTTGAATGGAAGTAATAATTATTGATGATTTGTAACCTTTCCAATACTATCAAGCATTTGTAGGTCTTTATCAAGATGCCATTTATTGTCCAAATATCAAGAGTATAACTCTTGACAATATTAAGTCCAAATCATACATCCATCCATAATATTTTTCATCCACTTTCTCCAATCTACCTATGTCATCCTACATTAAAATAATTCCCCAAGGATGCAATGAATATGAGTATCACACCTTCCATGTCAGTGAAATCACAATGCCACCTAGAAGCTATAGGCACCCCACCATGTAAGAAGTTAAGCCAACTACTTATTAGTTTGTCAAAATAACATTTATTCAATCAAGCATTCTATTTCAAAAATAAATAGAATAATTTGATGACTCATGAATTTTTGAAGGTCTTGCATCATGTTTTCAACATCCAAAATACTCAAAGGCTAATCCCATGCAAAAATATGAATTATAAAGGAAAATGACTTGGACTCAAAGAGCAGGGAGTTATATAACCTATTTTAGCTAAGTATTGTCAATTGTATTATGGTATGGGGTACAAACTACTAGGTGGTGATCCTTATGATGTCATATCTGACACTTCCTTAGTCTATAAGGAATCCTTATTTGATAAATATATTAAAATAAGTTCCATCCATAGCATTTACGAGGACCTTTCTACCATAAAATTATTCATCAAAGCATCCATTTTCACCATCAATCTTGACCTTCATTACCTCAACCTTATTGATTAGGACTAGCAAGAGGAGCCATCTTTTTATTTATTTCAAAATTATGAAGAAATTGTAGGATTTATGGTTATTGGGGTTAATTTACCCTCTAAAGATTATAAGAGGGGATTTGAAATTAATCTAGATGCATGTGCTTACTTTGGGGAATAGGTAGGATTCCTTAGCTAAAATAAAATAAAAATAAAAAAAATAAAAGATAAAAAAAATAAAAAATTAGAGTCATCTAGTGAAAACCTCTCTGAGGTGCTAGTGGACAAGAGAAATCAAAATAAAAAAAATGAAGATGTGTTTTTTGGTGAAAACCTCTATGCGGTGCCAATAAATGGGAAATTTTGATTTAATCCTAAGCACAACACATCTAATGACCCCCAGACCATAAAATTTGATGGATCTCTTAGTTAGAAGGAATGCTAAGCATATGAAGATATATTTACATAATTTATAAACATCATGCAAAAACTAGAAGAATATCAACTTCCTCCTATCTCAACATATATGTAGGATTAGTCTCCATCATTAGTAGACAAACTATTGATGTCAATATTGAGATAAAAGATAACCCCAGGATGACCAAACTTGGGGCCACCCTCACTCATGAAGAATAAGAGATCCTAATTGCGTTAATAAAATAATTATTCAGGATCTTTGTTTTGTCTTATGTTGATATGTCAAGTTTGGACCCTTCTTTGGTAGTCTATCATCTTGTTTTTTATCTTGATGCAAAACTAATTAAACAAAAACTTCATAAAATACATCCCAAGATCATGTTTTTCGTAAAATAAGAATTATAATAAAATTTGGTTGATACCACCATATTGAATACTTAGAATGGATCTCAAATATTTTACATGTAAACAAGCAATAGGGTGAAATTCACATTTGCACATATTTCAGAGACATCAATAAAGCATTCCCAAAAGATGAATTTCCTCTTCCAAACATTGACATGATCATTAATTCTATTACTCGTTATGAAATTTTGTCCCTCATGGATGGATTCTTAGGATATTGAAAGCACACCAGAACATATACATAAAACAAATTTCACTACACCATGGAGAACCTTCTATTATTAAGTCATGCCCTTCATATTAAATAATGTTGGTGCCACTTATCAAAGAGCTATGGTAGTAATTTTTCATGATATGGTGAATGACATGGTTAAATATTATGTCACTGACATTATAGGCAAATCCATAACATAGGCAAAGCATCCTATAGTCCTTAGGAGGATATTTGAAAAATTAAGAGAATATAAAGTCTGGTGTAACCTCAAGAAGTGTGTTTTTAGCATCATATCAAGAAAACTCTTAGGATTCATTGTATCTAGGCACATAATTGAATTCAACCCTAAAAAATTCAATGCCATCATAGAAATTCCTCCACCTTAAAATATCAAGCATCTCAAATTTTTTTAAGGAAAGCTTAAATCCATCCACCGTTTCATATCTCAAATTGCCAATAAATGTCAATGATTTAATCATCTTCTAATGAAAGTAACTGAATATCATTGGAGTAAATAATGTTAGAAGTTTTTGATGCTCTAAAAAAATACTTGTTGATTTTTTTAGTATTACCACCACCAACACCAATACAATGTTGTTCCTTTATATCTCAATAACTCAATGTGCATTGGGATCCCTCCTAGCTTAGCATGATGAATAGGGAAAATAGAGGGCCATTTATTATCTCAATAGAACACGAGTATCTTATGAGATTAATTATTATCATATTGAAAATGCATGTGTAGTAATCATCTTTGAATCTCAAAAACTTTGTCACTATGTGCTAAATAACAAGACTAAGTTCATTACCAAGATTGATCCATTAAAATATCTATTATCTAAATCAGCCTTAATAGTATTGATGGCCAAGTGGATTATGATTATAATTTAATTAAATATCAAGTATATATATCAAAATGAAATTAAATAACAAGTCTTAGTAGATCAGTTGGTAGAAGCTCTAGTGTCTGATACTCAACGATTGATCACATGTTTACTCGATGAATCAATCCTTACCATAGTTGAGTCATGCACATGGAAGCTCTATTATAATGGTTCCTTCACTACTTTGGTTCAATATTCAAAATTATTCTTGACATTCCTAAAGGCAATCTTATTCCAAAGACTTTTAAAATCACCTTATTGTGCACCAATAACATTGTATAATATGAGGTGTTGATCGAAGGGATTTAGCTTGCTTGTCAATGGCATATCCAACATCTACAAGTCTATGGTGACTCACATCTCATAATCAACCATGTTAATGATGAATTTTAAATAAAAAATGATAAGTTAATTCCTTACAAACATATGGTTGATAATCTTAAGACATAATTTTAGTATATCATATTTAAACAAGTTTTATGACCAACAATAAATCTGCATATGTGATGGTCAAAATAGGTTCTCTACTTGTCTATGGTGACTCAAAACTCATAATAAACCAGGTTAATGATGAATTTTAAATAAAAAATGATAATTTACTTCCTTACAAACATATGGTTGACAATCTTAAGATATAATTTTAGTAAATCATATTTAAATAAGTTTTACGACTAACAATAAATCTGCATATGTGATGGTCACAATAGGTTCTCTACTTGAAATGTATTTGGATTAAAATGAACATCATTTATTGGTAAAATAAATTGTAATACAAGTGCACAAATTTATTGCATCATAAGATGTTTGTGAAACTGCTTCTCCCAATCTTAATTGATACCAAGATATTTACAATTACCTTCATGATAAACCCCATTTTAGATGACACCATCACTGAGTCTTCATTAAAAAATCCTCCTATTTCAATCTTATTTAAAACACACTCTATCAACAAGGATATGATAGAACCCTATTGATATTTTGAACCTATATTAGGCCAACTTAGTGATCAAGTAGGTGCAAGATGGCATCTATGGGGCTCATACCAATGGGATGGTCCTAGATAGAAATCTCCTCTAAATTGGTTAATGCTTACCAATTATAGATTATGACACTTATTAAGATGTCATAAAATGTGTAATATGTCAAAAACATGGAGATATAATTCATGATCCATCCCAAAAATTGCATCCCATAACTACTCCATGGCCTTTTTCCACTTGGGGAAATGACCTCATTGGAAATATTAACCCCTCTTCCTCTGATGAGCATAAGCACATCATTACAACCACTAAGTAATTTAAAAAGTGGGTGGAATCTATACCACTCACTTACATTTCCAATGAGAAAATATCTAAATGCATTCTTAATCACATCATTTTATACTATGATATCCCCTCCATCATTATTTTTGATAATGGAAAATCATTCAAAAATAAAGATGTCAAGACTTTGTGTAAACAATTATAGATATAAAATAAGTGTTCCACACCATATTACCCCAAGGATAATTGCAAGAAGATGTGACTAATTAAACCATTATTAAAATATTCAAAAATATCATCAATGATATTGGCTGTGATTGTCATCTCCAACTATATCCTTTATTATGAGCTTACCGAATAAGCCTACAAACTCTAACCAACACAACTCCATATTTACTAGGCTTTGGTGCCAAAGCTACATTCTTAATTGAGGTAAAATTAACCTCTTTATGTATATCCCTTCAATGTCTCATCAATGAAGAAACATATAGGGCTATGTGACTTTAAGAATTAGAACTCCTTGATGAAAATTGACACAATGGCCTCAATCACTAGAAGTCATATCAAAATTAGCTACATAATCAATACATTATGAAATTTTGGCCAAATGAATTTGAAATTGGTGACCTAGTCCTTAAGTAAAATCAAATAAATACAAATGATGATATGAAAATAAGGGAAAGTTTGAGCCTAAATAGCTTGGACCCTATGTCATTGTCACCAAATTTGGTTTAAGAGTATATAAACTAACTACTCAAGAGGGTTAGGAATTGGATGAGCTGATGAATATATTACACTTGAAGAATTTATATACCTAAAATCCCATCCTTGATATGATGTCATTATACATACATATTTAATAAAAACCCTCAAAATAAAAAAACTTAAAAAAAAATAATTCATCCAAGGGTGAAAACTAGTTATCTAGCACCTTGGATAAGTATGGCGATGAAATCCAGTCTCTAGTGTTACTTGTGAGATTACTTTGTCTAAAATAATCTCATGAAGAGACCTTGTATACTTTAGGGTAGTCCCATTATTCTCTCCTTATATCTCATGTCACTTGTTCTATTATACCCATTCATTCTATCCATCCTATTTAACCTTGGTCTCAAAATATGTACTAAGATAAGTGCTTTAGAAACATATTTGGCATGACATCAACTCTTCAAAAAAATTATATCCAACATAATGCACCAAACATGAAGATAATATCCTTGAATAATCATTTGGAGATTTCTTTTCATCCTTAACTTGTCTATCATTACCCGTCATTATGTCACTTACTCCCTTGATTCGTCCTAGTCCCTTGGCTATTGAGTTTGGATTTCCATTTTTAAAATATTCATATGTGTTTATGTTCTCCTAAAACACTATCCATATAGTTACCTCATACCTAAAATCATATGCCTTGTATCACTTCATCCTGCATCCTTTAGTCTTTCCATCTGGTATCACTATTCAACAAGTCACTAACATATCTCTACATCTTTCCTTATGGACTAGGGGTTTTAAGATGAATCATGATTTTCCAATCCTTATGTCTTGAAAATTGATGACATGAATTTTTTTGAATCATGATGACCATCATTAATGTGCATTTACATAAGTGTGTATATTATTTTTTATTTACTTCATGCATGTATTCATTGTATGAATGACATTATGTGTGTTTTCTTCTTATTTGTTTATAATTATTGTTATATTATATGTTATTTGTCATTTTTTTCATGTCTTGTTTTATGTTTTTAATCTCCTCTCAATTTATAATACCCATGATCCAATTCAACACTATTTTTACTTCACCCAGAGCATTTGGTATTTTTTGCTAAACACTTCCCCCCATTGGCCATTATTTCATTTGGTATTTCACTTGTGATGAAACTTTATGATACCATTTTTAGTAAGGTATGAATAAAGCATTGCGAGACATAGGATGTTCAAATTACTATAAGTGTCAAATAACATTGCCCACTCTCTCCTACACATTTTAGAGTCTACATTGACGAGCTCAAAGAAATAATTTTAGATACATTGGGTGAAATAAATGGTTGATTAATCTTTTGAGTCTCTATTTTGATTCTTATTTTTTAAGATGAAATTATTTTGATGTATCACTCAATAATAGGTCCCAAAAATAAAATTAATATCTTAACCTCATTTTGTGATACTTGTGAACATTAAGTTAATCTAGGTAAAAAATGTCATGGATTTCAACATATTTAAAAAATAAAGCAAACCAGGGGATTATTACTTACATATATAATAATTTTGAGGTGGTATTCTCATATATATTTTTGGGGATCCTCTTTTCTATGCCAAAATTTAGCTTGATTCCAAGTGTATATTCTATACTAAATATTATATGTATAGCTCTCACCACCTTTGAAAAACCTTATTTTTTACTTTAGTTTGAGGACATTCAAATGAAGATATGCCTTTTCCCCTCATTGGTCATACATAACATTTTGTATGGATACGAGGTTTGGGGACCATACCTTCAAGTTGAGGACCCAAAAAAATAGAGATAGTGATTGTCACAATGTTATCCAAGCATATTAATGCCAAGAGATTAGTCCCTCATGCCATCATCCTTATATAATTTTGGATAGTGATACTCATTACTTCAATGATGTTTCATGTGGAGATAAAAATCCATAGGCTCAGACACTTGTGTAAATCCTAGAGTGGTGATCTTCAGTATCCATACCTTGATTTCAAATCCTCTATGGAATAGGAAAACCATGGGGTTGATTCAATATGCAAAGGCCTCATTAATATTAATATTGATAGGCCACCCTTATATAGTTTCCCAATGGATGTTCCTAATATTTCCAAGATATATATAAACAATGTAATTCATATTTATATTTACAGAGCTTATCTTTAGTCCACATGGTCTCAAACTAAAGAGTTGTTCACCTCAAAACTTAAACACTACTCAAAATTATATCTTTAGTTTAGTGATGTGTTCATCTAACCACTAGGGTACACAAAACTATAATTAACTTGTAAGCTGAGGGTTCCCATTGCTCAAATCATAATTTCTCCCATCATCTTTGCATTGAGATAAACCACCGTATCCCTTGGGAGCATCATATGTGCCAAATTAATCTATGGATTCTAAGACTAAAGACCTTTTTTTTTCAATTTTTTTCCTTTTATGAGGTAAGGGGATTATTCTTTTTCCTCTTTAGATATTCTCTTGGATCTATCAAAACATTCATGGATTATGAAGTCTAGATATGTTTATCCCTCTTCATATGATAAAATATCAAACTTCACCAATGTATTTTCATACATAAGTACTTAAGGGGGGCCTACACTAGGATACTTACATCTTACCTCCAATAGTCTCACATCATTAGTAGGAAAGGGGCCTCATGACCATCTTCTAAACTTATATGTTAGACTATGGAAATGTCATAGACTCAATGATTTGCATGGCCTCACATCCATCACACACTTATTAAACACTTTAAATATCATGTGTTTCTCAATAGTAACAAGGTTAAACTCACTACATTGGACCCTCCTCTTTTTTATCTTCTTGATGTTATCTTATTCTATTAGAAGGTGGCTTTCTATTTTCTCATTTAGATTCAATTTCTCTTTTGTATTATTTTTGGTGTGCCATTACACTTTGATTATCTTATTTACATTGTATCTTTTGTAGTCCCATAAGTTAATCTTGGCTTTTGGTCAACATTACTATATAAATTTAATTAAATTAAACTATCCACTAATAATAGTTAAGAAACATATTTATGGTTTTTAAAAAATCAATGTGTTATGATGTTTATGAATAAAACCTCCCTAACTTTAACCTTGTATTTAGTGGATCCTAATCTATACTTGGTAGTTTTTATGATTTTGAGAGAAAATCCCCCACTTATATATTAGATATAATTAAATTAGTGGAATCTTGATGGTTTGTGGGTTTTTCTAATCATTGATAAATGCACTTTTGTATGCTTCTCATTTAAGGGATATAAGGTTGTTATAAGAGGTTTGGGAGGTATTTTTTAATTTGGTTTTAGGGAAATGTTGGAATTACCATGCCTAATCTTGTAAGGACATCCAAAACTACATTTTTTATTTTTTCAAGATAAATCTTGAGACTCATTTTTATTAAAACTAGAAATATTTAATTTTGAAAACCTCATCTTAGCTAATTTTTATTAGAAACCACATTGAAACCACTGCTCCTTGCATACCCACCTATAAATTCATTAACTATCTAAGTAAGCCCAAAATGTATCCAACTTTACCAAACAAGGTTCTTGTCGAATCTAGAAATGAACTAGCCTTAGGTTTAAAAATCATAATACTGGTAGTTACTACAAAGGTGCAAGTTATGTTGTAAAGGATGCAATTTTTTGTTTTGGTAAATTAAGATTTTATAAAGATAATGAGTGTCAATTGGTAGTTTTACCACTCGAAACCCATAACTACTAACATCATCTCACATTTTGTGTATAAAACATTGATAAACAATAATTTTACATTTTTGGTGGAGGTGATGGTGTAAAATGAGGTTATGTGTTCCTTCACATGGTGTGGTAGTGAGTTTTACATGGATTAGATGTTTTATTTCATGGTGAGATTGATAAATGGTGAAGTGGTGGGGAAGGAGAATGCCATACAGAACACATAAGTGGTGAAATGTTTTAATATGAGCTAGGTGGTGATGGTGTTAGGTGACATCATATACCAAAGGGATCATATCATGTAATAGACACAAATTCAAGGTAAGTGTTGGATTTACATGACATACACCCATTGTAAATGGGTTCAAAACTTACATGGTGCTATTATATTTGATTAGCATTTTTTATCATCAAGGATGATGAGCACATCATGAGAGATAATTTAATTATGATAGGGATCCATGTCCATTATGTAGTTAGACTTAGTGTTACAATGCCACTAATGTGGGAAGGAAAGGTGGCCAAAATTGGACCATGTATCCTTAAGCATCTTACCTACTGGAAAAAAAACATAAAATATAAGGTAACTCTAGTTAGAAAAAATATGTTTTTGGAATGATTATTAAATAAATATAAAATATATTTGCTCAAAAATTCATGTAGAAAAGGTGAGATCGGGTCAATGGTGATGTATTTTGAGTGAGGTACAAATGCCAATTTACACTATTTTGATTTACAAAAACCCCACTTCAGTAAAATAGAAAACTACATCCCTTATAATGTAAATTGAACCCTTCAATATGGTAGTTACAACCTCCAATAAAGAATTTATAATAGATGGTGTGGTTCCTAATTTTAGATACATTAGACCCCCTTAGTGCTTGAAGAGAGTATGCAAAAAATAGTGGGAATTCATAGCTAAGTCTAATAGGTTTTCCAAAACTAGTGATGATTATGGGCTATAGTTTTACCTTTCCTCCATTCAATGGATAAAGAGAAACAAACACTATTGTTACAAATCCAAAGGATACTATTAGTGTTACTGAGAATACGAATGGAAAAATCTTGGAAAAATCTATATCCACATCTATTTACATATGCAATCCTACATCGATTGATTAGATTATATGGGAAGTATCTTTCATTTAATAAGAATTTTTTATTTTATTAGAATTGGTTTTAAATCATATAATTAGATTCTATATAGGTAAAGTAGTCATAATTTTTATCTAATTATTTTTAAACACATCTAAATTGACACGTGGTACATTCTCTATGTTTTTATAGGAGTCACTAGATATATGACAATTGTTTTAATAGATATGACACATATTTAAATAATTTATTGGGTCACTAAAATATTTTGGTGGAAGTTACTTTTGCATTGGTAGATGTAACATGTCATTGAAATTTGCACATGTATTTTCCTAGGCTTCTTCGATTCCATCACCTAAAATACCCTATCATTTCACCTCACTATACATAACTATCTCACATTGAAATATTTCACTAATTTCATGGTCTTTATAGCTTTGGCCTTATTCACCACTATGTTGTTGCTCAAGCTCATTGTAAAATGGAATGTCTCATCTCTACATAAATCATTGACACATCGTATGATGAAACACATACTCTCATTTTTGACCATCAACTCCACTAAAAATATCAGATTATTTGTGCTAAAAACTTCTTATAAAAAAGGTAAGACAAGATAAACAATCATTAGTTTCTAGTGAGGTACAACTATCGATTTACACTCTTTTGCTTTATAAAACCTCACTTTACCAAATAGAAAATTACATCCTTCCTGGCATAATTTGCAAATTTTGGATACTGCTAATAAAACAACACTCAATGTGTCTTATATGGTCAATAGGGATTGAATAAACTTGAATATCTTACATCGAATAAGTAATATAACGTGAAGAAGAGAATAATTAATAACATTATGAAATCAATTTGAAATTTCCATGTATATTAATACTTGGAGAAGGATAGATTAATTTTGATAATCGATGCACTTTGATTCATTATTAAGTGTCATGATTGTGAATTACATTGAATTTTTGCATATTATTTCATTTTTATGTTTCTTTGATTCAATTATTTTTGCAAACCTAACAAAATTGATGTGGACTTATATGCTAGTGGTGAATCATTCATAAGTATGTGATGAAAAGAATAGAAAAAGAGGGAGATAGGATTATATATGTAAACATATGATTTATTTGGAGTTCTTGATTAAACACATTTTAATTTATTTAGATTTTTAGTGGCTTAAATATGAAAAAAATAGTCTCATCAAATTATTGTAAGAATCAATTTATGCATGGGTGCTCTCCATTAATTTCAATGATTTGTCTTCTTTTTGTTTGGTACACCCTTGCATATAGATTCCCTCATATTGGGTATGTGTGGAAATATTACTTTATATATCATTTCCATGATGATTTTATTCTACATAAGTATCTCTTCCAAAATGCACATCATACCCATTTGCGTCTATATACATAATATGCATATCCTATTGAAGGGAAGTACCATAACTCAAAAATAAATGTACCTCTTACTATTGTTTAGAGGTTCTCAAATTTTTCATTCACACTAAATCAATGAACCCATAAACCAAAGTACATTTTACCAAACTTTTAATACATAGCAATATCAATAAAAGTTCCAAATGGGCAATGTAGTTTTACCTTTATGACAATAGTGTTAAACCATTTACTTCAAAAAAATGCCATGGCAATGATAAAATCATAAGTGGGTATTCAATTTCAATACCTAACCCCATATTTAGAATGGATGTAAATGTTTGCAATAAATTTTAGTTGGGATTTTCTTCCAACATTATCTATCTTATGCAAAGTTGGATGGATACAGCTGATGTAAATGATCTAGAACATATTAATGTATGTGTAATATGAAATTTTATCCAATCTTAGGTAAATTATGTGGAATGGATATCCCTTAAGTATTAACACTAAGTTAGACCTAAGTTCAAATCACAATCATATGTACACACGTGCATGCGCGCGCGCGCGCACACACACACACATGTACATATATACATACACACATATATGTATCTATATACATATATACACACACATATATATGTATGTATATGCATATACATATATAAAACATCAAGATGAGCTTATTTGGGCTAATCAAAATACATTTTCAACAAAAGGGATCATCTTTTGATAGTGGAAAGTCAACAAGCCCTTAAGGTGGAATCAATTAGTAGTTTATAGGAGGGATAAAGTAAGAGGGCATTTGACATATGTATAGATTCTAGTAAAATTGAAAGGGTAATTCATGTAATTCAAGAAGCCCTAAATGCATGTGAGAGATATAAACCTAAAGAATAAAAAAATTATCCTGAAAAAGATTTGGTATGATGGAGCATGCGATGAATCAAGAAGAATTCTAAAGGAGACATTAAGTAAAATAAAAATATATATGAACAAATAGTGAGAACAAAAAAGTAATAATATACAAGAACAAGAAAGAAAGAGTTGATATAATTTGGAAAATAATGATAGAAAAATATATGTACACAATGATATATGTAGATGTAGAAATATGAATTGATAGAAAAAGACACAAAAAAACACTCCATATAGATGGGAAAACCTCATAAAGGTAAAAAACCATAATAATATTATTCATTTGAGAAACCAATAACCCAATACATAAATCTTCCCTCTCCTCACTTCTCACTTCTCTTCACATAACCTTGAATTTGTTTGAATAAGCTTTGAATGAAAGATTTGTATATTAGAATTCTCGAAGGAGGAGTGTCCTTAATTTTACCACATAAAATCTATTTATATGTGAGTTGAGCCATTGTAAGTAATGGGTTCAATCTCCCAATCGATCCACAATAATAAGTTTTATAATTATCTATTTTATTATTTATCAACACGACTATTAAGTCATGTATTCTAAATAGTAAAATATATTATTATTTTACCGATATAATTTAATGTTCTAATGGCACTTGTATACCACTTAACAATTAATCATTCCAACACTCCTCATTAATGTTAGGTGGAGATACATACCATAGCCACCTTTATACTAAAGATTTTATACTCTATAAACCATATAGAATGAGTTTAGGGTGCATGTAACATTTGAAGGATTTAAAAACTTTCATCATGCTAATGTCAGTTTTTGAAATAAAATGAATTATAATCCATAAATTACTTATTGTAAGTTTAAGCTAGCACGATCGTGAGACTACATCTCATAGTTTCTTATGAATAATCAACCAAGCATTTTGGAGCCTTTTATAACATAAGGACATCCATTACAAGATATACTATAAGTATTCGGTACACTAAACTCACATATGATGAAGTTTACCAAAATCACATAAAGTAACTTATTATAATGCTTTCATAATTTGAGAATAAGTATAGAGAAGAAGAAAGAAAACACATGGCCATTATGAAGTGATATTTTCATGCACACCCGCCCCCCCCCCCCCATCCCCCCCCTATATGGCAACTTTGAGAGGCCCAACATTGTACAAAATTGAAAATTTTGGTAGCACTAATTGGTTTTATGAAGATATCTTCCACTTGTTTATTTTTAGGACAAAAATAGAGATTAATATCACCATTGAGTATTTTATCTTAAATAAAATGCACATAAACTTTAATATGTTTAATTCTTTGGTGTTACATTGGATTTTTTTATTAGAGCTATACAACTTTAATTATCACAAATAAGGGTGGTACTATGAGAAACATCTAAATGGAGTTATTTTAACAACCTTCATAGTCATAATTTTTTTAGTAGCTTCCATAGTGCTTATACACTTTGATTTTATATAAGAGATAGAAATAATAGATTGTTTTTTAATGCTCCAAGTGATAGCACCTGCACCAAACTTAAACACATATCCAAAATTAAATTTATGATCTAGAATATCACTAACATGGTTAGCATCACAATAATCATATAAATTAACATTATCAATGGAAGTATAATATAAACCAAAATTTACATTTCCTTTGGTATAAAAAAGTATCAATTTTTTTAATATATAATCATCCAAGTATGGATCCTACATGAATATGGAAACAACACCTACAGTAAATGAAATATCTGACCTAGTAATAGTTAGATAAATCAAACTACTAACTAGTTGCTTGTATCGAGTGGGGTTAACTTTGTCACAAGTAGGTTTCAGATCAAGCTTAACACCAAATTTGATAGGGGTATATGTAGGCTTACAATCAAGTATATTTAATTTAACAAGAAGGTTATGTGCATACTTATATTGAGATACAAAAATCAAATTTTTAATCCTAAAATATAGTCATTCATAGAAAAAGATGAAGAATGTCTAGATCAATCATTTCAAAAGATTGATCTTTAAATTATTTTTATATTTAATAATTAAAATAATTTGATCACCAATAATAAGAATATCATCAACATATAATACAATTAAGGTAAAATGATTATTTTCAACTTTTACAAAGAGATCATTATCAAAATAATAATTATAAAAATCTAATGCTTTAAAATAACTTGTGATTTTAGAATATAAAGCTTGAGGAACTTGTTTTAAGCCATAAATAATTTTATTTAACTTACAAACATAATGTTATTTTTTAGGTTCATTGAAACCTTTAGGCTGAGTCATTTAGATTTCTTCTTTTATATCACCATTTAGGAAGGCATTTTGACATCTATTTGGTGTATAATCCAACCACTTTGAGCTGCAAGGAAAATACGCAATCTGACAATACTAATTTTTGTTACAGGAGTAAAGGTTTCAACATAGTCAATCTTGGGTTTTTGAGTAAAATCACAAGTAACTAATCTAATTTTAAATTTATCAATTTTATCAATTGAATTATATTTGATTTTTTAAAGCTACCTAGAACCAATAATATTCCTTTTAGGTAGAGGTGGGACAAAATCCCAAATCTAGTTTTTAATTAGGGCTTTATATTTAGCTTGAACATCAGCTTTTTATCTATAATATTGAATATATTCATTAAAATATTGAGGTTCACATTCATACATAGTCATCAAATAATGATAGGTGTGTTGAATCTTAGTTTATTAAGATCATCAAAATTAGGTGATTGAATTAGGGATTCAACCCATTTAGGTCTTTTAATTTAAACATAAAGTGGAGAAGGCTCCTGAGACTCTTTAATTTTTTTGAAAATGGATCGACTTCCTCTAGGGAATATGTTTCTTCACAAGGATTAATAGAAGATTTAGGATCATCAAAAGAATCACTTTGAGGGGGTTGTACAAAATGCTAAAAAAATATTTCTCAAGGATTTCAACATTCATATTCTCAATGATTTTTCATTTATATGTATCATGAACTCTCAATACTTCAGTTTTTCCTCCATAACCCATGAAAATTAAAGGATAGGAGGTAGGATTAAGTTTCTTTCTTTTTGCTTTAGGAATAAAGATGGAAGCAACACTATCAAATATCCTAAGGCAAAAAACACTCAGTTTATTATTAAACCACATTTCAAAGGGTGTATAAATATATAATTTTTTAGTAGGGAGTCTATTTAGAATGTGCACAAAAGTATTAATAGATTTAACCCACAATAATTTCAGAATGTTTTTAGACTACACATTATTTTATCCCTTTCAAGGATGGTTCAAGTTTTCCTTTCAGTAATTTCATTTTATTGTGAGGAATAGGGAGTTGTTAACTTTATTTATTTATCATAATTAATTTCTATATACTTAAGATTATAATATATTAATATATATGGGTTGATGAAGATTCCAACATGTGGCACACATCCCCATTAGTTAGTTATATAGGTCCAATATATTAAGATAAATGAGTAACTTTTATAATTAGTGCATTGGTTGACCTACATTGAGATTAGGAGGTTACCCATCCATTGTTAGTTATATAATAGTCTATATAAAGGAGGTGAATATCATTGTAAATTAATCAAGTAAGTCTTGAGTATTTTATTTGGTAGAAGGATATTGTAGGTTATCCCCTCAAAGAGACATTATGGAGTTATTCCTTCCTAAAGGAGTTTTGTATGGTGTTTCCCTACTTTAAGAGTGATTATTCTATTTTTGAATATATTTAATATTTGGGCATCTAGGCTCACCAATAGCTATTATGTTATTTTGATCTACATTATATTTTACATATTTACAATTAATATAAGTGTGGAACATAACAAGTGGTACGAGAGCTTTGATTTGGGTAATTTTTGAGGGACGAAACCCTACTTTATGGAATTGTTAATATCTTGAAATTAGTTATGAATTTTTGCACATTTTAAAAAATAGAGCTGAAGAATATTTTAAGGAAGTCATAGTAAATAAATTGAGGTTTTATGATCAATTTTGAGGGATTTACTGATATTTTAGGATTTGTAATAATTTCATCATATCTACCAAAATATAAGGTTTTTTATATGAATTTTTTACTGATATTATATTAGTATACAAGAGAGATACAATTAAAATTTCATAATTTTTTGAAATGTTTGAGTGATTTATGATGATTTTATTATTTTTCATATATTAACTCTACACGTTGAAAAAGGATTTTATTATTTTTCATAGCCAAGGTAGAACTATTTCGATGAATTTCTTGCTTATTATTGGAAAGAGGAAAATAAGAAATTAAGTATGTGTATGGTAAAAAAAATTGATTGATAGTGTGCACATTGAAGTAGAAGACTATGAAGAGATCCTCTTTGGATTGGGAGGATGACCTGGAGATAAGAAATCACTAAAATAAACTTATTTGTTAGACAAATAGCTGGGTGGATTATCTAGTGATAGCTAGATTGTAAAAGTGAGAGCTTTCTTAGAGGTTGTCAATCAACATATTTTAAACAATTAAGCTTATGAATAGAATAAAAGGTACTTGCGTCAATAATCAAAAGGTAATAAAATTGAATACAAGAGTGATTACATTGGAAATAGACTATAAATAATTAAATTAGTGATAAACTAATAAATACTAGTGCTAAGGAGTTGGGGTATGCCTTAAAAAATTAGATAGGAGTCTGTGAACAAGTAGGAACAAAGAAAATCAAGTTTGATTATGTGGTGGTAGGTGAAATTAGCTTATTTTTTTTAATTACCATGGTGACCATAGATGATTAAGCTGATCATTAGTGGTTAGGGTGACTATTGACCATCAAGATGACCATTAGTGGTTAGACAGATCATCGATGGTTGAGTCAACCATTGATGGTTACTATGTAAGGATTTAGGTTGGTGAAAAGGCTAATTGGAAAGATCCAAAGATGGATTTTGAGGGATGGGTAAGTTTTGGATTGATTTTGAAATGGAAATAAAGTAAATAAATACTAAGAAATAAGTACTTATCTTATCAAAATTTGATTGGGTGGATAGTTGAGGTAGTTGATTTGTTAGTAGATTCTAGCTTGATTTTGATAGAGTAATGGTACTTGAGAACTTAGTGGAGAGGTGGAGATAAGTTGAATTTATGATATGATTATTAGATTGCTGATGGTGATTGACTTGTAAGAAAGAAACTCTAAGATGCACAAGCTCTTGATAATAATTGTAGATGAATTTCACCTCTTTGCTTCTCTCTCTTATAGGCAAGGAAAGATAGTTCTAACAACATGTGAACTGGGCCTCCTAAATTTAACTCATCTATGAAATGATCTATAAATGGAATTAGATGAGCTATTTTTAGAAAAGTAAGGCTAGTGACTTACATGTTAGTGGTTGAGGAGGTGCACCCTAACCATCGACAGTCAGGGTGATTGTTGATGGTCATCTTGACCATCGATGGTTGAGGATAAAGGGTAAAAAGGGGTATAAGGTTAGGTTAATTCAGTTTAGTTAAAATAACTAAGGGTTAGGTTGGTCCCAAGAGGGTCTTAAGGTGGTCAAGGGGTACTTTGACCCTCAGATTCTTAGTGTGTAGATTTTCAGTATCTACATTTTGCCCCCTTTTTGTTATATGGCCTATAATCAACCAATTAAAAAACAAAAATAAATGTTGGTCAAAGGTCCAACTATCTTGAGTATGGGAGGAGGTGTTCTCCCTCAAACTAAGAGTCAATGAGGTAAAGCAAAATTGGGTATGGGTTTGACATAGTTGGTGAAGGTGATGACGAAGGTGGATGTCATGATGGTAGATGAGAGGTTGGGTACTAAAATGAAAATAGGTGTGCAAAGTAAGACAAAAGGTGTGATAGCCAATATTATGTAAAGATAATGTTGCCATAGTTAGTAAAAATAAAGGTTGGTACTAGAAAGATAAGTGACCACTATACCATGTGACTACATTTAGGCATGGTGGTTGGGTACACATATTAATCTCCTAGACAAGGTAAGTGTTTTGGTGGGTATCAAAGGTAGGAAGTGCTCCTGATGAAAACACAAATAGGTCAAGTGTCATGGGTATCTAAGGTAAGAAGTGTGCCTAAAAAGACACAAGTGATTTACGTAAGCGTGAGATGATGCAAGTTTTAAAAGGGTCAACATGGCAATGTTATTTTTACAGTCAAAAGGATTAGGAAAAATGTGTCATAAAATGTGCACTAGTTAGGTCGAAATAGGCCAATGGCAAGGTGATGAGGTGGTTGAGTTGGGTGGAGAAAGTAGTATCCAAGGGGTGTAAAATGGGTTAGTTTTACTAAAAGGGGATTGGAAGAAGGTAAGAGCTAAAAAAGTGTGGAAACCTAACCATTAACAGTCAAGGTCCCCAAGGGTGACTATTGATGGTCACCCTGACCATCGATGGTTAGGGGTGAAACCCTAAATTCCCAGTGGGTAAAAGTAAAAGTGAAAGTAATTTTTTATCATTTTAACTTTAGCTAGTGTTAACTTGGATCTTTGGGAAAATTTAGCACGTAGAGGCTAAGGTGTTTTCTAAGGTTGCTTGCTAGGTGAGATTGATTGCTGAGGTGGAGGGTGGACCAAGAGGACCAACCAAGATACAAGAAACACATAGGCATAGATGAGGATGAGCAGGTCCAGGGGTGACTCCATGGTAGAGGTCATGAAATGAGGTAGGGGTTGTTTTAAATTGATAGCTTAGATTTGTTTTGATGCATTTACATTAGGTTAGGAGGTTAGGGTAGGGTAAAATGGATGGTTTTTGACAAATATGCCCTAGGTAGGGTTTACATGAAATTTGGGTAATATGGTAGGTAAATTTAGTAATTAAAAGGGTGGATAGGTTATTAGGGTGGGTAGAGTGATTAGGGTAGATAAATAGGTAGATTAACTACTATTTGGGTAGGTTTTAAGGGTATACAAGAATTGAGAGTTTTGGCCATGGAATGCCCATAGTGACCATTGATGGTCAAGTCTAACCATCGACAATTAACAACCTAAAAAATATGGGTGTCTGATCATTAGTGGTCACTATGAGCATCAGTGGTAGACTAGGGTATAGAAGCTTATTTTTCATGGTTAAAAAGTGAAGGTAAATGGAAAGGTGTGCATGTTAGGCATACGTTGGTGAGGTAGGCTTTAAATAAAGGATATAGGCAAAGTGCTTAAAATGTTTAAAGGGGTGTGGGGTAGATAAAATGTAAAATGTAAGTTAGGCTAGTGTAATTGTCAAGTAGGAGTAATGTATTGATAAAGGGTTTTAGTGCCAAGTGTAAGCTAGGATAGGATGGTTGAAAAAGTTTGGGTTGGGGTAGGTGTTGGTTTGCTAAGTTAGGGTAGGCATCAAGAAATAGGTTTAGGTTCTTGATAGAAGAGAAAGTTAGGTATCAGTTTGATAGGATAAGTTAGGTATCAAAATGTTTAGTAGATGAGGGTCATGAGAGGTAGGGTGGTTTAGGTAACAGGTGTGGGTTAGGGTAGGATATGTTGCATTAGGTTGGTGATGAGGTCGATTTAAAAATGAGTAATGTTAATGCATGTTGACCTTAATTTTTATAGGCATGAGAGTAGATCTAGATGAGGGATTAGGTCCCTAGGATTTTTGTAGAGATTCAGTAGGGGATAACCCCAGTCAATTGGGCCCATGTGGAAGAGGTGGGGTTGGGAGTTATGAGGCACTACCAACATGTGCCCTAGGTTGCATCCATGGTCTTATCACTCATTCAGAGATGGGATCCTACTATAAACACCTTCCTACTTCTTACTAGTGAGATGACCATCTTACCTAAGGACATGCATAAGATTACTTGACTTCTTCTCCATGATGATCTAATATATCACATAGAGCAAGAGGAGAAGGACGATCACGTTTAGTTATTAAATGGAGATGAGAGTTATTAGGTCAGATGGCATGCTAGGGGATTTAGGTATATAGTGTTGTATTAGAGGGATCTTACTGAGAGGAGACTCATGACCATGTTTATGATTATTGTGACATGCTTTGGGCTTCTTGACTTGAGCAATGAGAGGTTTACCTATTTGCTATTGGGGGGTCTTGTCAAAATATTGTTGGGTTAGACAATATTTGGTTGGGTATCAGTTTTACTTGTAAATATATATAGGGAGCTATGGGGGCTTAGCACCCACAAGAGATATGGTATCAACATCAACTTGGTTTTACATTATGAGGCCTGCGAGAATATTTAGGTGCTAAGACCAGTTAGATTACCATGGGTAGGGTACACAGATAGAGTTCCTTGTTAGATTTACGTGATGGAGGGGTAATTTTACTACATTAGGTGAAAGAGGTGGTGCCCATGATTTGGAGTGGTTTAGGGGTACAATAGTGATAAGATATATCACTTGGAGGCCATATGTATAATTCTCAGTATGGTCAGGGTACATGAGACAAATAGTCTACCTTTATAGTTATAGATGGATATTTAGTAGGTGAGATGGGGAGGTAGAGTTGATCCTATTTGATAGGGTATGCAAATAGTTTAGCCTAGTACATAGCATCCTAGGTCCATTCCCCAAGTACAAGAGAGAGGACTTTGAGATTTTGTTATTGGAGCCACATCCTATGCATACTATGCTAGAGTTTGAGGAGTGGCCCATTAGGGCACATATAGATGATGCCATGTTTATACATGGGTATATGGTATGATATCAACCCATTATGTAGCTATAGATATTGGTAGAGATGATAAAGGTGTGAGGCTAATGGCCATAGATCTAGTTGGTCATAATGGATAGGTAGGAGTGGATTTAGCCACTGTACAAGGATAGGTACACGTATTACAAGGATAGGTGGTCATGATATAGGGAAAAATTATCACACTATAGGGTTAAGTTATGATCTTATAGGGTCAGCTTGATACTGTCACATGTGAGAGGGATCAAGTTAGGACCTCTATAGGCTTGGTGACCTAGGAGAGGTAATCTTTGAGGTATAGAGGAGGAGTAGCAATAACAAGATAGGAAACACCACCCAACTTTACCCCTACAACATGATGCCTAGTTATAATAGAGGAGCTATGATACTATGAGGCTATTATTCTAGCACAATGTCCAAATGAGCTCTGATGGGGTGAGTATAGGGCTGGCTTAGTAGGTGGGGCAGTGTTGGAGACCCCAGGGTAGTGGGAAACATCTATATATGGATAGATAGGGACAAGTGGGGGATCGATTAACACACTAGGTGGGTAGGTACCAGATCCAACAGTGATCCAGGAGGTAGTGGTGCCCCTGGGACATAAATATGACTATATATGTGACCTTTGTATATCATTTTGATTTTGGCCTATGAGTTGATGTAGTGAAATTTACATTTTTGAAAGAGAGTCTTATCTATCTGCTTGGTACACATTATTATGTTATTTGACTCATGAGTTTTTATATATGTGATCCTTTCTTATGCTCATGTTCATGGTTTGATTTGATGTTGATGTTTATTACTTATGATGTGATGTTTGATATGTTGTTGGAGTTTATTGCTTATGTTATGGTTGATGTGCTAGATAATAATGTTGACTTTCTAGGCATGAGATGGCATTGATATTATGGTTATGATTATGACATGCTAAATCTTAATGTGTATATGCTACATTTGTAGACTTTAGATGTGTGGCAGAAAATGGTTGATTGCTTAAATTCTCATGGATGTTATGGTGTCATGGTTATTCATATGTTATGGTTATGCTCATGGTTGATATGGTTATGCATGTTGTTAATGTTTTTAGGATAAGACACCCTGGGTAGCTTTATTAACAACACTGGATGGGAGACTTAAAAAAATCTAGTCAGAGACAAATGTCGTAATAAAATATCAACTAGTCATGATAGAATAAGAAGAGGGGAGGATACCTCTTTGTTGACATAGAATAAAACAAAACCAAAGTTGGATTAACTTAATGAACATAATCCCTTGAATGCTTTGTATGAGCATTCATTAGTTGGTTAAAAAGGTGTCTTGACCACATAATGTTAAGTAAGCTCAAGAATCCCTTGCATATAGTGTGAAGTGGAGATGGGTGAAAATGGAATCTTATTGTGAGACTATCTTGCCTCTTCTATAGGTGTCCAAAAAAAAAGGGTAAAAAAGCCTATGTCAAATTGTGTAGATTGATCGATGTGGGAAGTCTACTTATGAGAGCTGATTTTAGCTTTCACCTTATTATGCTATTTGAGAACAAATTGTGGATTTTAAAATTAGTTTTCTTTTGTTGTGATTTTGATAATGGGTCTTTTTTTGATTGCTATATGGGAAGCTAATTGATGTGGGAAGCTTCTAATAAATTTCTATACTTTTGACAAATGCTTACTCAACCATCCTTCAAGGAAATGGTCTAAGTTTATGTGTTTTGCTCAATGATTTTGATAGATGTCCATAGAGGGAGTAGTCCACCTTACATTATGGAAATTTTAAATATATTTTCAATAGCTATCCTCCAAGGGAGTAGTCTATGAATGTTAAGAATGACATGTGATTGCTAGTGATATAAATTTTATTATATTGCTTTGATTTTTCTTGACATAGAATTGTTTAGGCCAACTTAGCAGTTCATCTTTATGAAGGCAAAACTAAAATCACAACAAGGTTGATGAGGTGTGAAGAGGTTTAAGTGACAATGATCATGGGATTCCATCCTATGAAGTGTGGAAAGTACCATGAGAACCATGCCATGGGTAGATCCATGATACCCATTGTTTAAGATAAGGATATGCCAGTGATAGCTAATCACATGATTCAATTTTAATCAGTTACACATAAAATAGGGAGATAGACTGTGAGTGGATAACAAGGGATGAGTTTGAGTTAAACATAAGGTGAACATGATACTTCTTAACAAAAAAATGGATGTAGATATGAAGCAATGAGGGGTTCAAGTTCTAGGTTGCTTTTGAGAGAAGACAATTGATAAGCTCCTGATCCATACTTATGGGTTATGATATAAGGTCCATGCTAATTAAAAGAAAACTTAGCCCACTTTATTTTCACCATATTAATGACATGTTGGTTTTCCTTTAGGATGAGATCTTTGATATTGAATTCTCACGCTTTAAGGTGTTTTTTATAGGCACATTTTATGCATTCTTGATAGACGTCAAGATGGGTAAGGGATGATAAATGGCATTCATTGAATAGCTCAAGCTGAGCTAAATGATGCTAATGATAATCATCCTCTGAAATAAGATCTTGAAAATATATATGAAGAGAGGGGATTTGGACTTCAAGAGGCAAGTCAGCCTCTACTCCAAACATAAGGGAAAACAAGGTGGCACCCATAGGGGTTATAATGTTAGTACAATATGCCCATAAGGCAAAGGGAATGTGTAGATGCCAATCCCAACTAGATGTGTTGAATTTTAGTTAGCATGTTATTAAGATTTTAATTAGAGGCTTATGCCTATCCATTTGCTTGATGGAGATAGGGCTAGGAGAAGCTTAACTTAATTCTAAATACAACACACATACCCTAGACTTGATTTTTCTTAAAGGATTTACCATTGTTAGTGATAATCTTATGTGGAACACTGAAGTGGTAGATGATGTGATGGTTGATAAAGTTGAAAATATTTTTTGCTTTGGTCAAGACTATAGGAATAAACTCTACCCACTTGGTAAAATACTTAGTCATGGTAATTATAGAGTGGTGTCACTGAAAGGAATGGGGGTTAATTTCACCAATGAGGTCTAGACCCTATTGTGAGAAGGGCTATAAATTAGTGGAAACTTGAAGGCCATGGATAGCTATATGATGAAAATTAACATCTTGTTGAAATTTGACACACTTTTTCATGTAATCATAATAGTATTAGTTAAGGGTAGGCCAATAATAGCCCAAGAAAAGGATATGCTTAGCCACAAATAGGCCACTAAATTATCCCCTATAAATACCATCATTTATTTCCTTGATAGTGTCAAAGCTTCATGATTATGCAAGCAATAGAAGAGAGGACCATCAAAACTGCTCTTATAAATGATCCCCCCCATAATGGTATAGCAAGAGGTACTTCGGATAAATGCTCTTTGAGCATTCCTAGAGAGGCTACAAGGAACTATGCCAAGGTTAAGGTAGTCAAAGGTTTGCTGATACCAAAGGTTAGGTTGGGTCTTCTCCACATTGAAAATGGTGGGAGAATCTAGTTTGACATAAGATGGTTAGTTAATCCTATGGATAATGACAAACAACTTAGAGTCCAAAGGTGTAGATGAGATCTGAGAGGCAAAGGAAGCCATGGTGTTAGTGAACTTACTAGTAGATCATGAGGTTGATTGGATGCGATAGTGTTCGAATGATGCTATAATTTTGTCAACTAGTTACTTGTACTATTTTAAGACATCATTATTACATTGATAAGAGTCATTGATTTGATTGACCACAAGTTGGGAGTCACCAAAGATGTTGATTATTTTGACTCCTAAGGCTAAGGTAGTTTGAAAACCTATCACTAGGGATTCATAATCGACCATATTGTTGGTACATTCAAGGATAAAGGTAGAGGTTCACCATCAAAGGGGATAAGGATGATACCAGCTTCCCCACCATATGGACACTTTGATCCATTGAATAACATGGTGAATTGATAGGTGAAACCCACTTAAGAGATATCCATGATGGACTCATTAGGAAACTCAAGAGGAGGACGTTGGTTGTCTACTAATAGGGCCTTGACCAATTGATCATCAATGACTTGCCCTTTAATTAAATTTTTTTGAAGGAAATCAAGGTTAAAATTTGCTAAGAGGATGTGCCACTTGGACATACATTGGTTTTGGTATGGCTTGGAGTGCATGTACTTAAGTGGGTTGATATCAATTATGACATAGGTTTTATGGTTAAGAAGGTAGTGGCAAAGTTTGGTAGCCATGAAGACTAAAGCTAAGCAAAGTTTCTTAGTATGAATATACTGAGTCTCATGCTCTACAAGTGTGTGATTGATTTAGTATACAAATTACTCTCTATGTCATTCATCTCGGTGATCCAACATTGCCATTAGGGAATGGTCAGTGGTAGAGATATATAGGTAGAAAGGTTGGCCATCCTTGGGAGGGGTGAGAATAGGTGGAGATAAAAGGTACTTTTTGAGTGAATTAAAGGCCTTTTGATAATCACTATTCCACACGAAAGACACATCCTTCTTCAGGAGGTGGTGAAAGGTTTGACACTAATCTAAAAGTTGGGAGATGAAATGATGAATGGATTAAAGTTTTCCTTGTAGGCTATGGAGTTGTTTAAGGTTGGTTGAAGGGAGCATGTCTAGGACAAATTTGATCTTAATAAGATCAACTTCAATCCCATAAAGGGAGATAATGAAGCTATAAAGATTTCTTGATAACACCCTAAAAATTTACTTCTTGGGCTTGGGGTTTAAGCGGACATGATAATGGATGAGGCATTCAAAAATGATCTTAAGAATAGCCAAGTGATCTTTTTAGAGTTTGGATTTTTTGAAAAGGTCATCCATTTAGTTCTTGATAATCTTATGGATAAGGTCATGAAAGATATAAGTCATAGCATGTTGGTAGGTTTCATAAGCATTTTTTAATCTAAAAAGCATGAATTTATAGTAAAAGGCTCCCCAAGGAGTGGTAAAGGTGGTTTTATGCTGATCTTCAAGTGTAATTAAGATCTATTAATAACCTAAGAACCTATCCATGAGAGATAACATCTTGTGGCTGGTTATAAGATCAACAAGCTAGTTGATGATTGGTAGAGGGAATTCATATTTGTGGTAGGTGAGGTTGAGGTCATGAAAATCCACATAAATGCATAGTCCCTCTATGGCTTTGGTTATAGGTACAACATTTGAGACCCAGTGGGGATAGTCGATGGGTTGAATAAAATTGATGGATAAAAGATGTTGAATCTCTTCTTTGATGAGAAGGACTATGAAAAGATACATACGTCAGATATTTTGCTTGACAATTTTGGCATCATGGTGAGTGACTATATTATGGGTAGTAATGGTAGGGTCAATTCTAGGCATATCACTGTAAGACCAAGTAAAGGCTATGCTACAGTCTTGGAGGAAAGAGGGGAAGTCCTAAAGTTCCTTAGCATTCAATGATTGGCCAATTTTGACAATGTGGGGGCTATCTAAAATACCTAAGTTGATATCAATGGTGGATTCATTCAACATGGTTGAAGACTAAGGAGGAAGGGATTTATGGATTGAAGAACCTAGGGCATAAAGATAGGTGAGAATAGAATCATCATCCTAGCACTAAATAGTGTTAATGGTAGGAGAGCCCTTTATTATCATTTTAGGGTGGGTCAAAGGGATGGTTATGGTCACCCCCTCCTTCTGATAAGTTAGGGGTCCAATTATGATCATGTTGATGAACAAAAATTTAGGTGGGATGATTTCATCATCTTCACATGCAAGCAGAGGTGATGTTTGTGAGGAAGGGATATCTTCCTCAACAATGGTAACTATGGATTATTTGGATTTATTCTTATGAAGTAAGATGAAACCAAGTCTATGATTCTCATGTGGCTTCCTAGTTTTAATGGTGACCAATTCATGTGGGCCATGCCCATATTTCCAAAGATTAAAGCTTTTCCAAACATATCGATGAAGGTATATCTTGAAAAATTTTGGTTTATCTAGGTAAGAGAAACCAATAGTGAATGGTTGAGGTAGTAGAAGTACCAAGGGATTTGTCGAGCCCTTCATATATAAATGGATTTGATAGTGGGGAGGTTTGAAGGAAATAATAGTCTTAACATTAGGGTCATATCCTGACTAGTTGGTAAGTTACTCGTACTCATGAGGAGTAGGGAAAGTGTCAAGTGATAAAAGGTGATACTCCCCCAATGAAAGGTGATGGAAAAAGGATTCCAAATGGTCTAAGGTGGGGATTTGGTGCAAAGGTATAGAGGAGCTAGTTGATGCCTCATCAGTGGGAGAAGATTTGATATTCACTTTGGTGGTTGAAGGTTGAGTTTTAACAGTTGAGGGTGTGATGGATGGGGGTATGAGGACATAATTGGGGTGATAGTAATGTTGCATATTGATAAAGGACTTGGGTCAACCTAGATGGTGATGACCTGGAATTCATGTTGAAACTTAATGCAATAGTGGAGGGTAGAGGGAATGCAACCCATGAAATGAATCTAGGGTCATCCCAATAAGATGTATTAGAATTCACCTTTTAAAACATATAAAACTTTGGGGAGCATGCAAAATCCTACATGGATATGAAGGATGATAGTTTCTAAGGTAGTGGCCATGGTATTATCATGACATTGTCTGACAAGTTGAGTTGGCTATAGGTGTGAGAGGAGATGATGTTAATACTAGCTCCCCCATAAATCATGACCCATTTGATGTGGGTTTGGTTGATTAAGAATTGATAAAGAGAGGAGGATTTGGGTCCTTAAGATGGATGGAGGGTATTTTTGAATCCTTGAAGGTGACAAGGTTGGAAATCTCAAGGGTACCGATAAAGGTGGTTAATGGTTAGGGGTCCTTGGGTTGGACTTTAATGGATTGTATAGCATCTATTAGTGCTTTGTAGTGATGAGGAGAGGTAGAGATCAGATCATATAAGCTCATCTTTGTCGATGTTTGATGAATTTATTTGAGGATATCTCTCTTGATGGATTTTGAAGGGTTAGATTGGGAAGCTCCTAAGATAGACACCTTGGGTTTGGTCAAAGATGGAGATAGTTAGGTGTAGGTTGGTTAGGAGTTTGAGGAAGGGTATGTCCAGGGAATGTATACCTTAGCCTTCCCCTTATCGTTCTATTATGATCTTATGACCATGCTGATAGTATGGATAGAAGGAGAGGTTGAGGTAGTAGACTAATCAGACTCATCTTCAATCTTAGGTGAGAGTGGAGGAGTAGGTAAGTGTTGGGTAGGTATGGTTGATGGTTTTATTGGTATGGGTTCTATATGAGATTAATCTGTTAATAGATCATCCTCATTGTAAAGCTAGTGGATAATGGTTTAGAGAGCCCTGCATTTCTTCATATCATAGCCAGGTGTCTTATGATAAGAACACACTTGGTGGTCATCATACGAGATGGGTTTAGAAGCTATAGGGTCAAAGGGTCTGAGAGGGGGTAAGGCTAAACAAGAAGTCTATAGTAACCTATAAAGAATGGAGACTGTTGACGTCATTTCCCTGGCTGACGCTGGTGTCCCCTCTACCGATGTCGATTCCTTCCTGACTGATGTCAAACTTCTCCTACCTGACTCTACCGACCCTGCTGGTCTACACATGACTGATGTCAGTATGTACCTGACCAATGTTGGTTCCAAGTGACTAACATTGGTGTCTGTGTGTTCTTGTAAGTGATGAAATCTTCATTTGCAAGCTCATCTTGGATCAAACCCCTATCCATACTGCCCTGCCCAGAATTATTCAGCCCCTGTGACTGATCTCTGTCCTTCATCTCCTCCATAAACACCAAGGCTTCTTTGTTCCTGTCAAAAGCATCAAATTTCCTTTTTTTGTAATGAACTCTATCTATGCTTTCTGAATCTGAACACATACCTTTTGAATCAAGAACGTCCATTCCCTTCTTCCACCTTTGTGAGGCACTTGGCTAAAGGTAGTAGAGGTGTGATGATCTTTGCTTCGATAGTTAAGGTAGGAGGTTATTTGGAAATAGGTTTGGTGGTAAGTGTTCTGGGTAGGATGGTACACTTAGTTGATGGTTTTAGTTTAGGAAAGGAGGTTGGTGATCTAGGGGTAGAAGATCACAAGGTAGGTAGTTTAGGTATTATTGGCATAGTGAAAAGAGGTGTATTCAAGAGAAACTATGAAGGTGTAATCAAAATAGGTGGTGGGGTTTTGGTAGAGACAATTAGATTCTTATTCAAGGTAGAGGGATGAGGCCCTAGGATGGAGGGCAAGATTGAGGGAGGCAAAATTTGGGCCTTCTTTCCTTTGTGTGGTTTCACCTCTTTGGTTGCCTTCATTTGGTGTTTGGTGGCTAGGTTTGAATAGGTTAGGTCTACCTTCATTGAAGGGTGACTAAGGATTGGTGTGGGTAGGATACCAAGGTTTTTGATTGGTTTGGTCTGAGAAGGTGAATTGGTTTCTTGGGGTCTAGGTGTCTTGGATGGTTGAAGGTTAGTTAGATTAGTAAGAGTTGTTATTAGTTCTATAGGTAGGGTATAAGTTTAGATGGTAGAAGTGGTGGGTTGGTATATTAAAGGTATGGTTGGAGGTTATTACTTGGTGATATAAGGTAGCCCTAATTACTACTAGAAGGTAGTTTAGTCTATGTCAGGGTTGGAGATAAATTCTAGTTTTTGCACTAGCCTAGAGAATGGTTTGTAGGTAGGTTTGATTCCTTGAATAATAGACCTAAAAGATAATCCCCTAGGTAGAAATATAGGGATGGTAACCTAATACTCTTCCTCTATCAAGGATTTGAGAATTAGATGGGTGACTCCTTTGTGGTAAGAACAAACATAGGGGTTTCTTCCTCGGGAATGATTTCCAAAGGGTGAGTGGTTTGCTCGATAGCTAAAGGTGATGGTGAGGTGATGGTTAGTTGTTTTGATATATAGGATAAAAAAGTGGTTAATGACTTCACCTTCTTGATAAGTGAAAGGGAAAAACATGTTATTTCCTTAGTTGGGGATTTTAAAGGAGGAGAAGGTAATTTCACTACCTCAATAATAGAGAGGGCAAGTGACAAATAGGTAGGTTAATAAGCTCTTTAGTAGTGAGTGTGTCAAGAACCATGTTAACTTCATGGGTATCATGAGATAATTCAATGTTATTGCTCTCATTCTTGGTAGGAGCATGGTTTGGGAAGGGTTACCTAAATATATCAAGGGCTTGGTTTGATGGTGCATTGGGATTATCCAATGTAAGATCCCCCTTGTCAATAAGGGATTGGACCAGGCTCTTAAAGGTGTTACACCTATTGAAATCATGTCTTATTACCTAATGAAAGGCACATAAATCTAATTATACCAACTAGGTGTAGGGAGAGAAGATTCAACTTACTAGGGTTGCTTGATAGGAGGAAGTTGAATGATGTTATCTTTCAATAAATTCTCTAAGATAGATGCATAGGATTCTCCAAGTGGAGTGAATTACTTTTGGTTGTTTTAGGTTTGGTTCCTCAGATTTTGCTTTGAGGAACTAGAGGAATTAGATTGGTTAATGGAAGGTGGGGGAGAATATTTTAGGATAAATGTATTTGTGGTTTCCTTGCTTTTGGTGTCGGTATTGGGTTAGTTGCTTGACTTTGAGGAAGAGGTCTCATTGGTTTTATAGGTTAAGTTTTTTTCTTGAGCTTTAGCTTACCCTTGTCAATGGCTCAATTCTTCAAGTTATGTGCCATGGTAAAAGATTCATCATAGGTTAAAAAGATTTGGACATACAGTGTAGATGAGATATGTTTGGCACATGCCCTAACAAAGAGCTATATGAGTTTGGGTTTAGGCAAGGAAAAGGAAAGTTGGTTAATCAGGGTCTTCCAATGAGCAACACAATTAGCAATAGACTCATCCTCAAATTGTTAGATAGACTAGAGGTTAGTGATACAAAATTTATTGGAGATATTAATTAAGACGTGGTCCAAGAAGGTTTGAGCTAGTTGGATAAAGAAGAAAAGGGAGTGCTTGGGTATGGTATTATACCAATCCAATGCCAAACTAGATAAAGACATGGGGAAGGTGAGAAGAAGGGTATCATCATAGGTGATGAGATAACAAGCATGCCTAAATACCCTAAGGTGATGTTGGGGATCCTCTTTACTTTAAAATTTAGAAAACTTAGGAAGTTTCCATTGGGGAGGATATGACCTGATAGGTATAGATGGATGGATGGGTTCATTATATATTTGGTCATATGATAAGATGTTGTGATCACCTGAAATGGATGAATATAAATTGGTCATCTTATCCATAATCATATTCACTAGGTTGGCTTGGGGTTGTGCACCTGAAGGGTTATAAGATGCATACTACTATGATGGTTGAGAGACATGCTAATAGTGGGTAGAAGGCTAGGAGGATACCACATATGGGTAAGTGTATGTCAATGGTTGGGTGGAAGATACATAAGGGTAGGTAGAGGTAGGTGGTTGGGTAGTGGGTACATGCCCTTATAGATTAGAGATATAGCCAAAGGTTGGTCCAAGGGGTGCTTGTTGGATAGGAGTAGTAGTTGGGTTGGTGATTGATGAAAGGGTAGTGACCCTTGTGCTAATTGATGACAAGGCAGAGGGTATGGACACCATAAAGATTTGAAGCCGAGTAGTGGTTGATGGGTTGGAGGTAGATAAAGGAAGGTTGAAAGTGCTAGAGGTAGGCACTCCTATTACTGATAAGTGGTTAGTAGGAGTAGAAGGTATAAAGGTAGTGGTAGTTTGAGTTGGTTAGTTTTCAATGGTAATCTCAAAAGGGTTGATGGTTGATGAGGAAGCTTGGGTAATCAACATTTGGGTAGTAACCATGGAAATGGATATACTCTCTATGAGGTGGAGAGGTATGCCATAAGGTGAATCTATGGGTTGGGCCAAAGCTAGGGTATGATAAGACATGGTTGTAAGATAATATTACAAAACCATAGGATTGTTATCTAGGAAAGTGAAAAAATATGCATCTCCTTGAAGAACCTCCTGAGGGAAAGTAGAAATTCCAAAGAGGTGAAAAGAGTCTATTAGTTTAAAAACATAGTCCATTGATGAAGAGGTAGAAGAGGTAGGCTGGATTGGTGATGGGTTTCATTCCACAAGGTCTCTTCACTATTGGAAAGTGAGAACCATATGAGATAAGGGAGATATAAAGCATAAACAACCTCACTACTCAAACAAAGAGAAGATAATAAAATGATCTAAGAAATAAAATCACACTCTAACAGATGCATTAATCCCTAGAATTTAAATTAATATCGATTTTGGCTTATGCATTAAGAAGATGTGTGATTATAACTAGTTTGTAGATCGGGTACTAAAAAAGAAGTCTATGTTTAGTTTCAAGTTGTGTTTAGGCACTCAAAAAGAATCTATATTGGAATCAATACATGGCTTGGTATTGGGGCCCACCCTCTCACTTCACACATTGTAATGATAAGGGTGTCAAGTGCTTAGCTAATATATATTGATATCTAAAGATTATACTATTAAGTTGTGGAGCTAAAAGCTTCACTATTATGCAAATGGTGGAGGTTGCTGAGTGTCACAGTAACTGACGTCAGTCATGCCAACCGACATTAGTCATATTCAGTGTACATAGTAATTGAAATTGGTTATGGTCAGCCAGCATCAGTCAGATAGGAACCGATGTCGGTCATCTGTGTGTTTCTAGAATTGGTCTAATTTTAGACGAATAGTTGGTTTGCAAGTAAAGACTAATTTTAGTCTTGAGTCTGTGTTTCTAATTATTGTTTGGTTTGGGATCTATTTAAAAGACCCATGGGGCTGTATTATAATCAAGGACTAAGGACTAAAGGTTTAGATCCTTCAGTGTAAGATCTAGACAGTTTGCAAGAGTGTAAAACCAGGGTGATCTACATGTAAGCAAGATCAGTTGGTCTGCAGGGTGTGCAAGATTAGGGAGGTCTACTTGGTAAGCAAGATTAGGATTAGATCTGCAAGGTGTAAGATCAAGGAGATCTCCTGGTGGAGGGAACAACAACTTGATATTGAGTTGATTGCTGGTTGTAATTGATTGAGAGAGAGAACTCTTGAGGGAGAATTATTGGACACCCAATAGGTGTGAGAAGAGTGAGATTTCTTCATTGTATTTCCTTCTGGAAGAGTGTTAATATAGATTGTATTATTTCTCGTATCTCCTATTCTATGATGTTTTTGATTTTTAGTTACTCATTACTTCTGGTTTAATTCCGTGTTAGTTGTTTATACAAAGGTAATCAATTATACTCTAAGGAAGAGCCTAACAATTGGTATCAGAGCTGGGTGTGTGGATCCTGACAAGTTGGTATCAGAGCTTGGTTCACTACTAGGTTCACTAACAAGTGGTAGAGCGGGTTAGTGTTTGCTGATTATAGGTTCACTCACAGGGGTTTTTGTTTGAGTGGGAACAAAGCAATGGTAGAAGAAAGTAAACTAAGAATGGAGAAGTTCAATGGCAAGAATTATCAATTATGGAGGATGCAAATAGAAGATTATTTATATCAAAAAGATTTGTACTTATCGTTGGGTGGGAGTAAGCCCACATATATGCAAGATGAAGAATGGAATGTTCTTGATAGAAAGGCTCTGGGATCTATAAGGTTGAGCCTGGCATCGTCTGTGATTTCCAACTTATCACAGGCAAAGACAATGGTAGAGTTAATGGAATCTTTGGAAAATTTATATGAAAAACCCTCAGCGTCGAATAAGGTATTTCTTATGAAGTAATTATTTAATTTGCAAATGCAGGAAAGTGGATCGATATATAGTCATCTTAGTGATTTCCATGGTTTGGTAAACCAATTAAATTTAGTCAAAATAGGTTTTGATGATGAAATTAAGGCTCTCTTAATCTTATGCTCTTTACCTAAAAGTTAGAACAGTTTGGTAATGGCAGTTAGTAATACTACATTTGCTTCAAATATCTTGAAAGTTGATGATGTTATTAGTGTAATCTTGAATGAAAAAATTCATAGAAAAAGCACAGGGGAAACATCAGGTAATGCTTTAAGTATTGAAAGCAGGGGAAAGCAAAGAGAGAAGGGAAAGCAAGGGAAATCAAGGTCAAAGATAGGCAGTAGATCCAAATCCAGAAATGGAGTTATAACCTGTTGGAATTGTGGAAAGAAAGGGCATGTAAAAAAAGATTGTTGGTTGGTAGAAGATCAACATGAAGGAAATAAAGAAGCAAATGATGCAGGTATTATTACATGGGATGCTCTTATATTTTCCTTGGATAAAGTAGAATCTTGGGTTTTAGATTCTGGTGCCTCTTTTCATGCAACCCCAAATAGAGAATTTTTTCATGATTATGTCCATGGAGACTTTGGAAAGGTTTATTTAGGGGATGGTAAGCCTTGTCAAATTGTTGGAAAAGGGAAAGTGCAGCTGAAATTGTAGACTAGAAACACATGGGTGTTGAAGGATGTCATGCATGTTCCCATCCTGAAGAGGAGTCTAATTTCTATAGGAAAGTTAGGTGATGAGGGTTGCACAGTAACTCTCGCAATGGAATCTTGGAAAGTTTCCAAGGGTGCACTTGTATTAGCAAGAGGTAAGAAAGTAGGTACGCTTTATCTATCTACTTGTATTACTGATTCTCTTTTTGTTTTATCTACTTCAGATGTAGATGCAAAGCTTTGGCTTAGTAGTCTTGGTCACATGAGTGAGAAGGGAATTGATGTTCTTAAGTCAAAAGATAAGCTTTTAGGTTTGAAAAGCATAGATCAAAATTTCTGTGAGCATTGTATGTTTGAGAAATAGGAGAAAGTGAGGTTTCTCAAAACTCGGTCAACAAAGAAGAATCACAGGTTAGAGCTTGTTCACATAGAGGTGTGGGGACCAGCTCAGGGAGCTTCTATTGGAGGATCATAGTGGTATGCTACAAGAAAGGTATGGGTTTATTGCATAAAGAGAAAATCTAATGTTTTTGACACATTTAAGAATTGGAAAGCCTTGGTTTTCAAGGAGAAGGTGATGGACAGTGATCAGCTCAAGAGGCTAAATAATTCTGAGTAGGGCAATGTTGATTTAGACAAGGATATGATCCAAAATGAGCTCACAGGTAAAAATCATCATTCACAAGAAAACACAGACACCGACGTTGGTCAGGTAGTGACCGACATTGATCAAGTAGGAACTGACATTGGTTTGGTGGAGACCAAAGTCAGTGATGTCGGGCAGGTGGACACCGACGTCAGTGATTAGGTGGAAACTAACGTCAGTCAGGTGAGAACCAATGTCGATCAGGTCAGTTAGGAGGAACCAACATTAGTCGAGTGTAGATCGAGAGATGACAAGGATCGGTCACTGTTAAAATGAAATTTGGGTAGATAGCAAGCTGTCAAGGAGTCTCAAATGCCCATGAGGAGGTTTGAAAGGGTAAGTAAACCTCAAATTCATTATCCCCTTCTTTATACTACTTGTTGCTCACTGATGGTCAAGAACTAGGAAGTTTTGAAGAGGCAATGTAGGTAGAATCTAGGAAACAGTGGGAGCATGGCATGAATGAGGAAATTGATTCCTTGGAAGAGAACCAAATGTGGGATTTGGTAGAGTTGCCAGCCAAAAAAACACTAAAAAATGAATGGATTTATAGGTTAAAGAAAGGAGAGAATGGATAGGTGAGATAGAAGGCCAGGTTATATGGTCTTGAGTAAGCTGCAAGACAATGGTGTTTGAGGTTTGACAGGTTTATGACAGAGCATGGCTTTAGTCAATGTCAATGTGACCATTGTGTTTATTTTACCAGGTTGGATAATATTAGCTACATTATCTTATTACTTTATGTAGTGTATATGCTTGTTGCAGGGTCACACATGCAAGGAGTTACTGAGCTAAAGGTAAAATTAGCTTAGAGATTTTCCATGAAGGATTTAGGAGCAACAAACAAAATATTTGGCATGAGTATTTCTAGAGACAGGGAAAATCACAGGTTGATTTTGTCTCAAGAAGATTATGTGAATAAGGTAGTGGAGAGGTTCAATTTGTAGGATGCAAAACCGGTAAGCACACCTATGGTTGGACAGTTCAAGCTGAGCACAGAATAGTGTCCTAAATCACATGATGAGGTTGAGTACATGGTATTACTAGACCTGATATTGCCCAAGTAGTGGGAGTTCTTAGCAAGTTTATGGCCAATCCAAGAAAGAAGCATTGGAAAGTAGTTCAATGGATTCTCAGATATTTGAGAGGGACCAGCAACAGGGATTTATGTTATGCAAGTTCAAACACTTCTCTACATGGGTATGTAGATTCGGATGTGGCAGGTGACTTGGATGGCAGGAGAAGCACCATAGGATATGTGTTCACTATTGGTGGAATGGCAGTTAGCTAGATTTTAGAGTTGCAGAAGGTTGTTGTAGTCATGGAGGCTAGCAAGGAAATGATATGGATGACTTGGTTCATGGAAGAGTTGGGAAAGGAGCAAGAGAGTTGCAGATTGTATAGTGATAGTTAAAGAGCAATTCATTTGGCAAAGGATTTAGCCTTTCATTCAAGCACCAGATATTTATAGCTTAGGTACCACTTCATTAGACAGGTATTGGAGGATGGACAGTTGAAGCTGGAAAAGATCCATACGGATAAAAAACCTACAGATATGTTAACAAAGCCGGTAACAAAGGAGAAGTTAAATCTTCATTCAAATTTTTTTGGTCTTCAAGATTGAACTTGAAGATGGGGATACAAGACAAAAACAAATTAGAGGATGTTGCTGTATAGGTACAGGTACAGGTGCAACTATTTATCTCCAAGTGGGAGATTGTTAAGTTGTGGAGCTAAAATCTTCATTGTTATGCAAATGGTGGAGGTTGTCGAGTGTCATAATAATCGATGTTGATCAGGCCAACTGACATCGGTCATATTCAGTGTACATAGTAACTGACATCGGTTATGGTCAATCGGCATCGGTCAGACAAGAATCAACGTCGGTCACCTGTGTGTTTCTAGAACTAGTCTAATTTTAGATGAATAATTGGTTTGCATGTAAAGACTAATTTTAGTCTTGAGTCTGCATTTCTAATTATTGTTTGGTTTGAGATCTATTTAAGAGACCCATGGGGCTGTATTGTAATCAAGGACTAAGGACTAAAGGTTTAGATCCTTTGGTGTAAGATCTAGAAGGTCTACAAGAGTGCAAGACCAGGGTGATCTACATGTAAGCAAGATCAGTTGGTCTGTAGGGTGTGCAAGATCAGGGAGGTCTGCTTGGTAAGCAAGATTAGGATTAGATTTGCAAGGTGCAAGATCAAGGAGATCTGCTAGTGGAGGGAACAACAACTCGATATTGAGTTGATTGTTGGTTGTAATTGATTGAGAGAGAGAACTCTTGAGGGATAATTACTGGACACCCAAGAGGTGTGGGAAGAGTGAGATTTCTTCATTGTATTTCCTTCTGGAAGAGTGTTAATATAGATTGTATTGTTTCTCGTATCTCCTATTTTGTGTTATTTCTAATTTTTAGTTACTCATTACTTCTAGTTTAATTCTGTGTTTAGTTACTTATACAAAGGTAATCAATTGTACTCTAAGGAAGATCTTGACATATACTCAACTAGAGAGTTGAGTTGGTTCTCCCCTTGGTAATGACCTCTAAGTAGGATTGTCGAGAAAGGGGTAACATTACTGCTATGTGATGAAATCCTAATTAGGCCTTATCTCAAGTTTTTTTGGTGTTTAATTTGTGAAAGTGCTTTGGTTTAGTGTGTGCAACAAAGAGTGAAGCTATGATAGATTACTTTAACTTTAAGTTAAGTTACATGAACTAAACTTTCAAGGAGTCGATGTATGCACTTAATTTTAATTCCAAAATAAAATTTTGATTTCGTTAATGAGCATAAAATAAAAAGAGAATGAAAGTAAACAAAAACTTAAGTAGAGACACCAAGGTCCCACTAGGTGTGCTAGAATGTTTCAATGAATTTTTTGCTTATTATTAGAAAGAGAAAAGAAGAAACTCAGTATATATATGGTTGAAAAACCTAATTGATAGTATGTGCATTGAATCAAAAGATTGTGAAGAGCTCCTCTTTGTCTTGGGAGGATGACCTGGAGATAAGAAAGCACTAAAGAAATTTTTTTTGTTAGACAAATAGTTGAGTGGATCACCTAGTGATAGCTAGATTGTTAAAAATAGCTATAGGATCTAATGAATATAATAGAAAGAATAAATAAGAGATAAAATAATAATAGTAATAAAAAATAAATGTATATCTGAGAGAATAATTAAAATTAATAAATAACTCAAATATGATGAATTACTCTGATAATTTAATATTAATCTGATATATAATACACAAATAGCCATTGCATATATAGAGCAAGACATGCATGATAAATATCAAGGAACTCCCACAACATGTGTAGTTTAACTGATATATGACTACAAGAATAGTGAAGTGCAACTCCACACTAACAAGATAGGTGTCCAACTTATGTAAATGATCAACACAAGTTGACTACTAGTTAATTAATCTTATCCTATCTTACCCTGAATAGTGGAATGGAACTCCACTGTAACAAGATAAGTGTCCAAGTTGACTACAAGCAAAGAAAGCTTATCCTATCTACTACAAATTATTAATAAATATAATAAAATAATTACAATATTTAATTAGTGTACCAATCTAAATAATAAATACAAGTAAATTCAATAAAAATAATAATTATACCAACACCCCCCATAAGCAAAGCTTAGGTAAGGCTATGCAGATAAGAGACCTGATAATGTGTAGCCATATTAGGTACTCTATACAAATAGATGAGGAAGGAATAAAACCTGAAGGAAAAAAACTCCTCCTCAAAATGAAGGTTTAGGAGAGCCCCCTTGAAGAACTGATATTCCCTAAAGAATTGATGTCCTACACCCCCAAAAGAGATTACAAGTGAAGATACTTGATCTCAATGAAAGGTTTGGTGAAAATATCTACAATCTACTCTTCCATAGGACATTATTGAAGATCAATGATCTCTGCCTGAATCAACTTCTTGATAAAGTGCATATGGATCTCTATGTGTTTGGTTCTCTGATGAACCAAAGTCTTTGAGATTTAGATAGTGATCTAGTTGTCATAGTAGATGACTGATGGCTTATAAAATGGAACACCAAGCTCAATGAAAATATTCTGAAGTTAAATAGCCTTAATTGTGGCATAACAGTGCCAAAATACTCAACCTCTATAGATGAAAGAGCAATAACATGTTGATTATTGCTCTACCAACAAATGAGGCTAGATTTGAAGTGAAAGTTGTAACTAAAAGTGGACTTGTAATCATCATAATCACCAACCCAATAAAAATCTATGTATCCCACCAAGTTTGAACCTATTCCTAATGTATAGTAAATCTTGTATATGATATTACCCTAAATGTAACTCAAAATGCACTTGGAATCTTTCCAATGAAGCTCACGTGGTATCTACATAAAGCATGAAACCATGCCAACTACATATGAAATGTCAGGCCTTGTATGATTCAAATAGATGAGGCTACCTACAAGCTGGTGATTTAATGTGGCATTAAGTAAGGAAGTGGAATAATTAACCTCAATTATAACTCTAGATAATAAGAGAGTCGATGCAAGCCTATAATCAACCAATTGAGCTAACAAGTCCATGGGATACTTGGGCTATGAAAGTGTAATCTTAAAAGAAGACTGTGCTATCTAAATCTTTAGAAAATAGTGAAATAGGCCCATGTTTGTGATAGAAAACCTATCATGAAGTGTAGTATTAACACTACTAATAATAGATGTTGTGCTCCCTATAACAATGAGATCATTAACATAGAGCACTAAGTATAATAATGAATCCTCCTGTCATAGAATAAAGACATTCAGATTTGAGTGACATCTAGAGAACCCAACTAAAAGAAAAAATGTGTCCATCTTGGAATACCATGTCCTAAGGGCTTATTTCAGACCATAGAGAGACTTTTGCAAGTGGCACACCAATGAAGAATCCTAAAAAAACCCTTGTGATTTCTTTATATCTCCTCATGAATATCCCTATGAAGAAATATGCTCTTCACATCCATCTGATATACTACCCAACCATGAGCTACACCAATAACTAGTATCAAGGAAATAGAATTCATCTTAGTAATAAGTGCAAAGGTTTCTATATAGTCAATGCCTTCCACTTGGGAAAAACCTTTGGCCACTAAGTGTGCTTTATACTTATAAATATTTCCATCCACTAAAAACTTAATATTATATATCCACCTACATAGTACTAATTTTCTTCTCTTAGGAAGAGGAACAATATCTCAAGTGTTGTTCCTAATTAATGAGTCATACTCTTCTTCCATTTTTGAATCTCACTCAACTATCCTTATGGCTTCTTAAAATGATTGTACATCAGAAGCTATGGCAATGCAGGAATGTGGAAGATCATTCTATGACCATGTTCTCCTTCTATTTAATGGATCCATAATAAGAGGGTCTACATCCACCAAAGTCTATCTAGCCCACAAAAGCATCAATGGGTGAGGATCTTGAGGAAGAGGAGGAACATGACCTAATAAACCCTATTGGGGGGTATTAACTCATCATCCCTATGAGTAGATGAAGCAGGAGTATCATCACCATTGCTATTTGATTCTTCTAAGGAAAAAGAATGATAAATGCTAGAAGACAAGTCTGAAGGACTTTTTTCAAATTAAACACTTCTCGCTATAATAAGCTCATGTGAATTTGGATATTTGAGCTGATATCCCTTAACACCATTAAGATATCTCACAAATATGCAAGTTCAACTTTGTTGTTCTAAAGTGCGGTGCTTATTTGAAGGTATATGAGCCCATGTCGGACTATCAAAGACTCTGAAATGATGCATATCTAGCTTCTTATTGCACCAATATTTAAGAGGTGTTATATAATTTAAAGCTTTGTGAGGAACTCTATTTTGTATATATGTAGCACAATTAATCACTTCTACCTAGTACTCAGGTACTAATAATTTTACATGAATCATACAACTTGCCATCTCTTTTAAGAATTTGTTCTTCCTCTCTGCTACATCATTCTACTGAGGTGTGTATGCAACTAAATGTTGAAGATTAATTCTTTCAAGAGCACAGAATTATTCAAACTTATTGTTCACATATTCTTTCCCATTATCTATGCAAAGGATCTTGACATGATTTTTAGATTGTTTCTCTGCTATATCTTTAAAATCTAAAAATCTATCAAATACTTCACTCTTGAATTTTAGAAAATAGACCTAATTATATCTAGAATAGTCATCAATAAATATAAGAACATATTAGGTTTTACTAACAGACAAAGTAGGTAATGGACCCACTAAATCAATATGAACAAGTTCAAGGACTTGTGTCTCCCTCCAAACCTTCCATTTATCAAACTTATCCTCTGAATATTTATTTAAGTCACAACCATGACATACACCCCCTAAAAACTGAATCTATGGAAGTCATGTAACCATCTCCTATTAACTAATCTACTATAAATAACGGTAGTTTAGATGACCAAACCACTCATGCCATAGCTTGCTCACTGAATCAATGTGTGAGAGAAAAGCTATAGAGGAAGACTGAGGCACAAAGTGGGAGAATGAATAAATCTGAGTATTATTGTCAAATTTTTCCACTGCAACTAAGGCATTATTATTCAATTTTTTGATTGAAATAGAATCAAGTGTAAACTCAACTTTCCTACCAGTATCAAAGTGGGTGATTTGGTAGATAGAGAGAAGGTTAGTTGATAATTCTAGCACACATATGAAATTCTCAAATACACCACTATTAATATCAACTGTACATTTTCTTATTACATCTACCTTAGATTCATCACCTATGAGAATATGAGGCAAGGAATTTAGTTCTAATCCAAAAAAGAGTTCTTGATTAGAACCCATATGGTGTGAAGCACCTGAGTCAATTACCCTTGACTTGGGATAATTTTTCAGTGCAATTAGTGTCATAAATTTCCCTTTCCCTGAATTTGAAGGAGTGGAAGAATCTTTTGATTGATTGATGTTATTCTTTTTGAGAAGACCCTTAAGTTCATCAATCTCTTTCTTCCAACAATCTTGTTCACTATGAAACCCATTTCTACAATAAAGTCAAGGAATGTCAATATTTTTTTGTGAATCCCCTTTCTTATTAGTAGATTTATAATCTCCTTATGAGGAAGATTGTTGCCCTTTATTCTTATCTTTTTGTGACTTATTATGATATTCTGCTTATTTTTACTTGAACCTGTATTTGATGCTAATGTTGAAACTTATTTATACTGAGGTTGACTTGCAATTAAAAATTGAGATTTAGATGACTTGACTAGACCCATATCTATTAACTTTTCTTCTTTAGCCATTAGAATCTTAGAGAATACTTCAAAGGTGGGTATTTGATATGTTGTACCCAATGTGAGCCTATGAGTCTAAAAGCTAGAGATAAAGGATGAATATTTAGGACCTAATTTATGCAAGTTACTAAAAATTAATTGAATATCCTTTTTATCAATTTTATATTCAAAAAGTTATGCTTTAAGATCTATGACTTTTGTGATGTAGTCTTGTATTGTAGCATAATTTTTAGGATCCAAACTAATGAGTTCATTATCAATTTGGTAACCACAAACCTCATCTATTTTGTGAAATAATGATGTTAATTTATCCAAAGCCACTTTTGGAGTTGTATATTTATCAAAATGGAAATTCAAATCTAAATACATGTAAGAGCGAATGAATCAAATTATCTTAGTAGTTTCAAAGAGAAAGTGTTGTAACTCTTTTGCATCAGTAGGTGGAGTAAGAAGAGTTGTTATGTAAGGTGTATATCCTAGCATCATTAGTACATTCTAAGCATTTTGTTTTTATATGTTATAGTTGTATGCTGTTAATAGTGGGAACTTAAGATTCCCCATGATGTAATTAGAAATAAACCATCATAAAACAAAAATCAAAATATAGATACATCATAAAAGCCTCCTAAATTATTTATTTTTATCCCACCTAGCAAGTATTTATTGGCACTTTATAATTGAGTTTATTTACAAGGTTGGCTTATAATTTTTATAATTTATAAAATGCTCAATTAGGCCCTCTAGTATAAAAGTATAAAAAATATGCACTTTATTACAATTTTTTTGCACCAATATGATATGCTCAAAAAAATATTAACTTTAAAAAAATGGGACCTCAATACGAGGTCGTATGTAAAAGTTATGATACTTTAAAGTTGAAGAAATGAGGATGGGCAAGAAATGATATAGAAAAACTTGAATTTTAGAAAAATCTAAAAAAAATTGAAAAAAAACTAAAAGTACAAAAGTGAAAAACATGAAATTTTAATCTATTTAAAAAAAAATTGCTCACAAATACCTCCTGGTGTTCAATTGGTGGGCTCCTAAAGTTACCTTTTAAAATTTGCCTATTGATCGGTGAGGCCTACTAATTTTTTTTGGCCAATAGAGTTCACACGACTATACCTGGAAGCCAAAAAAAATTTCCTTCTAGGTGACTATGTCCAAATTAGACAAATTTTATATGGGTCTATAAGTTTTGATGCCTTTTGAACGCTACTGTGAGGTCCATTTTTCTCAAAAATGATTCTATTTTTAGGTACCTCCTAGATTTGGATGTGGTACTTTTAGATCAAATCCTTGTCAATTTTATCTCTTGTGTCTAATTTAGATAAAATTGTAGATGATTTTGATTATTTCAGGTACTCTGAACTCAATGGTGAGCTCAAATTTTTTCCATAAAGCTCTAATTTATGTCTGTATATAAAATCAAAAAATTGATCCTATATCTAGATATTTTTCTCTTAAATATTTAATAATTTATAGATTCAAAATAGCTCTGATACCATGTTAAAATTAGCTACAAGATCTAATGAATCTAATAAAAAGCATAAATAGGGGATAAAATAGTCATAGTAATAAATAATAACTATATATCTAAGAGAATATCTGAAATAAATAAATAACTTAAATATGATGAATTGCTCTGATAATTCAATATCAATCTGATATAAAATACATAAATAGCCATTGTTTATATAGGCAAGGTGTGCATGATAAAGATTAAATAACTCACACAACACATGTAGTTCAACTGATATCTGACTACAAGAATAGCAGAGTGTAACTCCACACTAACAAGATAGCTGTTCAACTTATGTAAATGATCAACACAAATTTTCTAGTTAATCAATCTTATCTTATTTTACCCTAAATAGTGGAGTGGAACTCCACTGTAATAAGATAGGTGTCTAAGTTGATTATTAGCTAAGCAAGTTTATCCCATCTGGTGTAAATTATTAATCAACATAATAAAATAATTATAATAAGTAATTAATGCACCAATCTAAATAATAAATACAAGTAAATACAATAAAGCAAATAAATGCACCAACATAGATCTCAAAAGTGAGAGCTTCTTTAGGGGCTGTCAATCCATATATTTGAAACAATTAAGCTTATAAATAAAATAGAAGGTAATTGCATTAATAATCAAAAGGTACTTAAATTTAATATAGGATTGCTTGCTTAGAAAATAGACTAGAAATGATTAAATTAGTGATAAACTAATAAATAATAATGTTAAAGAGTTGGGGTATGCTTCATAAAATCAGAGAAGGGTCTATGAATAGGTAGGAACACATAAAATTAGATTTGATTAGGTGGTGGTAGGTGAAATTAGCTTGCTATTTTTCACTACTACAATGACTATTAGTGGTTGGGTTAACCATCAGTGGTTAGGGTGATCGTCGATGATCAAAATGACTATTGGTGGTTAAACAAACCATCAATGATTGAGTCAATCATTGACTGTTATTGTGTAAAGATATAGGTTGGTGAAAGGGCTAATTGGTGAGATCCAAAGATAGATTTTGAGAGAAGGGTAAGTTTTGGATTTATTTTGAAATAGAATTAAAGTAAATTAATATTGAGAAATAAGTACTTGTCTTACTAGAAGTTGATTGGGTGGATCACTGAGGTAGTTGATCTATTGGTTAAATCTAGCTTGATTTTGATAGAGTAATGGTACTTGAGAATTTGGTGGAGAGGTGGTAGCAAGTTGACTCTTTGATATGATTTCTAGATTGATGATGGTGATTGATCTATAATAAAGAAGCTCCTAGATGCACAAGATCTTGATAATAATTGTAGATGAATTTCACATCTTTTCTCTTTTCTCTTATAAGCAAGACAAGAGAGTTGTAACAACACATGAACTGAGCCTCCTAAATTCAACTCATCCATGCAATCATCTATAATTAGAATTAAATGGGATAGTTTTAAAAAATTAAGGTGGGTGACTTACATATTAGTGGTCGAGGAGGTACACCCTGACTGTCAATGATCACGGTGACCGTCAGAGGTCAACTTGACCATCGATAATCAAGGGTAAAGTGTAAAAATGGGTAAAAGGTTAGGTTAAGTCAGTTTAGTCAAATTGACTACAAGCTAGGTTTGGTTAGGGTTTAGAGGGTCAAGTTGGTTCCAATAAGGTCCCAAGGTAATCAAAGAGTACTTCGACACTCAGAGTCATAGTATGCAGATTTTTAGTGTCTACAAGAACATTAGGATGATATTAAAAAAGGTGATGAAGAGCATGAGAAATATTAAGATGACAACATAGATGGAGAAATAATACAAGTAAACAAGAACACTTTATATACTCAAGAGACAAAGTAACCACCAAAGGAAAAGTTATAATAGGTAGAAGAAAAGGTGGAAGAGGTATAATAAAAGGTGGATAATTTCAAAGTATCAGAGAAAGTTGAGGTATATAGACATCCAAATCATCATGAGAGGAAATGATCATATATCCATGTGAAAGAGTGTCATAACAACAAACATTTTATCTATATATGAAATCAAAGTATTAATCACTATGACTATGCATGGAAGTTAAAGAAGAACTACTATGGTCAGGTATGGAATCAAAGTAGTGCAATGATATATGGAGCATGGAATAAATGGGGAGATCACTATGAATATGCATGGATAAATAACTACTATGGTTATGAATGGAATTAGAGTAGTGCAATGAAATATGGTACATGGAATCAAAGGATGAATAATTATGCATGAACACCAAGGTGATATAATTATTATTAATGGAATTAGAGTAGCACAATAGAATTTAAAAATAAGGTTGGAGAGATATCACCTAATAATATAAAATATGGATGGTTAGATGATTGAGCTTGGAGATGAGTGTGCAATGATTTGAAGCACACTTATTACTTCATTTATTTTTATGTTTCAGGGATGAAACATTTCAATAAGGGAAGGAATATCATGTACCTAGGGATATGATATATTAATATATATGGGTTGATGGAGATACTGACATATGACACACATACTTCTTAGTTAGTTATATAGGTATAATATATTAATATAAATCAGTAACTTATCGAATTAGTGCACTAGGTAACGGTAGGTCTACATTGAGATTAGGAGAATACCCATCCATTTTTAGTTATATAAAGGTCTATATAAAGCAGGTGAATTCATTATAAATCAATCAAGTGTCAAGTATTCTATTTTGTAGAAGGATATTTGAGGTTATCCCATCAAAGAGACGTTGTGGAGTCATTCCTTCATAAAGGAGTATTGTATGGTATTTCCCTACCTTAAAGGTAATTATTCTATTTATGCATTTATTAAAAATTTGAGCATCTTGGCCCACCAATATCTATTGTGTTATGTTGATCTACATTATATTTTACATATTTTTAATTATTATAAGTGTGGATCATAACAAAAAATAAAAAACAATCAAATTATTTATTAATGTATTCATCGTCATTATCAGTTCTTAATATTTTAATAGAAAAATTAAAAGAATTTTCAATTAAAGCTTTAAATTCTTTGAATTTAGATAACACTTTAATTTTATTTTTATTATAATGAGACCAAATATCCTAATGTAATCATCAATTAAAGTAACACAATATAAACATTGTTAATAGAAGCAACTTCTATGAGTCCTCTAATATCACTATGAATAAGTTCTAAAGGATGAGAGGAGTTAACATCATGATTTTTGTGAAAGGGTTTAGTGTGTTGCTTACCACGTAAGCAACCCTCACACATTTTATGATGAAAATAAATATAAAAAAGGCCAACCATAATATCATTATAAGACTTATCATATAAACTTATCAAATTAACATGACTCAATATTTCATATCACAAATGAGATTCATTTTCACTTCATGATGAAAAACAATATGTAGAAGAAGTAGAAAACATGTACAAATTATTTTGTTGAATTATTTATACAATTAGAAAACCAAAGTGATTTTTAATAAGCCATTTATAGTTAAGCAAAATTAATATGAAATTATAGTTTTTAATCTAAGAAAAAGATAACATGTATTTCTTAAGTTTAGGAACATAGAAAACATCATTTATGACAATATTTGTAATTTGTAATTTTTCTTGTTTAGTAGATTTTAGAAATGAATTATCACCTAAATAAATATTTTCAGATATATCTTTAGTATCAACAAAATATTTGATAAACATTCTATGTGATACCATGCACCACTATCTAAAATCCATTCATTTTCATTAGAAGTAAATAATGTAGCATGCATTATAATAGTGTTAAAATTTTGTTCTTAATTATTATTTTGATTTTGGATTTGAATTTTCTATTGATTATGATTAAAATCTTTTTTATCTTTTCTCTTTTTAATTTTTTTTATTATATATGTTCTAGTTTTTATAATATTCTTTCTTTTTATGTCCAAATTTACCACATAGATTTTAATTTTCATTAAATTTGACTTTATGATTCTTATTACTAGATTTCTTGTTCTCATTTTTGCTATTGACAAGTTTAGGTTTAGTTTTATAGTTTCTAATGTTTTTAGAAACACTATTAAGCATAATTAGTGCTTGATGACTTTCTCTTTTAAATAAAAAATTGAATTTACTTGTTCTTTTGGAATAAGAAGAGCCAAAAAGGTAGTGAGGTCAGGAATGTCTTATTTTCTTTAGTATTTAGAATTAAAAATAAAAACAAATTATGAAATTTTTTATGACTATTTAACTAAATAACAAAGTACATAAGCTTATATTGAATAAGATTATAATTATATCTATCTAACTAAGATTTAATAATTTTGATCTTTGAAAAAAAATTAACTACTTTTCGTCACCTTTTATGGGAGTAGTAAGCAACTCAAGTATAAGTTTAAAGATTTTTAAGAGATGAGTGCCCTCATGCATAGATTCAAGGAGTTTCTAGGCATTGTTTGGTGACTCTTGATTAATTATATGAGTAGGAATTTTTATTTTACACTCTTCAAAATGATCAACATAGTTTCTTGTGATATATGTTGAAACACATTGGTAAGTTTGGTCATGACATGTCTCTCTGCGGAGGTTTTGAATCCCAAAAACAAAATTTTAAAGTTTTCAGGCCATAAATTTAGTTTTAATATGGATTTTAAAAATATTATAATTTGAGCTATTTAACATTTATGACTTATCTAAGACAAAATTTAGAGAAGCCACAACTTCCCTTCAAAGATAGAAACTTTACTAGTTTATGTTTTATATTTAAAAATGTCATTAAAAAGGTTTAGAAAATGATTTATTAATGTGATTTTATACTTTATTTTTTAATTAAGCAAGTATTATAGTGTATAAAAAAACAATAGTTATTTAATTATATGCAAAATAATTGATATTTTTTTCAAATAATTTAAACTTATAGTAAGAGTCGTAAGTGTTGCAAAATAAACAATGTAAAAATTATTTTCAATATATTTGTTGAAAAAAACATATAAATTTCTTTAAATAATACAATGGACCATTCCAGTGTGTCAAGAATGTGTAAAAACTTAGAGATTGACTAGTCATACAACCACTTTCATATAAAAGAGTGACTAGACAAGAGTCACAAAATAGAGTTACTAGAGGTGAAAGTGTTGAAAGTGGATGTTTACTAGGTATAAAGAGATTAAAACCAGATTTTTAATTAATTATTTGTTTAAAATGTAGTTTGACCACAATATGTTTGATCAAAAAAATAGGTTAGGTGGGGTTTTGAACTCTTGACATCGCTTTTATAAGATTATTACAAAATTACATTAACCAACACCACTACAACACTACTTGAAACTATATTTGCACAATATTTTATTTAAAACATGTTTTTATTTATAAAGAATTAATAATAATGATGATGATGATGATATGCATGTAATTAACATTTACTTGATTTTCACTTTTTGGTAAAAATTTTATTTAAAAGTGGGGCCCTCCTTGATTGTTTGCATGGTTTTTTTGATTTATTTAATAAGTACTTAAAAATAAACTATTATACTTACCATGGAACACAATTGCATAGGTATGGCATAGGGAGGAGAACCTGGGTGTTGCTAAAGTGTTCAGGAGGCCAAGCCTGAAAATGACCAAACAATCCTTCACAGGTCTAGGGAAGAGATTTAAGCAATCAAAAACACATTTTAATATCAAGAACTACATTTTTTATTTTATTTCCAGCCACATAGACTGTACAAGCACACTTAGGTGGATGATTTTTTTTTTTTGAAAGATGATTTTGATGCCTCGTAGACTCTGTAGGTGGTCTTAATAGGCAAAATAACCAAAGATCTACTTCTTAATCACATGTTTTAGGTTGTAAAAACATTAAATTTATTTTTTCCACTTGATCAAGTCTTACCATGCTGTAAAACCATGCTCAGGTGAAATTTCTTCTTTTTGGATATTTGTTTGATTTAAAACAAAATTGAGATAGGCTTCATAGAGATGGAAAATAAATTAAATGAGTTTTTACACCTCATATGTCATACACCAAATCAAACAAGGGTGAATATATATGAAAAATTTACTTGCACATAGATATAGCTATTCCATAGGTCAAATACTTCAACTTCCAAGATTGCCAATCAATCATCAATTCAAATTTGCTTTGCGATCATGATAGATAAAATATATGCACATAGTGATATATGCAGATCTAGAAATATGAATTGATATCCAAAGACAGATAACATTGCATATAGGTGGGAAAACCTCACAAAAGTAGAAAACCCACAATAATATTATTAATTTGAGAAACTAATAACCCAATACATCAAACTTCCCTCTCCTCACTTCTCCTCACATAACCTTGAATTTGTTTGAATAAGATTTTAATGAATGCTTTGGGTATTTGAATGCTCAGGGGTAGTGTGTCCTTTATTTTACCATCTAAAATATTTATATGTGAGGTGAACCTTTATAAACAATGGGTTCAATCTCCCACCTGATCCATAATGGTAAGTTTTATAATTCTTTATTTTATTGTTTATTAACATTAGTATTAACTCAAGTATTGTAAATAATAACATATATTATTTTTTTACCAATATAATTTAGAGTGTTAATGGAACTTTTATACAACTTAACCATTAATTATTTCAACAAATAAGAGCCAAAAGTGTTTTTGTGGGATCTATGTGAGGAAAAAAAAAGAAAAAAGACAACATTACAACAAGTTAGTGGCTGGGTATTAAAAAACTATATGAACATGAATTAGAAAATGATACATCTTCTATTATCAATGTTAGAGAAAAATATCTCATAGATAAAGACATCATTACAAGGGATTTAAAAAATGGAAACAAGTAGGGCTCGATACATAAATAAATTAAAAATGGAACATTTGAAATGGGGAGAAAAATTATAGGATCTTAAATCAAAGAGACATTCAATGAGGCCATCCAAAATAACTTCTTGATAGAGTGGAGAGATAGCCCAACCACACCTTTAATTAAGAGTGGAGATGTAAATTATCCTTCAAACTATCAAACTATCATGGTGAATTATCTCTTTACATAACATGTTGGGAGTATGATAGAATGCAGGGTTATAAGTTGGGCTAAGGAAAAAGGAAAGAGTAAAGGGGCAAGTAAGTTTTAGACCAAAACATTTAACATTATATATTTTTATCACACTTAGACACATAATTTAAAAGGCTTGGCATTAAAAAATGAAGTATATTATTATTTCATATATTTTAAGAAGGCATTTGACATAATACTAAGGAGTAAATTATGGATTATAATGGATGAACTACATGTCATAACACATTACATGGAATAGATTCACATATTATACAACCAATTCAAGGCCAAAATTAAAAAAAAGATAAGGTTGTCCGAGTGTTTATAAAATGCATTATTTTTTCGTAATATATATTAATAATAAAGAATAATGGATATAAAAATTTAGAAGAGATGGGTTTCACTTATCCAAACATGTGATGAAACTCCTACTATATTCGTATGATCTAATTTTAATAGTGGAGATATCCCAATACTTCAAGACCACTTAAGGGCCCAATAAATATTTTGTAAATAAATAGGGATATAGGTGAAAATTATAAAAACCAAAATTCAAATATTCCCAACAAAAATGAAGAATAAGTATTTTAGATTCCAATTAGAAGAAGAACCTCTTCAAGTGTTATTAGAATACAAATATCTTGGCCTATACTTTCATAAAAAAAATAGTTGGGATACAAGTAGAGTGAAAATAATACAAGGAAAGAGGAGAGCTACCTATTCACTTAGAAATAATTTTAGAAATTCCATGTGATGGGATTGGAAGACCACCAAGGTCTTATTCAGGTCACTTGTCACCTCGATGGTGTTGTATGGGTGTGAACTATGGGTTAGTGGTATGTCAAGTTTAAATTTGAGAGAAATATAAATGATCCAAAATCATTTAATTGGAAAAAAAATAGAATTAAATATTTATCTACCTATGAAATAACCCTTTGTAAGTATTTTTGGGTGTTTTGATATAGGATGACTAAGTAGTGGCCTATGAATCCCATAAACTCAAGTAGTATGGGTTAAACTATAATACCTAAAACCTTGAAATTGTAACCATTATTCATGTAATGATTATGTGGACATATTCTTGTTATAAAATATTTTTGAGCTCAAAATTAATCACTTGGGACTCAAGTAAATATTTACTCAACCCAATCTCAATCCACGACAAAGGTGTTGGTTAGAATTCTTGAGTGATTATGAATTCAAAATTGAATAAGAAAAGGGTAAAGAGAAAAAAGTTGCATATTCCCTTAGTTGAATAAGGTATATAATTGACATGGAAAAAATAAGATTTTTTTTAAAATATTTTGAATCAACTACCATTAGATGAATTTTACAAATAGGTCAAGGTTTCCTTTGAAATTGATAGTCAAGATCAAAGATATGAGGATTATCAAATCAAAGGAAGGGGAATCCTAATATTCAATAGTAGAATTTATATACCAGACCTCAGTGATTTATCAATCATAGTGTTGGAGGAGGAACACAATGATCCTTACTTAGGTCATCTAAGGGTTACTAAGATGATGGAAAATCTCAATTATTTATACTTCTAGCCTAGTCTCAAGAGAAATGTTTCCAATTTTGTGATGAAATTTTTGGAGTGCTAGTGATTCAAAGTTGAACACATACATCTAACAAGTTTTCTTTACCCTCATGAACCTCCAGAGTGGAAATGGCTAGTAATAAGTATGGATTTTATTATAATATATCCTATGTCCAATAATAAGCATGATGTTATATTGGTTGTATTAAAAAAAATTACCAAGGTTACATACTTCATTCTAAGTAATTTGATGAATGGTTCTCTAGCATTAGCAAGAAGGTTTGTGAAATGAGTTTGTATATTTTAGGGAGTACTAGAGAATATCATTTCAGATTCAAATACTCACATGAATTCAAGATTTTGTAAAAAATTTAATGCAACATTAGGGACAAAATTGAATTTTAATTCACCTATCACACTAAGACTAAGAGGAAAATCGAAAGGGTGAATCAAATCCTGACGGACATGTTTTGTATGTACTATATGGATCAACATTACAAGTGGGAGGAGTAATTGTTATTGGTAGAGTTTGTGTATAAAAAATAACTTCATTCAACTCTAGTCATGGATCCATTAATATCACTCCGTGGTATAAAATTCTGCACCCCTCTCAGTTGGGATATTCTAGGTGATTGAGTTATAGTTGGTCTTGAAATGCTTCAATATATGGAATAACAAGTAAAACTAATTGAAAAAAGGTTATGTGAGCTGTTGATAGGAAAAATAACTATGTAGATAGAAAGAGGACCCACATACTCTTTGAAGTTGGAGATAAGGTTTTTCTAAGGGGTAATACCCCAAAAGAGCTCTATTAAGTTCAAAAATTCATGTGAATTGTCTTCTAGATAAGTAGGTCCCTTTGACATCCTTAAAGTTGTAAACCTAATTACCTAAATACTTGCATTACCTATAGTAATTTATTGAATGCATAATGTCTTCCATGTTTCATTATTAAAACATTATCATGTATATGTATCTCATATAATTGAATGGAAAACTTTGTAGGTTCAAGATCCAAGAGCAATTTTGGTAAAACCCTACTAGTTAGTGAGGCTTATAAACTGACTTTGTGAGACAAAGAAGTCTCCTACTGTAAGGTCTAGTGGGACCAAAAATTTGAGGAGAGCATGCCATGAAAAGAATACGATGAATCCTTCAAGGCATTTCCACATTTATTTACGTAGTTTAATTTCAATATCCATCGAGTCAGTGTCTCTCCCAAGGAGGGAGGATATCACATCCCATTTTTTTGTACATAAAATTAATTAATTTATATTATAATATATGGCAACACATGTACCTCCTATATTTTATTTTATGAATTTATGGATTATTAATGAATAAGATAGATGAATAAATTGTTAGTTTGCATTACTAATTTTTTATTATTTAATTGCAATTGGAAATATATTATTGTGAATGGGATTGACATGTTTATCTTTAATTATATTATATCATGTTCATTTGATATATTAATCGAGTTAACTATTTATGCATTGTAATTATTTTTTTAAGATAAACTAACATTGAATCTGAAGGAAAGCATCATCAGAGAGAGGAAAATAGATGCAAAAGATTGATAATATGTAATCTTGTTAAACAACTTGGCATGGGGAACTTTAGTGATTGGCCTAGTTATACCACTTAGGAAAGGGTCAATTATTTGTAATACATTAATACCCTATTGGTCTTCAATAACATGCAATGATATCACTATGCTCAAATGATAAATTAAAATATTCAAGTCACCATCTTAACTTAGGGATAGTTATAGATACCATTGAGTGTGAAAAATATATCATTAAAATACTTTACTAACATTTCAATAATTTTTCACAGTTTCATTGTCTTGGAGGTAATGCTTCATTAAAATTTGAAGAACATAATGTATTGAGTAAGAAGAATACAAATAATCAATTTTAATTTATGTTTATGCATAGGATGTCATTTTATAGTTACGCACTTCATCCATGCCACATGTCTCAAGGTGAAAATGGTCCATGATATTCTCAACTATATTATAATATTATTTCACTATTTTTATCTTAAATAATAGTTTTCCTAGTGAATGTGGGATTGTGTTAGTCAGGTATTCAACACCAAGTGAAATCTTGTTGATGGAATAGATGGATTTTAATATATTAATAGAGAGTATTAGTGTTGTAGTGAGTTGGGAGGTGTGAAAGGTGATATATAATATAGAGAAGAGTGTTTAATGCATTGAAGGAAGCCTATGTGGTTTATCATTTTGAATGATTTAAACCTTAAATTTGTGCACATTAGGGATTAGTTTATCATCATATAATCATAAAAAAATTATAGGGAAGGAAAAACCAATTGGGGTAATGCCTTATGATTACTATTTTAACTTATTTTGCATTTAGTTGATCTAAATAGGATAAAAATATTAAATTTTAGATTGCATATGATATATCATAAACTACATAAATTTGAATTACCAAACAAAGATTTATTGTACTTACTAAATATATAATTGATTAAGAGAGAAATGACTTAGCTAATATTATATTTTGTATTTCTCATTGCTTATGTATAGTACACTGAAATGCCTTGTAACTACTTTGTAATTATTGGGCTTAGGAAAAATATTGTTATGATCACCTAGGACATTATCAGTGAATGCTTAGACAATTTTAGTAACCAAAGTTATCCATTATCTTATAGAACTATCCCTATGTAGTTTTTGGTATGTTCTAACATATATCATTTCACCTTCCTATCTAGATGATTTTTGTGTATTGTTTGACCTTGGTCATATGTGTAAATCCTAGTTTTGTCTTGCTTTTCCTTAAAACCCCAACTCCACTTTCAACACAATCCTGACCTAAAATAAATGGTAAAATATAGGTTGAATGGCCCAAACCACTCCCTCATGAGTGGTTAAACATTTTTTATGTTCCAATACTTTGAAGAGGGATCAAAATGTATGTTCTCCCACCTATGTGTATGTGTGTCCAATCATGATCAACTAGAATGTAATGTAATGATTTTTATTTCAACACTTGATAATATGCACTTTTGACCTTGTGTTTGTATTTAGACTTGAATTTAGGGTTCTTTCCTTTGAGAGGTTTTTAGATTTGAATGATTTTGGATAATGTCTCAAAGGTGTGTAAATGGATTCTCAAGATTTACCATGTGAGTGACAGATATAACTAGATAAGTGTTAGATAAGAATGGATTTAAGCTTTATGTTTATTTATATATGACCCTATGGAATTTCTCCCATAACCCACATAGTAAACATGTTTAAAAGTAAGCAGTGGAAGATCTTGAATGCTTATAACAAAGGAATACACCTATAGTAACCACATTTGTATGAAGTGTCAAGAGAGATAAAATCAAGGATCTAGAATATGGTGAAAATATTCTTAAATAATATAAAATTATAACACAAAATAAGGAGATCCTGATTGGGAATGATAAAAAATCAAGTTGGCCAAGTTAATAGATAGATAAATTGAAAGGAGAGGATATAAAAATCAAATGTGTACACATAAATCATTTATGTCAAAGATAGGTAAATACTAATGTTTTCAAGTGTCTAATACCAAATTTAGGTGTCTACAAATTCCCCTCTTTTAGTCTAGTATTGAAAATGCTAAATTAAAAGGATAAAATAATTAGATTTGTAACCTATGTGTAACCACACTTGGTGTTTATAGGTATGCCCTAAATATCATATGTGTTCCATGAAAAACCTATAATGAAATATGTAGAAATCAATATCCACTCTTGATATCAAATTCTAAAATAATTTAAATAATTGATTTAATTGATATTGTCAATTCAAGGAATGAATACACGTGTGGGTATTTCAAACCAATATTCCCTTTGTTGAAGGGAATTAGAGAATTCCATGGGGTGATTGTTTTGAAAGGATATGCCACTTGTTTAAAAAAATGTGTTGAGGAGTTTTAATTCTTGAACCACATTGGGGATGGAAAAGTTATAGAAGTTTATGGATGGAAAATGTTAGTAGTTGAGTGATGCATAACCTTAACTGTACTACTCAAATATCATCATAACTCTTTTGGTGGAACCTAGAATTATGTTATTATGAAAAATTAAACTTTGAATCAACCACTATGGGTAGATATTAAACCCCAGGTTCTTACATAGTACCGTCAAAATTATTACAATTTTTTTCATGAATAACATTCATACCCCTCTTCTGATTCATCATCCTTCAAAGTGATATAGAATGTGATAATATATATGCGAATCTAATCAATCTAATATAATTGATAACATGTTCAATTTATCAATAAACTAACTTGTGAAATCTAACCCTTAAAATTTCTCTAATAATGTCTTATAATTTATCAATTATTCCTCAGAATTCTATAAATATCCCATGGATGCCTTGCGTATGTCTTAATATGCTCTATCTATCCTAATTGAATCACAATTTTAATGATATGTCTATTATGGCATGAAGCTGTATGAAAAATCCTAGGTATGCCTTATTTTTAGGTGAGGGATGAAGCATTCAAATCACTCATCTCAAAAGATAAAGTTATACACATCATGTTATTTATAAAATTTTAATCATTTAAAGCATGTATGTTAACATGATAAGATATGTCATTTTATAAATATTTGATCATAGAAGCACATATAAAACATATAATCTAAGGAAATGGGCATATAATGTCATGTCAAGTATATATATCAATTAGGTATGAAATAATAATCCATACACAATATACATGATATAAATCATGGAATCACACACAATATAAGAATGCATGATATGAATCATAACACCAAGCTTAACAATCATTATATATGTAACCACATAGATAAGTACACAATGTCATTATCATGATTCACACAAGAACTCAAGACATAACTTGACTCTGACTCGACTCTAATCTAACATAAAGACAACATGGCCATGACATAGACTAGAGGATCTACAATAAAACTCACATATGAAATAATAACACACAATATCACACACATAAATGGTCACATAATGAACACATAATAGAACATGAAATGTAACACATATCAATGATCACATAATGTAACACACATTAATCAACACACAATATAATACACAATCAATGATCACACCATGCAACAATCATTAACATTTAACATAAAAAAATAAGCAATATATCAAAAATTAATCATCACAAAATTTAATACAAAATTGATGATCACACCATGTAACAATAATCAACATCAAACATACATAGAATAATAAAGACTACTCTACACAATCAATCATTATCATCATCTACCATACAAAAGTACAATATCCATATGGAATAACACCTTAAAGAGTAATAACAAGAGGAAATTATGTATAAATAGTCTTAATAATTGAATATAATCAATGGAATGGTCATAAAAATATATAAAAATTAAAGTGTACCAAGATGTCTCCAATATAGGCATACCCCTATGTGTAAGGAATGCCTTACATATGTATGTCAGTGTATCATATGTAAGATGTTTGTATTACATCCCACTTATGTATACCATGAAAATAAAGTGTGTATAGAATTAATATGTATTCTACCATTTGTAGTCTTATAAAATGTCCAAATTGGTAGTTTGAGTGTGGCTTGCGACACCCCATTCATAGGTCCTTTTTTCATGCTCTTGCAACCCTTCTAGACACCTTTTTGATCATTGTCAATCATCCAAAACCTTCTGCATGATCATTCCACCTTAGCTAGACATTATTCCCCATCCCAATCCTATTCCCTTAGGTCTTGAGTTTGTAGGACAAGAGCACCCCATTTGAAATATAGCACCCCATAGAGAAGTGTTACATTTTTAGTGGTCCTGTCCATTTTCACTTTGTGCCCCAATGGTCATTTTCATCTTGTCCTTATCATCAATTAGATTGGCCTAGCATGAATACATCTAACCCATGATCAATTATTCCCTATAAAATCCCACTCAAAGCTCATTTACAAAGGAACTAATAAAAATTATAAAGTAAACAAGAATACAAACAAAGAATTAAGAAAAAATTCCCTATTCTTTACACAAAGTCACCCAACATAGTTGCAAACCTACTCAAATCCTCATACTAGTCCCTATCCACCTCAAACATTATCAATTTGGCATTTTCATCTGCATCACATTATTTCACAAAGCACACTAGGTAGGATAATTACATATGGATTGATCCCTCTTCAGAGTATTGGTATGTAGGTAGTGTGCACACATAAGGGGTGTGGATTGCACATTCAATACATATTTCATACTAACCCCCTATTTCTCAAGTGACTAAAATATCATTTTCTCAAGCATGATGGAAGGTTAGGGTTTGATGATAAAATCAAATTCACAATGAGTTTTGTCAATAACCAACACTCAATTTTTCATAGGCATGCTCACATAGACACACCACAACTACCCAAAAAGTTTTAGGTCTTTGTGATTAGTTTGGACAATAGAAGCATGAATGAACAACATCACTAGACACCAAAGCATCCACTTTTTAGTGATCTTATCCTTTCTCCTAATGAAAGATAGATTTAGGTTTATGACACCTTCTCATTACTTCATAGCCATTTTCAACCTCTATATTAGTTATCTCAGTCTATTGTTTTAGCTAAGTTATATTTCTTCCTATTTATTTCTATTTTTAAAAAGGTGAAAAAGATAAACAATTACACAAATCAAGACTATATTTTGTAATAATTTATTAATCTATACCCTTAACTAAAATAGGATTAAAATTCCATTATTATCAAATAGGTTAAATCATTTGGTGAACCCAACTTACTTCAAACAAAATCTCAAACCTTAGGTACCCGTAGGGTTTTCCTTTACTTTTTTGTGCAAAAATTCAATTTAAAAATTTTGATTTTTGTATATTTGTTTTATTCAAATTTATTTTAGAATTCAAATTATTGTAATAATTTTAAAATTCTAAAACTCTAACCTAAAACCCTAGATTTCCAAACTAGGTCCTCAAACCCCAAGCCTTCCTCCCTTACAATTTTTAGATATTTTTTTTGAATTTTTTGCAATTTTTTTAGAATGTTGAAAGTATTTTCAAAATCCCTATGTTAGTAATAATTATTACATTTATTTACTTAATATTAATTTTACGTACTCTCTTTGGTGAAAACAATAAAATGGCCACTAAGGCACTTCTTCCCTCTCATCCTATAGATAATTTTATATTTTTTTCTCATAATTTTGACAATGAATGGACAAATTTGCAAAATTTCACATTAGCCAAAAATGAGGAAAATTATTTCATTTACAATGAAGAAAATTACTATTATTGTAATGAGGAATATGATGATGCATATGAAAGTGATAATGAAGAAAAAGTAGATGCATCTTCTTCTCTCAAACCTATCTCGTTTCTTCCCTCTTCCAAAGAAAATAATTTTGATAAATGGGAAATTTACTTTTCACCTCACTATCCTATGCATAATACATCAAATATACAAATTAGTCATGTAATTCCAAGTAAACTTCTCATTGGTGATAATTTTCTTGTATTTGAACCTAGTTTCTCCCTCGCTATTCCTATTTCTATGTTCAAATTACAACAATATAAACAAAATAGAATCAAATTTCCAATGCATATTTCAAAAGATAAATCTCAAGTTCTTAACTCTACTTTGTCATATCAAAAAATGGCAAAAGAATGTCAAAATGATAACTCTCTTACTCTTACTTCTCATATTTCAAATGAAAATAATGCATGCACTCCATTCAAGGATAACATAGATGCACATAGTATTCCAATTTCACATGAAAATTTATTGCATATTAAAAAATAATTAACATCTTCTCTTACCCCTCTCCCTAGTGATAATGGAAGTGATAATGAGTATGATAGTGAACATACAAATGAATATGACAATGAGAGTGAATATGAAAGTGATACTTCTACTTCTCCTCTTTTAAATGAACAAAATTTTGATTGTGATAATGCATGGAATAATAATGACTATTATGCATATAGTGAAAAAGAAAATGCATCTCATGCTTCTAACTCTTCTCTCACTCCTCTGAAATATAATGAATTTCAAAATATTTCTTCTACTTCTATGCATGATTCTATTTCAAATGATGCACATGTTAATGATAACATCACATCTTCTATTTAATTAGAATGTGATTCAATAAATACTAAAGATACCAATGAATCTCCCAAGCCACCCCTACTATGGTATCACCTATTTCTCACTCTCCACCCAAAGAGAATGGTATCCCACATCCCTCTACTAATGTCCAAGTTACCATTCCTCCAAAGGTTCAAGTGAGCACAACCCCTCTCTATGATATAATTGCTAAATGTAACATTCCTATGGCTAAAATAAATGATCAAATTTAATGTTTAAATGAACCACTTCAAGATACTAATATACCATCCCAAGAGATTATTTCTTTGATGCATGCAATTTGTGAATTACAACACCAAGTACATCTCCTTACTTTGGAAAATAAGGCTTATAAGTCTTGGATGGATGTCAATGATTTGCATGGTAACCCTCTTATAAAGACATTTACCACAACTTCATTTCCTAAGCACTTCTAGATGCCATCATTGCCTCAATTTTATGGAACTATAAATCCATTCATACACCTTGAAGCCTTTCAAAAGGATTTGTCTTCTCATGTGAGTCCTTTGATTCTACTTAAGTTGTTCCAGTAGACATTAGTGGGTAATGTACAAAATTGGTTCTTTCATCTACTCCCTATTGGTTCCTTACATACATATGATGACTTAGAGGAGACATTTCTTAGATATTACATAGAAAAAATGGGCCCTAATATTACACATGAGAAACTTGCTACATTGCATTAGAATCCTTCAGAGCTAGTTAGTGATTATATCTTATGATTTAAGAATTACATGTTACGCTTGATCTATAAACCAACAAATTTAGAGGTCCAACATATATTTATTAAAGGGATTTGCCAAACCCTCCTAGAGCATATATTATATCAAATAGAGTCCACTTTTAGGCACTTATGTTATACAGTTTTAGCCTTGGAGAAGAAATTGGGATTGATTGAGTTAGATTCAGTTGATCAGCTTACTCTAGATTTCACAGCATTACCTCCATCTATAGCTCCTAACACACAACATCCACCATGTCCTAAACAAGATAGGAGACCACAACTAAAAAAAAATAGTTAATAATAGAGAGCTAGTTTCTAGAGCACCACCTATAGTATGCACCATAGAGGAAAAAAAGGGCACCACTACAGTTTGATTCAGAGTGAGATAGCCCATGTACCATATTATCAACACTACTAGATAGGAGGTTAATCACATTGCCTTCTACTCATCATTGAGATGCACATCTCTTACACAGACAACCACATCACCCCTTTTTATAACTATCATTATATATATGGACATATAGACAATGATTGTTATGGACTCAGGGACTATATTAATAGATGTGTTAATAATGGTATCATAACATTCACACTGGGGGCATCGAGATCTCCTCCATCATGGATCCATAGACCTCAATCCTCCATGATTGAGTCATCCCAAGACATTCATTCATAGGAATCATTAGTTATTTATCATGAGAGTAATGTGGTTTCTAAGACAGAGCCTTATAGGAGATCTTGTATCCCACCTACTCAGAGAGTTTAAAGACCAATACAATTAGAGAAACCTATATATAGTAGTGTAGTCCATGGAGTATATAGTGTAGTTCCATATACATATTTCATCATAGTCACATGCATCACAATAGAGTTTTCAAGGTCCTATCTCATGTAATAACCTGCTATGGTTAAGATTAGATGAACCCACATCATAGAGTATTGCTCTAGATAGATATTCACTACAATCAATTTTTTAGGGTGCTATCTCATGTAACAACTTGCTATGGTTAAGATTAGATGAAACCACATCATAGAGTATTGAGCCAGATATATATTCACTACAGTTGAGTTTTTAGGGACCTATTTCACATAGCAACCCACTATAATTGAGATTAGATGAGCCCCCATCACAAGTTACAGTTCCATCTCAATCTATTACTCAGCCATACACATCACAATAGAGGCCATAAGGTGTTATTTCATGTAGCAATACATTATAATTATGGATAGATGAGACTCCTTCACATCACATAATTTTAGTTATGCATCCATTGACGTTACATCTTACAGATTCTCCATGTAAAGCTATAGTTAGCGCACTACATACATCATCAGATACATGGCATGTTCTTACATAGTATGATTAGTATGGTCACTTGTTTATTTGGCCATTAAGATTCAAATAGTGATACAATATCCATGGGGATGATATGTACAGAGTGATATCTTACATCCCATTTGAATAACAACTAACATTTTTAGTTCCAAATAACCATCCCTCGCTAGCACAGAGAGTTCATACACTTCCACAAAATCCTCTCTTAGAGTGACCACTACATTAGCAACATTTTTAAGACTCTAGATGATTTATAACTACATTATTCACACCCAAGGTAGTATCATTGAGGTCTCATACGTATACACATAGAGCACATTTTTAGAGAGCTTATTCTACTACCAAATAGGTCCCTAAGAACCCCACAATTGCATCCACTTCTCAAATTATAGGGGGACCCCAAAATTAGTTTCCACTATAGAGATTTCAGATCACTTACAACATAAATAGCTTCCTGTGTCATAGTCTCAACCCTTTAATGATGCTTCATGATCATGCACAATCCCTCTCCTTGATACAAGACACCATGATAGGGAGTCTCTTATGAGACTCATCAGTTAGTATCATTTCTTCTCAATCTTTATTGTACATAATTTTTTAGCTTACTTATACATAATTTCTCAGCTTACTTGTACATAGTTTCTTTCTACTTACTTTTACATAAATTCTCATATTATTTGTACATAATTTCTTAGCTTACTTTTACATAATTTCTCAGCTTACTTGTACATAATTTCTTAGATTACTTGTACATAATTTTTTTCTTACTTGTATATAGCTTATTTTAAAATACCAAAAACAATATAATATTTCAAAATACCAAAAACAATAAAATATTTCAAAATACCAAAATAATATAATATTTCAAAATACCAAAAACAATATAATATTTCAAAATACAAATACATTCAAATAACTCAAAAAATCAAAAACTTTTCAATTATACGTATTATCCATGCTTTACATTTCTACTACCATCCTAGACTTACATTTTGTTTTTCTATACTATTATTTATCGATTTATCTACATTACCATGCTTCACTTGATCTCTTTTGACTGTGTGCAGTGACACCCAGATCCTTGATTGCTTCACTCTACCCATTGAGGGGGCATCCTACTTTTAAATTTGAGACATACATCGACATATCTACCCATTAGGAGCATCTTATACATGACTACACCATACACATTATGTAATTATTACACCACACACTCTATTTATCATGTTAATGTATATTACTTACTAGCTTACACATATTATTCTATCAACACTCACTAGTATATATCACTTGTGTATTTATTAGCATCTACCTAGTCTTGTACTACATGTTTTGCATACTTTCACTTCTTGATTTGATAATTTAGATGAAATATTATTTCCAACATTTACATGCCTTCCTTTCTTGCTTTGAGTATCTAGATGCGATTGCATTTCTTAGTTCCTATTTTGTTACTTGTGTGTGCCTTAGGACATTTACCAATGTCTTTTGCTTATACTCTTGTATGTGCTTGTGGCCCTCATGACAATACCTTGCTTATTTTCAATTGTATGTGTATGTGGGAATTTGAACATGCATTATAGGCTTGCATTTCCTAGTTTGAATGATATGTGCCCATGTCTCTTATTTTATTGTATGCTTCTTATTTCTTGCCTTGTGTGCTTGTTTGATTATTTTCTACTCAGTTGTTTACAATTCCATGATCCACATCATGAATTATATTGAATTCTTAAATGCCATGATGGAAATCATGATCCATCCCTCCTTAATAACTAATCATATTTCTAGTTTTATTTCAGTATACTGCACATGATATTACATTGTCACATCTATCTAGACACACCCTGTTGATCTAACAATATCTAATACAAACTATGTTATATATTGAGACATATTTTGGATTATCATTACTGTATCATGTATTTCATAGAATAACACATAGGTCATTATAAGGTCTTCATTCATACCCTTAGAAGAGGGGACAACAAAAAAGGGTTTTGTTATAGAGATCAAAACCCTTTATTGGCCAAAAGTCAGTTTTCAAAACACTCAGAATAACAATAAAAATTAAAAACACATAGAACATACTAGAAAAATAGTGATGAACACAAAATAATCATCATAAATAGTAAAGGACAAGAGTACCCCATTTGGTCTACAATGCCAAACACCAAAGTGTCCACTTTTCAGTGTTCCTATCCAAACAGTCAAAAACCTATAATTTTTAGAAACAGATAGAAATGTATGGTCAATTATAGTTTTTTAGATATAGTTAAGTTCAAATTGGGTAATTTTAGTATAGTTTTACTTATATTATCTAGATATAGGGGGTATCATACATGGCATGATGGATCTCACTTCAATTTTTAGATTGGGCAGTTGGTACAACTTTTAGATCAGAATCCACGTTATAGACACCAATGATTAGGGGTAATGTGCATGACACATTTTCCTTATTTTCTTTCCAATTAATTATATTACCTAGGTATTCTCAATAGCTACATGCCTTATTCCATTTTTAGGTGGTTGGCATCATTTTAGAGTGGCTTTCATATAAGCCTAGTTCTCAGCTTAACAGTGGCTTTTATACAAACCTAATATCCACCTTTTAAAGTGGCTAAGATTGGCCTAATTCATAGTAAAAATTTGGATATCCATGCCATATTATTATATTATATATCATTCATAAGATTCATGAGCCATCTCTTATGACACACACTCATATTGGTGTCAATTCATAGTTCACACTTAGTGGGCAATGATGGAGCCAAAGGACTAGCCAACCTTTGTATTCTTGAGCCACCTACTTAGAAGGATTGAAAACATCATCCAAACATCTATTAACACATGTATGATCACATAGATTCACTAAATAGTGTGTGAAAATGAAGCCAAAGGGCTATCCTTTGTATTCTTAAGCCACCTTCAAGGAATTGAGCACTCAACTCTATTTATGATATTACTCTTGGTACAACACATCACTCAATGTTACTCAACATCACAATAGGTTTTGTATTAGTTTGTGTACCCAATGAGGTGTATTCATTCCTTTCTCTTCCTTTCTCTTTTACCCAACCTTTATATGTTCTTATTTTAGACATAACATGTTTAGTATGAATTGATCTACTCCTTATTTTCTCTTACATATTTACAATTCAAGTTGTGCTCTCTCTACGCACACTCAAAATCACACATCTCCATGGGATTCACCCTTGCAACTAAGTTTATGTATGATTTTTATTTTTAGTTTATCCTAGTATTTCACTTTATTACATCACTAGAATAAAGCAGGCAGGCAAATGTAGTCATATAAAATGTCCAAATTGGTAGTTTAAGTGTGGCTTATGACACGCCATCTATAGGTCCTTTTTAGATGCTCTTAAGACCCTTATAGACACATTTTTTCTCATTTCTAGTCATCCAAATCCTTTTGAATGATCATTCCACCTTAGCTAGATAGTATTTCCCATGCCAATCCTATTCCCCCAAGTCTCGATCCTATAAGATAGGAGAACCCCATTTAGACTATATCACCACATAGATAAGTGTCCCATTTTTGATGGTCTTATGCATTTTCACTTTGAGCCCCAATGGTCAATTTCATCTGGTTCTTATCCTCAATTAGGTTAGTCTATTGTGAATATATTTGACCCATGATCAATTATTCTCAATAAAATCCCACTCAAAGCTCATTTACAAAGGAGGTGACAAAACTTACAAAGCAAGTAAGAATACAAAAAAAGCATTAAGAAAAAATTCCCTATTATTTGAAAATAGTCACCCAACACAAGCTATAAACCTACTCAAATCCTCATACCAATCCATAACCACCTCAAACACTACCAATTTGGCATTTGCATCTACATCACACTATTTCACAAAGCACACTAGGTGGGAGAACTACATATGGATTTATCCCTCTTTCGAGTATTGGTATGTAGGCAACATGTCCACACAAGGGGTATGGATTACATGTTTAGTATATATTTTACACTAACCCCACTCTTTCTCAAGTGACTCAAATATTGTTTTATCAAGCATGATGGAGGGTTAGGGTTTGAAGATAAAATCATCTCCACAATGAGTTCCATTGACAACCAGCACTTGATTTTTATAGGCATGCTCACACAGGCATAACATAATTATACAAAAAGTTTTAGGTCTTTGTGATTAGTTTGGACAAAAGTAGTAGGAATGAACAATAATGTCAAACACCAAAGCATCCACTTTTTGGTTCTCCTATCCTTTTTCCCAATGAAAGCTAGATTTAGGTTTATGAGACCTTCCCAATCCTACACAACCATTTTTAATCTCTGTATTAGTCATCTCAGTCTATTTTCTAGATAATTTATATTTCTATTTTTATAAAGGTGAAAAAGACAAATAATTCCACAAATTATGACTATATTTATTGCTATATTTTGTACTAATTTATTAATCTAGACCCTTAAATAAAATAGGAATAAAAATCCATTATTACCAAATAAGTTAAATCAACATTTATGTATGATAATTAACATCAAATAATCTATTTTACTTAGAAGGGCATGTTATGCACAACTCTTGAATTTTTATTGTTTAATTTTTTTTAATTTTGTATTTTTTCATATTTTTAATTTTTCACAATTATTATATGGTCATACTAGCCAATGATCCCATAAAGGGGATGCACATATGTAAATATTTTATTAATTTATGTGAATCACATGTTATGGGTGATTATTAATATTTATGTTTGTATCTAAATCTTAGAAACTTTCACACACTATAATTAATCCATCATTATCATCATAATCAATATAATGTTGTGTATAATGTGTAAATTTAGAAACCATAGTAACATATGAAATGCTATTTATGCTAGGATAGTGATGTATGTTTGCTCATTATGTAACGATAAAAATAGATTGTTGAACCAACTAAGGAAATGATGGATTAGGTAACATTGAATGTGGAACCCAAATAAACCTTTGATTTATTAGATGTTGAAGCATCGATCTTCAAGGAAGATAAATTTCTATTTCATTAGGTTGAATAAGATACTCATATGAAATGCCCATAAGTGTAATCAATCGATTGCAATATATATTTCACATGTTTATGTAATAAATATGGTACCACACATATCTTATGTATCCATGGACATCTCAATAACATGTTGCATGCCTTAGAATTGGGTAAAACTAAGAACCAAGTGGTAACTATTTTAGGCCCTACCATGATTGGTTGCATAATGCCCCCAAGAAGGTTTTGCCTCTTTCTATTGATATATCATTATCTTTGTTGTAATAATCAAGTCTTCGTGTGTGAAACTAAGATTAGTAAGCAATGTCATAGTGCATTTATTTTCAATTGACTCATTATCCACCATAACAGTGTGTATAGAATGTGAGTCAATTGAAGCACATAAAAATAAAGGGGCATTTATATAATCATTATCAATAATCTTGAGATCATAAAATTTAATTATATGTCATTGTAAATATGCACCTCCAAGTGTACCAATAATACCATCTATAATATGGCCATCTTTAGTTTTAGAATCATAAAAAGTCAAAGCATGATGTGTTTTGTAAGTCATATGGACCTCAGTATTAGTCTTGGTCTATTTTTTAGTATGATTTGTAAAAGGATTAGAAAATATGTTAAAATTAATATTAGGTTGTGATACTAACTCTTTTTTAGGTGTATTAACATCATTAAACTTAATAATATTATCCTCAATTAGATCTTGTATCTTATGCCTTAAATTGAAACATCTATTCATAGAGTATCCCACTCATCTATGCCAGTTATAATATGTATTAATATCAAACTCATTAGTGTGCACCTTACTCATATCAACCTCCATTGGTGTAAGGATACATATTATATTGAACTTAATTATCCTCTATAATACCTTGTGAAGAGGGTCTGATAAAAGTGCAACAGACTTCCTATTTTGATAAGCCATAAAAAAAACCTATTATTCAACTATGAAATTGTATTAAATCTTACCTTAACTTCATTCTTAGAATATTTTTCCTTATATTTTAATGTTTATTTTATCTAAAACTAATCTCTAAAATATGTTGAAAGATTAGACTTATACTTCAGCTTATTCATAACAAGGAACTTAACTTCATATTCTTTAATCATATGGCACACGTAGTCAAAAAATTAAAATAACTTGAACATAATAGATTCAAGAAATAGAGTAAACAATATTTTCTTAAATATGTTTTGAAATTAATTATCATCCATAAGATTTTTTATTTTATATGGCATAGTCTTATAACAAAGCATATAATCATTTATGGTCTCACTAGGTCCTTTCTTAAGTTTTACAATTTGAGTATAGGACACCTTATTATTGATAATAATATACAAGTGAACTACAAACTTGTCAATGAAAGGATTAAAGGCATGCACTGATTGTAAAGGGAGATCATATAACCATCAAAAATCATAGTCCTTAATACTCCTCTAAAACAACTTATCATTTGTACCATAGTACAAACAAACTGCATCAAATTCTTGAATATGATGTTTTTGGATCACATTTACCATCATAAGGTGTAAGGTTAGTTGTAAAAAATATTTTAGGGAAAGGATATGTATAAATTTCTATGTCCAATGTGTTATGTAATAATATTTTATAATTAGTCAGGTGGCTCACTCTAGACGAACTTTGTTCTAAATTAAGAAACCTTAGCTTGAAGATTGAGATTAGTTTGCATGAGAGTTTGTTTAATAGACATATAATATTGAGTATCAATAGATGATCTCACATGATTATCAACCCTAGAAAGCATAAAAATGTTTTAAAAAGGAATAACCATATAAATTTGAATATTAACTTGTGTTACTCCTACACCATGGGTGGGAACCACATGTGTAATCATAGGTGCAAACATATGAATGGTAGCACTAGGAGTAGTGTTATGTAAAAATATTATATAGTATTTACCTCTAAAAGATAAATTAGTATCATTTAAGATATATTCATGTTGTTCTTCAACTGAGGCTACCTTAGTAGTGCTTACATTCTTAGCCTTTAGGATTACATTAAATATATTATTCAAATCATAAGGTTGATTACTACTTTGAACTAAAAAAATTAGAGAGTGTTTCTACTTGTGCATGATCCACACCATTAAGCTCATTAGGGTGTATCATACCATGATATTCATTATTATATACATTATCATATTCATAAGCATTTTAAAGTTTAGACATATTATCATTAACAACATATTTGTCTACCTCTATGCCTTCTTTGTTAACATTTGCATTAATAGAAGAAGAAATAATTTACATTTAATAATTATTTCCATTTTATATTTCACACATGCACATGGTTGGATTAAATATTTATGATTATGGTGGATTACAACACCACATAACCTAACACTTCACCTTATAGGGATAAGAGAATTATCTTATTATATGGCATTGGATATGTTCTTGAAAACACAAAGAGATTTAGGGCAAACATATATAAATTACTGCCTAATAAGTGGAATTAAAAAAATCATATTTGAAACCCTAATGTTTAAGAAATATGAAATCCTAAGAAGGAAATAAGAAACCTTAAGGGAATACCTAAGGTTTTACACTCTCAAGAGAATGATTAGGTTCACCAACATGTTTTAACTTATTTTAAACCTACCAGATCTAAGTAAGATAGAACCATTAAATTTAGATTAAATATGATACATCATAAAGTACATAATTATGGTTTATTAAACAAAGATTAAATTCACTTAATAAGGCATTTAGTTTATATTTTTTTATGTATGTCTCACTACATTTGTATTGTCCACTGAAATGCCCTATAACTACTCTATATGTACTTGGATCTAGAAAATATTTGTCTTAATTTTCTAGGATGTTGTTGGAAACTGATCAGACACTTACAAAAATTGATAATATCTATTGTCTATAATAACTATCCATGTGTATTTTTATATTCTATTCTACCATAAATCATTACACCTACCTGTCTATATGATTTTTTCATAATTTATTGACTAATTATGTGTGTATATTTTTATTTGTCTTCCTTTTCTTTAAAAACCTATCTTGAATTTTGACACAACTTTGACTTGAAATAAATGAGTTAAAAGATAATTTGGATATCCTTAACTACTCACTAAATGGTTTAACATTGCCTATATTCAAATTGCCTATAGTTCTCCCACCTATGTGTATGTCTACTCAATATTGATCAACTAGAATGCAATGTAATGTTTTTGATTTAGACACATGATGACATGCAAAATCAAACAACCAATTAAACTTGATGTGGTGGTGCATATGACCCAAAAAATATACTCTAAAGGGGGAACCACTTGGTTTATTGATTATGTTACAGTCATTAATTATTAACCAAGGGACATAATATTTCAAGGTGTTAACACTGTATGCGAAACACTAGTCACTCTTGAAAGTGGGGGTCCTAAGTGTTTCATCGAGGAAACACATTTATGGAAGGGAAATGATAGGAAAGTAAATCACACTTGTAAGAAAAGAAATTGCATGTTGGTAATATGATCTATTTTAGAATTGAAACACAAATCTTTGTTTTGGAAATGTAATATAAATTTATGATTTATAAGCTTTCCAAACTTAATGAATTGAATAAACATAATAAAAAATGTTTATATAAGAATTTAATCATGAAATAAAACTAACACACTATAACTATTCAATAGAAAATAAGAGATGCACACATAAACACTACATAATTATACTAAGCCAATGGATGAGAAATTAGACTATTTAATCTATGTGAGTGAGACCTACCTCATTTAGACTAGAACTTAACTTCCCCACTTTATTAAAGATGATTTTCTTAAAAAATGGTTTTATTTCATAATAATTATGCTATGCTAGAATTACAAAAATACAACAACAATATTCTCTAACTTTCCAACTAAAAATAATAACTCTTAAATAAAAATACTATCTTACCACCCATAGTTATGATTCTTATATAAGGGAGGCAAGTAATTTATTAAAAAATTACAATAATGTAGTAGTTACAACCATAACTAATGGATATCCCAAAAATACAATAAGTTTCAAGAATAAACTCATAATGTTACAACCATAGAAAGAATAGAATGAATAAAAAAGTTAGCATATAATATTTTATTTGAAGTTATTTTTTTCATCGCTAGATCCTTAGGATTAGTTCTGCCCCCTTAAATTGTGGGATATCTTCAACTCCAATTGTCAAGGTCAACATGATAACACAACCAATTATTGAAAGTGCTCATAGTCAATGGTTTTAAGTGGAACAAATAATTATTTCAAGTGGAATAGATAATGCCTATATGTGGAACAATCAATGGTTTCAAGCCATAAATAAATGCATAGATCCTTCATATAGTTTTAGGCTCATTAGATATTCTAATTTTCACTCTTAGTAAATCTACGTGATAAAAAATCAAATTACACTATTTTAGAAATAAATCATTAACTTTATGTCACCCAAATAATTATATATAACATGGATAAAGGCATGGGTGAGGGATATAACGATGGCCAAAATATAATGAGTTTATGGTAAAATAGTATGCAAGATGAGTGTTATTTCTTGGGCTCATCACACAACAACATGCACTTTTGATCTTGTGTTTCTATTTATACTTGAATTTAGGGCTTATTTATTTGAGGGATTTTTATATTTGAGTGTTTTTGGTTAATGTCTCAAAAGTGTGCAAATTAATTTCTCAAGTTTCTCCAAGTGGGTGTTAGATAGATTTAGATAGGTACTAGATAGGAATGACCTTATCTTTGATGTATATTTATAGCTGACCCTTTTGGGATTTACCCCATAACTAACATAGGAAACATGTTTTGGCCAACCCAAGGGAAATATTTGAATATTAAATATAATTATTGTATGCTCCTTGATGTTGCAAGTAGAAAAGGACACCTACATAAGCATAATTATTGAATTATTATTGGCATTATCGATAGAGATAAAATTAGGGATATAGAATATGGTGATGATTTTTGTAGGATGATAAATCATTATGATATATACTAGGGAGATCCTAAGTATGAATTATATAAAGTTTGGTTGGTCAAATCAATAGATAGATACATAGATAAGGGAGGATATCAGCAAGAGTCAAATGTATGTACACAAGTTATGTATGTAAAAGATAGGTCAAAATTGATGTTATCAAGTATGTAATACAAAATTTAGGTGTTTAAAATTAACAATTTTTTATAATAACAAAATTTTATTTAATGCTTTCATAGTAATCATTAAATATGGAGGGATGGGCTCTCTTAAAGAAAACAACTGTTGACTACTTTGACCACAAGTCAAATTAGGTCAAACCCTATATCGTCAAACTTGATATAGGGGTATAATATGGGGTAAAATGTGTACCATGGTCCACTTTATGTCATTTAATGTGTCTTTATCCTTAATCATATTAGTTTTTATTCCTTAATGCCATTTTATGTCATATAATGTCATTTTGAGTCATTTATGGGACTAGTAATGTTTCCATAAGAAGATAAATGTTATAAAGGAATATTCAACATCAAAAATGTCATAATATGTTATAGGAACTATTTTAGAACTATAAAAATGCATGTGAAACATCAAAACAAAAATATCAGTGGGAAAAGTGGTAGTTTCATGTGGTTTTCAGCAGTTGTACAGCTTGTGAAATAGTTGTGGCACATGTGGATGTTTAAATATTGTCCCTTAAAGTTACCTAAACTAAATTACATGATTTTATATCCTTTAAAATCATAAAAATGGAAAAAAACATCCTATTTATTCTATTGCTCTCCTTTGCATACAAAAATGGTTAACCAGTTTCAGACTGGTATGAATAATAAGAGGTGAGTTGGATCAAGTGCCTTTGGTGAATGATAAAACTCATTTTATAATTAAAATACATGTAAAGAGTGATATTATTGGTTGATTTTTCTCTATTAACCATTTATAAGAAGGTCTATTCCTCTTCTTTACCTGTACATCCCCATAGCCTTCAATTTTCTCCTTTATCTGGATTGATTTTTGTAAAATAGTGGATTCACATGATCCTAAGGAGTATGAGAATCATTATCACAAGTTTTTAAACTTATTTTCACATGTGGTGTGAAGGAGGAAGGTAAAAACATCTCATTATTACTATTAGAGACTCCATTGATAGTTTGTAGATAATGTTTTTAGTCTTGCAAATCTTACCTTCCTATAGTGGATTTAAAACAAAGAAGGAATGTTGTTTCCACTCTCACATATAATGATGATAATTTATCCCTCATGAAATTATTTTTCTCAAGAGTGTTCATTATAGGATACAAGACCTAACAAATTGCATATAGTCAGTTTCCCTTGTGACTGTCACCAATATTCAAATGGAACCAGGCCTGAGGAGTCATATTTATGGAACAAGGATGATTCAATATGGTGAGAAGGAGTTTGGAAACACTATGTTTGATGCTATTTTTGAGGTTATAAATTGGGTTTGAGAACCAATCTAACACTTACAGTCTTATACCATATCTTCACCTACAAGTTTCTTATAGTAACACCTACAGGTAGCCCCAATAGAGGACTAAGAAGATTTAAATAAAGGTGTTGAAACTTGTTTGAAACCTTATTATGGTCTAAGATCATTTATAACATCATTTAGGTAGTGGTCAATCCATCACTTCATAAGGTAGACCTGAGAACCATGTCTACAAGTTGGGAAGTTACATTTGGAGACATATTACCTTAATTTATCCAAAACATGGTTTTGTATATATTCAATGCCATCTCATGGTAGATTAGCTTGAGGTCTAGGTAGTCTAAGTTATTTTCATCATGTATCCCGAGCATAGGGGTAATGAATTGATAAAGAAATTAATTATTTTGTGATGAGAAGGACTGTGTAAATAGGTTTCCAACTCAAACACAGTCAGATTGTAGACTTTTAGTGTCATCTACAATACTTTTGAAGCCTAAGTGATCATATAATGTAACAATGACTATTGATTCCAGTGTTGAATTAAACAAAATTTATTTGCTAAATATCAAAACCTTCAAAATACATTCTTAGACAATGAACATACAAATAATAATTCTCACATTGTATATTTTTATTGCTACTGTTACATTACAAACCATGTGGGAATATTATATATTATCTAGGAAAGTTATTTCCTATATTTGGGGAGATAAAATATCCATAGAAATATCAAAAATATCTATTAAAAATCAACCTAAAAAACTCCTAACAATATAATAAAATATGGATAATTATGACACAATATATTTGGTAAACTAGCATATAGACTATTAATGTAATATTGTTAACAATAATATTTATGTTGGTCATTAATAATGTGAACATATAAATATACCTCAAAATTCACCCCCTTGTGAGCATTATTAATCCTCTCCTACACCCCCTCAATGTGAACATGGGGAAAATAACTCTCCCATATCTACACCTATACTCATGACTTGGTGATTTTCAGAGGATAATCACAAACCTAACATGATGGTTTTACAAATGTTTGACTAACAACTAAAATAGTGGTTTTACAAGTGGATAACCAAAAAAAAAAAAATACCTAATGGTTTTACAAATGGTTAACCAACAACTAAAATAATGGGTTTACAAGTGGCTAACTAGAAACCACAAAACAATGGTTTTGTAAGTGGCTTACCATAAGCAGTTATAGATTCTAGTTTCATCATTCTCACATATTAAGCAAGTTACATATGAATATATAATTAAATTATGAAAAATGTGAATAGGCATACACCATCTATTCTTATTCGAAAACACACTATGATAAAAATAACATACCACACAAAATGTCACCAAAACATTCTGGGCCCCATTGTTGGTGACTGACAAGAGGCATAAAAAATCTCTAACCTTCATTTCCTCCTTTCTCTAGTTGAAGAAGTGGATTACTCAACCAAAATCTTTATGAATCTTATATTGTTGATGACAAAAATCCCCATAATTCAGATGTCATGTACAAGAAAAAATGCATCCATGAGGATTTTTATTTTATTTTAATAATTTTGATAATAGACCCAAAGTTTTTTGACTCTAGACTTGACACTTTGGATTTTCTAACTTGACTCATTTTTTGACATACTTGACTTGTCCCTAATATTGATGATTTACCATATAATGAATAATAAGGATTTTTATAAAATACAATAATTAAACTCATAGTAATAAGACTCTAATCCCAATAATAATATGATTTTGAACCTAGGACTACTAAAAAACTTTATAAACAAATACTATGTAAAATATAGTTCTTTTTGACATGTTTAAATACCTTAAAGACTTTACCCAACTATTATAAGGACTAATAATGATAAAATAAACTAAAGACTCAATTGAATCATAATACCAAATAATTTACTACTAAAATTCCATCGATATACTATATTATAAAACCATGTTGACTAAACATAAACATATTTAAACTAAAAAATACTAGAATAAATCATGCTAAGACATATTTATAAAATAAAATAAACTTAAGATTAAAACTTTCATAAGTAGGAGATGGGTACCATGATCCAATATGCCAAGGTACAAAAGAATGGAGATGAACCAAGCAACACATTGATCCTTGCATCAGACTTGCATAGATGATGGGAGCATGGAGATGAATAATATACAATAGTTGATGCAACATCCAATATATCCAAAATATGATATCATCACACATAGGGATTAGGAAACCATATGAATCACACGTCAATGCTTTGTTAATCTAAATTTGAGCCAGGCACATAATGATGCAAAGTTTTTTCATTTTGTACACAGTTTTGTGCTGAAGATTCAAGTGTATGGTCTAGGTGGAGATTTTTACCTGGAGGCTTGAAGCATGTGACTAGATCATATGGAAGGAGCTAGATACGTCAAGTTTTGTCGTGAATAACTCTCAGATTAAATAAGATTCCACACAATTTCAATATCTTCCCTCCATGAGAAAATACATTTCAAGATGCAAAAGCTACCCACAAAATACACACATGATTGAGTATGACTGGTTTACATAAATGAAATGATGGATTCCTTCTTTATCTCATTAGATCTACTTCATCTTATAGGGAATAAATGGATGTATATCTACTACTCCTTATACGCTACAACTATGCTTCATAGGCTCTTTTACACACAAAATTAAGTATGCAAGAAACACTGAGTCTTCTATACATAGGGATAAATCATGATGTATTCTCCCCTTCACAAGCTCTCACATTCCCAAATCCATTGCTACTCTGATACCAGATATTGATTCTAGTTTTGAATTAAACAAAATTTATTTGTTAAATATCAAAACCTTCAAAATCCATTCTTAGACAATGACCATACAAATAATAATTTTCACACTATATATTCTATTTCTATTATTACATTGCAAACCATATGGGAATATTACAAATTATATAGGAAAGTTATTTCCTATATTTGGGGAGATCAAATCTCCATGGAAATATCCAAAACTCCCTTTTAAAACTCAACCTAAAAAATCCTAAAAACATACTAAAATATGAATATATTATGATTCACAAAATATTTTGTAAACTAACATATAGACTATTAACATAATATTGTTAACAATAATATTTACATTGGTCATTAATAATGTGAACACATAACTATACCTCAACAATGACATGATGGTTACATAAATCAAGGCATAGTGACTCCATTTGGTTTGTAATGGTTCTACAAATATCAAGAAGGGTCAAAGATGATGGAATCTTATGTCAAGGATAAACCATCACCTACAAGTTTCATATCCCCTAAATTGTCATCTTCAGCCTGACTGTAGACCTATAGGGTTTATGATGAGAAAAAAGAAGTTAGAAGCATAGTAGTAATAGATATTCACTTATGTGAAAGTGATCTAATGATCTTGAAGGACCAAGAGATAGTAATGAAGTGTTCAAGTCGTAATGAACATCTATAACTATACCTCAATAATGACATGATGGTTACATAACTCAAGGCATAGTGACTCCATTTGGTTTGGAATGGTTATACAAATATCAAGAAGGGTCAAAGATGATGGAATATTATGTCAAGGATAAACCATCACCTATAATTTTCATATCCCCTAAATTGTCATCTACAGCCTGATTGGAGACCTACAAGGTTAATGATGAGAAGCAAGAAGTTAGAAGCATAGTAGGAATAGATATTCACTTAGGTGAAAGTGATCTAATGATATTAGAAGGACCAAGAGATAGTAATGAAGTGTTCAAGTCTTAATGAACATCTATAGAAGCATTTGAACTATCCTTTATTGTCACCTATAGGTGACCTAATCAACATAGTCTAGTAAAGTCTACAAACTAGGTCTAGTCAAGTACAGAGTGAATTATTGAGAAGGTTGGAATAAGTATATATGAATTTATCATGATAAAAAAAATCTCATAATGGTAATAATAACTTTAATTTATGCTCAAATAAGGAATTAGGGTAGGAAAACTAACATACAATCAGAATTCAAAGGTTTATTAAAACCTTGCACAATCACTTGTCATTCAAGTTTGTCTTGAAGTTTGTGAATTTATTGATGATAGAAAGGTGATCAAACCCATAGATTTGGTGTAGAATGTACTCATGACTTAATATAAAACTTCATGAATCCACTTTGACCAATAAAATATGGGATATGCCCTTTGTTTTATCTTAGATAGAGGGCACTCCTAGTCAAGATGAAGACTATAGGTTGAACACATGAAGATTGGGAGGGTAACATGAGTGTTATAACACTGAGGAAAGATATGACTTTTTTTTTAGCATGGAAAAATGTGGATAATAATATTTAGGTAGAATTAAAACTAAGAGGAGGTTTTAGGTGATTAAGCATAGTCAGGCCTATTAGGCCTAGATCTAAACCTAAGCCCTTCAAGGGTATAGCTTCACTTACAAGAGAAAAAGACCATTATAGTCCATTTTATGACCTTTATGGGAAGGTATAAAGTATCAGAGTGTTATTGGTTTATAGAATAACTATATAGAGGTGTCATTTTTGGCTCAACTCCTTTTAGGGCACATAAAATGCATTCTAAAGCTCGATAGGCCAACTTTTCTTAATCACACCTAAATGAACACCAAGCGTGGTGACCCAACGAGTTGGGGATGGTTAAAGGGGGTCCATAAATTTTTATTAGTGAGATTTATTTGGGGTTTGAATGTCTAAGTTTTATAAACTATCAATAAGAACCAAAAATTACTAAAACCCTCTTAAAACCCTATCTTTGACCTGATGGAGAATAAAGTAATGGATATGCATTAAAAATTTATAAAATGGCCTAGAAATTATTTTTTTATTGTAGAGGACTCTCTCATGCTCCATCACATTAAGTTGGTATGTACCTTACTTGTATGGACTAGCTAAAAATAGGGTTTCTTAAAGGTTTTTGATTGTTTTGCAGGTACAAAAGAGTTTTGATGGATGAAAACTATTGAATGAGGTATTTAGGGACTTATTATAACTACTTATCCTCACCTCTCCCCTCAATTAAGCTCAAAATTACCCTTGTTATGCATTTCAATTTAGGTAGTCTAGGATAGGCATTGAAATGAAGAGTGACTACCAAGTGAGAGAATGAGAAGTCTATTTTTGGGACCTTTTAAGGTCTAATTCATAAAATGGAAGGTAGAGGGGTATTAGACAAGTTTCCTAACACCTCTTCCATGGATTTTATTGAGAAACTAAAGGTCACTTGGGTGACAAATGTGAAGAATAAGGTCTAGAAGACCAATGAGTGACTGTAAATGGTGAGTACAAGTGTCTAGAAAATGGTTAGTAGTTAGGGATGCATCTGATGACTATCATGTCATGTTTCCAACCTACCCAAGATAATGCATAGGTGTCAAATATTCCTAGTCCAATTTTGAGCAGTTAATAGATGCCTAATCATGAAGGTAATTAAGGGGTATTTATGCCAGTTTGAGGAGTTTTTATGCTTCAGATGGACACTTGTCCAAGAATAATTTCTTGACCTCTATTATCCACTTCATTCTTGTGTAATGTAAATGGTACTCATCACTTGAAACTTATTATTGTGACCTTTGACCTCCACTTCTTCTCTGTCTTCTCAGACATGTTCTATAAATACAAGCCATTTTGGATTTTGTAATAAATTCCACACTTAGTATGGTTAAACCCTACTAGTTTTATATTGTACTTTGACTTTGAAGTAAGATATTAAATATGTTTTTGAGTTCATAAGCTATCTTGTCTAAGTGTGTGAAGTGGTGTATAGTGAAAGGTCAAGTGATTAGTTTTTATCCTTGATTTTTCTCAACCCTTTCATGTTTGATGTAATTAGCCTTATCTCTAATAGGTCACATGAAGTTTATCTAGTTATTTTTTCCATATTAAGTGTAATATGACCTGTATTTCACTCACCTTGATTTTTTCAATGCATATCACCTCCATGTTTGAAATACTAATGTTAGAGCAATTTAGGATTTTGAGACTAGTGTTGTAAGTCATGTTTCATTGTGCACTTGTATAGTAGTCTAGTGGAGATATTTCTAGTGTATCACCTCATTAGGTTAGGTTAATTTCATGTATTCTTATATACCTTTTCATCTAAGCAAATAGTTAGGATAGGAGATAAACATTTAAGGATTAATCTAGGGAGCTATCCCTTAAACCTAGATGTATACCTCTATCATAGGCAACCCACAAGCCTAGAGGTATTCCAATGTTTCCAAAATCTTAGAGTAGGCTTGAACAAACAAATATAGGGTAAAATATTCTATTACTATAGTTTTGGCATTCCTGATGGGACCATTATGCTAAAGACATCTTGTTAAGGTGAATATTGGCCTTGGTAACATCATATTTGCATGTGGTGTTCTACTCAAATTTTAGCCAATCCATTCAAGATAATATTTGGTTGTAGAACATTATTTTATTAGTTCTTGTGTTAATACTTCATGGTCCCTACTATGTCAACTTATATTACAGGTATCAATCCCATAAACCCACTCTTTCAACCTGAACTTCTTCTTGAAGTTCATCATCATGCTATCTTGACATTTTATGAATAAGAGGACTTTAAATCCAAGAAGATCAAGATAGTGAAGAAGAGATTGAGGAAAATATGGCTAAGAAACATGCCTTTCCAACATTTAACACTAAAAATACACTTCACCTCAATGCATATGATGATATACCCCCTAATTCTACCAAATGTGTTCCTACATTCAATGGTGAAGGTCATGTAACTCCTATTGAGCATATTAAGGATATCTTAAACTTATATAGCTTTCATAGTGTTACTAAGGTCAACACTACCATTAGACTAATTTCCATGTCTTTTAGAGGGAAAGCACTTGACTAGTATAGGACATTTCCTAGAGGATGTATAACAACTTGGGATGATTTTATAGAATTGTTGACATCAAGGTTTGAAGACAAAAGTGATCATACATCACTTATCCACTAGTTGAATGTAATTTAAAGAGCCCAAAAGGAGACTATGCATGAATTTAATGAAAGATCCCAAAGAACTTGGCATAGGATGCCTCCTCATGTGAGAAGAGACAATTGATTGGAAGGCAAGATATGAAGCCTTAAAGGCTCAAACTAGGAAACCAAATCTTTAGTATGGTGTTAATCAAAACCCCTAACCTGATCCTCAATAAGAAAATTATTTCCCACATCATCAATATGGTCAAGGAAGAGGTCAAAGATATCTTAACTTCAATAGGTCAGCCAATGCATATAATCCAAATTCCACCTCCAACACAAGATCCATGGTCCCTATTCATAGTAACTTGGTGTAAGGAGAGAATGGAAGAAAGGATAGTTCATAGATGTAAATAAAGGTGGAGAGAAAGATTTGATTGCTCAAGGAGGACTCACTCCTTAAATTTCAATAGAATATGAGAACTTCATGAAAGTAAATAAAGTATGGTAGCCTCAAGGAGTAAGTTTGACAAAGTTTCTAGTTAAAGATACATATGTTCTCAATAAGAATTATTTAGTTGCAGATAATACTAGAGCAAAGAGTAAGGCCTTGGGAGATTCCCATGGTGCCCATACAAGTTCAAGTATCCCTCTTATAAGGTAGCAAGGTGTGACTATAAGCATGGCAATCCTTATAAATTCTGCACCTACTTCAAATCAGAATGTTGGAAAGACTACTCAAATTGTTCCAAGGACACAAGAAAAGGTGAGTACTCTTTATTTGAATATTGTGGATTCTTTGAAGAGTGATAAAGCATCTATGCCTCTTTGTGAAATGCTTCACTTACCTGGTAAAAAGAACTCCTTAAAAATTAGTTATTTCAAATTCATGTTAATTCTCAACCATCAAGTCATATAAATTTTGCTCTCACTAATACTCCCATAAACATTATTGAACCCTCTTCCAAATCTAAAAAGTCTCCACCCTTTTACCTCACTCTTATTATGGGAGACAAACTTGTTGATAACTACATAATAGATAGTGAAGCTAACACCTCAATGATGCCCAAGGTTGTAGATGATAAATTATGTTTAAAATATGAACCTTTTAGTAAGGGGTTACTTTAACTTGATGGGACACCAAATAATTTAGTGGGACTTTTCAAGGGTTTGAGAGTCTTTATCCATGATTTTCCTAGCTTCTATATCCTTTAAGATATTATGGTTGTTGACTTGCTTGCTCACTTTGATATCTACCTCTCAAATAATTTCACACCCAATATAAGAGGCTACCTCTTAGATGATTGGTCCTTCTTGGCCTTTAGTACAAGGTATGGAGCAAAGGTAACCATCAGAACTCAACCATTGGCTAAGTTTAATATTAAACCTTATGTAGAAGCAAGCTCCAATATAAATTGTGTCATCAATGATCAAGATGAACATGTTGTGGATGATGGAACATCCTCAAATATTTAAGACATATCTAAACTTGTCCCAGATGAGTATGGTGTAGACACCTATGGATATGATCCATACACCTTTTTTGATCAAACTGATCTTGGCACATATATCATCTATGAGGGAGGATATAATCATTCTAAGGTAAGCATTGAAATATCTTTTCCATAGGTTGTAGAGGGTAATTACCCCATTCATTTACATGATGATGATGTTCTTAAAATTATGGCAGAGCAGGATAGTGAGAAGGATAATTCCATTCTTCTTGCACATGATGGAGTATTTGAAGGTGGTAGTCATGAAGAAGAAGAAGATCTCTGACAATGGTTTCATTCCATAAGTTAGGAGTTTAAATAATTAAGTCTACTTCTCTTTCTAAAAAATGTGAATTTGATGGTAAATTTGTTGAGTGTCTTATCAAGCATGAAAGAGGATGTCTTGTAAAGCATGAGAATGTATGTCAATCTACTATCATAGAAGCTACAATCATGAAGGAGTCAAGTGAATCCAAAACATAAAATTATGTGTTTGAGAAGCACCCAACACCTCAACCTAATGATTAACCATTTTTTGATATGTTAGAGTATAAGGAAGATAAGCTTGATGATCTCATACATCAAGAACATAATGTTCAAGAAGAAAGCAAAGTTGAAGCAACTGTGATGACTCCCAAGTTGTAGTTTGAGAAGTGCCAATCAGAAATGGTAAAAGTCAAGCAAGTTGTAGTCTCAAAAAAAATTCTTGGAAGGAAGTATGGAACAAAATATAAATTTCCAAGTAGCACACTTGTAGACAAAATAAGACCTGAGGATGATAAGTCTTTTGACCATCCACATAAACAAGTGTTTGTTGATAAGCATGCTTCACATGATAGATTACTTCCTTTGAGTATAAATGATGTAGTAGGTACAATATTTGACCCTAGTTGAATCATGGTGAATTTTCCTTCCCCTCAAGTGTTTGAGTTTTTATACATACTAGTATAGGTGTACTTTGTTGTTGTTATGTGTGTTTTCCATAAGTGTTCTTGAGAGTACAAGTGTGTTTGCTTTAGTTTGTTGTCTTGTGTGTTTGTTTTCTATTACTTGGTATGGTTTCAAATTAAATTAATGTCAAATATGTACATAGGTGAATCTATATCCCAATGGATAGGAGTAGGCTACTAGTCTTTGGCATAGTTGGATTGCCACTCTTAGGAAATCACCAAAATAAGTTGATTAATTTGACAATTAGTTAAATTAGGTTAACTCATTATATGGTTAAAATTAATATAAGGGTATACTAGGTATAAAATGTGTACCATGGTCCACATGAGGTCATTTAATGTGTATTTATCCTTTATCATATTCATTTCTAGTCCTTAGTGTCATTTTATGTCATATAAGGTCATTTTGAGTCATTTATGGGACTAGAACAATTTACATAGGAAGACATAAACATCATAAATGAATATTAAATGTCTCACATGTCAAAATATGTCTAAGTAACTATTTTATAATTGAAAAAATGTAGGTGCAATGTCATAACAAGAAGATCAATTGGAAAAGTGGTAGTTTCATATGGTTTTAGGTAATTGTATGACTTGTACAATAGTTGTGGCACATGTGGATGTTTAAAAAATGTCAATTCAGGTCCCTTGATCTCACCTCCATGATTAAGAAGCCTTTAAAATATCAAAAATGGAAAAAACCATCCTATTTCTTTTATCACTTTCCTTTACATGCAAAAATGGTCAATCGATTTCAGTCTGGTATGGACAACAAAAGGTGAATTGGATAAAGTGACTTTGGTTGATGATAACACTCCTTGTATACTTAAATTCATGTCAATATTTATAGGATTGGTTTATTTTTATTTTTGAACAATTGTTAAGAAGGTTTGCTCTTCTTTTTTTCCTGTAGATTCCTATGGCCTTCAATTTTATCATTTGTCTGGAATGATTTTTTGAAAACCAATGGTTATATATGATCTTAAGGAGTATGAAAATAATTATCACAAGGTTTTAAACTTAGTTTCACGTTTTTTGTGAAGGAGGAAGGAATAATCATCTCATTTTTTCTATCAAGGACTCCTTTGATAGTTTGCACATAATATTTTTAGTCTTGTAAATCTTACCTTCCAATAGTGGATTCAAAACAAAGATGAAATATTGCTTCCACTCTCACATATAATGGTGATCAACTATCCTTAATGAAATTATTGTCTCAAGAGTGTTTCTTATGGGATATAAGGCTTAACACATTGTATGTAGTCGATTTCCCTTGTGACTGTCACCAATAGTCAGATGGAACCATGCCTGAGCAATCATGTTCATGGAACAAGGATGATTCAAGATGGTGAGAAGGATTATAAGGTGGAAACACTAATTTCTATGTTATTCCAAAGGTTATAAATTGTTTTTGAGAGATAATCTAACCCTTATAGTCTTATATCTTATCTTTACCTATAGGTTTCTAGTAGTAGCACCTACAAGTAACCCCAATAGAGGACTGTGCATATTTTAAAAAAGGTTTTGGAACATCATTGAGGTAGTGGTAAATCCATCACTCCATAAGGTAGAATTGAGAATCATGTCTACAAGTTGGAAAGTTGTGTTTGGAATGTATTACCTTAATTTCTTTGAATCATGGTTTTGTTTATATTCAATACCATCTCATGATAGAGTAGCTTGAGGTCTAGGCAGTCTAAGTTGTTTTCATCACATAGCCCAAGCATAGGGGCAATGCCTTGACATCGAAATTGATTTTTTGGTCTTGATAAGGATTGTGTAAATAAGTTTCCAACTCAAACAAAGTCTAACTATAGAATTTTAGTGTCATCTATAGTACTTTTGAAGCCTAAGTGATCCTATAATGCAAAAATGACATGATGGTTGCATAACTCAAGGCAAAGTGACTCCATTTAGTTTGGAATGGTTATATAAATATTAATAAGGACCAAAGAGGATGGAATTTTGTTTCAAGGAAAAACCATCACCTATAGGTTTCATAGTCCCTAAATTGTCATCTACAACCTGATTGTAGACCTACAAGGTTGATGATGAGAAGTAAGAAGTTGGAAGCTTGGAAGGCATAGATATTCACTTAGGTGAAAGTGATATAATGATCTCAAAAGGACCAAAAGATATTAATGAAGTGACCAGGTCCTATGAACATCTACAAAATCATTTGAACTCTCAGTTATTGTCACCTACAGGTGACTTAATCAACACAGTCTACTAAAGTCTACAGACTAGGCCTAACCAAGTAGAGAGTGCATGATTGAGAAGGTTGGCATAATTATAGATGAAATGATCATGATAAAACCACTCTCATAGTGGTAGGAACAACATAACATGATGTTTAGATAAGGAAACATGGTAGGAACACTAACATATAATCACAATTTTGAGGTTTATTAAAACCCTACATAGTCACTTGTCATATAAGTCTATCTTGAAGTTTGTGAAGTTGTGGATGATAGAAAGATGATCCAACCCTAAGATCTAGTGTATAGTTTTTCATGACCTATATAACACCTCATGACTTCATTTTAATTGAGAAAATAGGGGATGTGCCCTCTATTTTGTCTCAGATAGAGGGCACTACTAATCAAGGTGAAGACTATAAGTTAAACACATAAGGATTGGGAGGGTAACATGAGTGTTAAAACACTGAGTAAAGATGTGGAATGCTATTTTTATCATGGGAAAATGTGTATAATACTTTTTAGGTAGAATTAATAGAGGATATTTTAGGTGGTTAAGTGTAGTCTGGCCTATTAGGCCTAGAGTTAGACCTAATCCCTTCAAGGGTCTATATTCACTTCCAAGACTACAAGACCATTCAAATCCATTTGATGACCTTCAAAGGAAGGTAGAGAGTCTCCAAGAGCCATTGGTTTATAGAGGAACTATACAGAGGGGTCATTTTTGGCTCAAACTCATTTAAGGGTGACCATAATGCATTTTGAAGCTTGATAGGACAAATTCTCTTGCTCACACCTATATGGACACCAAACATGGTGACACAAGTAGTTGGGATAATTTAACAATGTCTCTAAATTATTCTTAGTGAAATTTTTTTGGGGTTTGAATGTCTAAGTTTTATGAACTATCATTAAGAACTAAAACTTGCTAAAACCGTCTTAAAACCCTATGTTTGACTCAATGGAGAAAAAATTGATGGAGATGCATTAAAAAGTTCTCAAAATACATAAAAAATATTTTGGGATTATAGAGGAATCTCTCAAGCTCTGTCACATCAAGTTGGTCTATACCTTACTTGTATGAACAAGCTAAAGCCAAGGTTTCTTGTAGGTTTATTATTATTTTGTAGGCACAAAGGAATTTCAATGGATGAAAAATATTGAATGAGGTTTTTAGGGACTTATTATAATTCCATATCCTCACATCTCCCCTCATTTAAGCTCAAAATTACCCCTACTACACAATTTAATTCAAGCAATTTGGGACAAGCATTGAAGTGAAGAGTGATTACCAAGTGAGATAATGAGAAGTCTATTTTTGGGAAATTTTAAGGTCTAATTCATGGAGTGTAAGGAATAAGGGTCTTAGACAAGTGTCCTGACACTTACATAAATTTTATTGAGTAACTGAAGGTCACTTGGGTGATAAATGTGAAGAATGAGGCCTAGAAGACTAATGAGTGACTACAGATGGTGAGTACAAGTGTCCAGAAGATGGATAGTAGTTAGGGATGCATATGATGACTATCATGGCATATTTACATCTCCCCTAAGATAGTGTATAGGTGTTAACTCTTCCTAGTCTAGTTTTGAGTAGTCAAGAGATGCCTAATCATGAAGGCATTTTCAAGAAGGTAGTTGAGGTGTCTCTACACTAGTTTTATGAGTTTTTATGCTTCAGATGGACACTTGTCCAAGAATAATTTCTAGACATATGTTATACACTTAATTATTATATAGTGTAGCTATTCCTCATCACTTGACACTTGTTCTTATGACCTTTGAGATCCACTTCTTCTCTTTCATCTCACACATGTTCTATAAATGCAAGCCATTTTGTTTTTTGTAATGAATTAGGCACCTAGTATGGTGGAGCCCTACTAGTTTGATATTGTAATTTTCTTTTGAAATAAGATATGCAATCTAGTTTTGATTTCACAAACTATCTTGTCTAAGTGTGTGAAGTGGTGTATAGTGAAAGGTTAAGTGATTAGTGTCTATCCTTGCTTTTTCTCAACCCTTTCATGTTTGATGAAAGTAGCCTTATCTCTAATAGGTCACATGAAGTGTAGCTAGTGAATTTTTACATCTTAAGTGTAATCTAACCTCTGGTTCACTAACCTTGAGTATTTCAATGCATATCACCTCCATGTTTGAAATACTAATGTTAAAGCAATTTAGGATTTTGAGACTAGTGTTGTAGGCCATGTTTCATAGTGCACTTGTATGGTAGTCTAGTGGAGATATTTATATTGTATTACCTCATTATAGTAAGTTAATTTTATGTCTACTTCTATCCCTTTTCATCCAAGCAAAAAAATTAGTGTAGGTGATAAGAATTCAAGGATCAATCTAGGGAGCTAGCCCTTAAACCTAGAGGTCTACCTCTATCATAGGCAACACATAGGCCTAGAGGTATTCTAATGTTTCCCAAATATTAGATTACGCTTAAACAACTAAATCTAGGGTGAAATATTTGGTGAAAACAACAACCAAAAGAGGTCATCCATAATAAGTATAAAATAAATTTCTATAAAGATAAAACAAATTAGATTTGGAGGGGGTTGATTTAATAATTATCAATAGAGAGGATTTTTCATGATATTTTAGGACATGTTTTGTTTTTGTATCAGAACATATCACCCCTAATGGTTGATATTTATATAAGATAATTCATAGAGAGTGTGGTTATTTATGTTTGTAAACTTAAAAAAATTATAGGTTGGGTCAATGGTTCCTAAGGAATTATTAGCATCCATTTAAGGTTCAAATATCATGCCTTTAGTTTATAAATTTTTATGAAATGTATTTTTTTTGCATAAGAAATCATGTTGGTAGTATTTTAAATCAAATAAGGACCAAACCATAGTTAACACAGAGTTTTTAACTTTTCCATAATAGTATAATACTTCTATAGGCCAATGGAATAAAGGCTTCTATCGACTAGGCATTACGGTAAAATATTAATCTTTGTGGCAACACAAGATGATTTGATTGGAGAAATGGCATGTTTCACATAGGCATGATCATTTAATTGTAAGGTATCTAGTTGATATTCATATTGTGGAATCATAATAGAGTAGATATGGTATAGAGAAGATTTGAAGTGTAATAAAAAATATTAGTAAGAGGTTATAAAGTAGAGTAACCTTTGTAATAACATATGATAATATAGTATAAGGAGATCTGAAAACTTTATATTTTATAGATATTATATTAATATAAATAAATAGAAGTTGGATTAGGAATTATTATGTATTATTTACTAATTACTGTTAATGAGCACACCTACTTATTTTTTATGAATGCATAAGACAATTGTTTCTAACAAACATTGGCCTTTACATCACATTAGTCTTAATTGAAGTTAACTTAAACAACATAAACCATTTGTAGCCAACAACTTCAGATTTTATGTCAAAAAATCATTTATCCTTATTTTCATACACAATGCCTTTGAATTTTATAATTTATGTTATATGTACATATTCTTGATTGTACTAATTCAAATATGTGTTTTGTTTTAACTCACACCCATTGGTTAAAACCCCCATAGTGGCTTATGTGTGTTTCGCTTCTTTTCTTAATGTGCTAAATCTATATGATATAATTCATAGATGCTACTACAAGATTTAAATTCTAATACTACCTTTATTTTATATATGCTAGGTTATTTTTGTTGTAGTAATGTATTTATACTACTAATTGTAGATACTTTTATTTTGGTAGCATAGTCTTCTCAATAAATTAGATGTTAGGTTGTAGTAACGGATTAATATTACTAACATATGCTAAAGTAATAGTCAATATGAATATATATATATATATATATATATATATATATATATATATATATATATATATATATATATATATATATATATATACTACCTTTATTTTATATATGCTAGGTTATTTTTGTTGTAGTAATGTATCTATACTACTAATTTTAGATACTTTTATTTTGGTAGCATAGTCTTCTCAATAAATTAGATGTTATGTTGTAGTAATGGATTAATATTACTAACATATGCTGAAGTAATAGTCAATATGAATACAAATATACATATATATATATATATATATATATATATATATTTGTATATTTGTATTCATATTGACTATTACTTCAGCATATGGTTTGAATTTAAATTATATATGATAGGTTTCTTTGGTTGTAGTAACATATTATACTACTAATTGTAGATACTTTTCTTTTGGTATCATAGTCTTCTAAAGAAAACTAGATGTTAGGTTGAAATAATGGTTATATATATATATATATATATATATATATATATATATATATATCCTTGTTAATGGGTCAATCACAATTGTTAAGAAAGATCAGAAAAACAAGTTAATTTAGATCCCTCCATTAGGTGGATGGTTTAAGATAAACTTTGATGGTGCCTCTTAGGGTAATCTCGGAGCTTCGAGAGTATGTTGTGTTATAAGGGATTGTTGCAGTTATCTAATACGAGTTATGTCAAAAAAACTTCAAGATGGTAAAAATAATGAAGCTAAAGCACAAGCACTGGATTTGAGTATAAAAATGGCTATCCAATGTGGAATCATGAAGTTGATTATAGAAGGAGATTATTAGGTCATGATCTCAGCATTGAAAAGGAAATAGGCTAAAGTGTGGCCTCTTGAGAACATCTTGACAAACACTTGGGAAAATATTGACTTTTCTCAGAATGGGAGTACAGACATTATTTTTGAGAGGTGAACTCGATCACTAATTTCTTGGAAAATTATGGTATTGATCAAGATGAGTTGAGTAGGATAAATAATGTTAGAGAATTGTGGGAGGATTTTCGTAATATTGCTCTTATCAAATTTGGGTAAAGGAGTGGCATTATTCTATTTTAGTGGGTTTTTAATTCAAGATTATTCTCACTTGTTAAATTTGGACTTGTGGGTAAGCAGGTGTTTGGCAGAGTTTTTGGCGGGTGGTGGCATCCTTATGGGTTATCCGATTCATGATTGGATGACGTCTCTTCATGTGAAGGGACTCAACTTCCCATGGGTGGGAATTCATGAAGGTTCAAGGGAGGGTGTGGTATCATTGGAGTCTACATGTGGAAAGTGGAGTTCCTAAGGCTCTCATGTCTTTTCATTATTACTCTCTATGGGATTTAAGCAGGCTGTGGTCTATGTGTTGTTCCATGTTTTTGGCTCCCAAGTGGTGATTTAAGCATGGTGGCTGATAGTCGATAGAATGGAGGATGTTATTGAGATTGCCATGGAAAATCCATGTCTCTTTGGGAGGAGTAAGGTGCATAAAATGGATTTTGAGGGAATTTTTTTGAGAGATTATTTATCCCACATCTTCTAGCTCCCATCAAAGGATTTTTTGGAGGCCATTTCAGAGGTCCTTGGGCTTGAGTTTATGGTATAGAATGTCAGTTCTCATTTGAATTCAAAAATTATGGTGGTTTTTTACTTCAAATCTTATGGTGTTGATCTTAGATGTAGAAGTGGTGGTGCAAGTGATGGTTTTTTGTGTTATAAGTTTAGGTGGGGTTAACCTTTCTCCTTTACCCAGTCTTCCCTTTTTAGGTAGGGATGGCTTTGGTGTTGTCCTGTGGTCAATGTTTTGGGTGTTGGAAACATGCTTCATGGTATTGGTTGATTTTATGGATCAACTAAAATGAAAGCTAGCGAAGCCTAGGTCAAAAGAGGGATAGTTTATCCCTTTGCCCATTTTGGTGTACCTTAAGAGCCAAATTCTAAAAATTAAGAAGTTGTGTGAATGTCAAAATGTTAAGAATAGAGTGGTGGTTGTTAAAAAATTGGTGAAATGGGTTCTATGGAAGGAAGTTGTAACACCACCTTAGTGTAACAAGATTTGGGAAGAAATGTCTAAAAACCTCTTCCTAAGTGCTACGTGTCTTTTTGGACTTTTGACTAGCAGAGGTGCTAGTTCGAGTATGGATGTCAAAGCAGAGAACACTTTCAAGGTGGAAGTGGAGGATCAAAGGGGAGGAAAAACCAAATTGGAAATGATTTAAATTTTGGATTCAAAGGAAGAAGCTGCCTTGGGTAAAGTTTAAAGTTTTATGGTTGTTATTTTTTGTCTCTAATTTTTTAGTTTTCTAATTCTTGCTGGTTGTCTGTGGTTGGTTGTTGGGTCTTCTTGGGTAAGCTACATTTAACCTACTACGTTTTATTATTATGTTTTGACTATTTATGGTTAGTTGTATCTATTACTACTTAGTTTTTAGGGCTAGGGGCCCATTAATACAACCCCATAGTTATCCACACACACACACACACACACACACACACACACACACACACACACACACACACACACACATATATATATATATGTATGTATATTTATACACACACACACACATGTATATGTATATAAATATACATTCATTATATATATATATATATATATATATATATATATGTATGTATGTATATATATATATGTATGTATGTATATATATATATGTATATATATATATATATATATATATATATGTATGTATGTATGTATGTATGTATGTATGTATGTATGAATGTATGTACACACACACACACACACACACACACACACACACACACACACACACACACACACACACATTCATATATCAACCATAATTAGTTAATAAGATTTCAATAAAATTACATGAAAGGGAAATGCCAATATAACTTGTAAAATCTAAGAGGTTAATAGGATTCCAATAATTATACATTTCAAATAATAACTTGTAAAATCTAATATTAATATTAATATTAATACGTACATACATACATATATTTCAATATCAACCATAATTAGTTAATAAGATTTTAATAAAATTACATGAAATGTATATATATATATATATTGTCTTAACATATATATTATTATCTAATAGTAACCATAAGAGGTTAATAAGATTCCAATAATTGTACATTTCAAATAATAACTTGTAAAATCTAATGTTAATATTATTCATATATATTTTATAATTTTAATATATATTATTTTCCAATAGCAACATGACAAGTTAATAAGAATAATAAGAAAATTACGTTAAAAATAATAACTTTCAAGATAAAAGGTAGATAAAACATACTAGGATGTTGAGATCTTATCTTTTCCTTTCATGGACATTAATATCATTATCTTATCTCATTAAAAAATCTTGAGGTTGATCTACCTAAATTGATCATTTTTTATAATCCATAACAATTGTATTAAAAACCTAATTCAACATGGGACTATGAATAAATGCATTTTGATTAGGCACATTATAATGTTTTTGTTTATGTAAGCCTATGGGGTTGGATAATGTTAAAATTAGGACAAGGAGGTTAAGATAATTATTTAACATATAAGTTAAATTTATATGATAAGTGGCCTTAGTGTTTAAATAAGTTTTGTGTTCAAGTTTTAAAGTCATATGTAGGTTTAGATTTTGAGAATCCAACTTATATGAAGTTATACATTTTGGAAATGTGTATGAAATAAGTGTTGACTAATGAACTTGAATTTGGAATCCCCCAATTATTAAATAAAATGAAAATACTCTTGGATACAATGTAAATGTATGCCCTTTAGATAGAATGTGTAGAAAATATGAGTCTAAAATTATCATTTTTCAATCAACATCTCTCTATATTAAATTATATTCATAAAAAAATTTCACATGTAAACCCATCTCTTTAATCCATGAATATATATATGTTAAATAGACTTATGTGTTAATCTCTCACTTGATATGGATTTGTATTATTATGTAGTAATTTATAAATAAATATTTATTGTTAAATATGACCATGTTGATTGCAACCTTTACAAAGTAAAATTAGGGTTTCATGTATAGGAATCATTGTACTATTTTGATGGAATAACTAATGTATTATTGAAACCTTAAGTTTATTATAAAACTATTAAACCCTCATTTAATCATGAAATCCTAAATTGAGCATTAGGAGTCCTTGTTTGGTTTACATAACAATCATAATTTAAGTAAGGGATATTAACACCTAACATAAATGGTATAGGATGCTTGTGAGTTTCATAATTACTCAAACACTTTATGATGATTATTCACATGCTGATACATGTTCAGATTTTTGGAGATAAACTATCATCCAACATTGGATTCAGTTAGATGAAATAATTGGTAGCCATGATAAATGTTAAAATGTTGGACTAAAAGGATAAACAATTAATTTAGTCTTTATTATTAATGAAACATATGGGTTATTTCTTTGGGATGTTAAGGTTGGGCCAAGTGGCTAGGGTTATTAAACATGCCTAATAAATGAGTCAGAATATATTGGGGGTTACACTTTGTATTTCAACGTCCTATGGCCATAAGTAGTTCATACTTAGTATTATAAGAATGTAAACATTATAATAATAGTTAATTTTTAAATATTACATTGTAATGGATTAGGATTAATGATGTATAAGGATTTATATACATGAAACATTCTATCTTGATATCAATTTCCACATCTACCTTCCTAGTGAAGGGTAAGACCAATCTTGGATAATGGTAGGTGTGTGGGGGATCCAAATTAGTTTTGTGGTTTGAGCTTAGTCACTCTGATGATTCTTAACCTCTCTTATTTTCAACATTGCAAACTCAACATGATCTATTATGTTGTCTTAGTGTGATCATGCATTAATATGTTTATTTATTTTTCTTTTTGTAATCATGTATTTTGATAAATATATGTATTTTCAATTGTGATATATATTTATTGTAAATCTAAATATGATGTGAGATCCACAAGAAATAATAGGACAAATGTGACGTGTATTTATTTTTGTATTCATGTATTTTTCCATGGAAATCCAATAGGCCTTAAACCAATGCCTCTTAGTGGTTCCCACTAAAGTTACCTCCACCCATATGGTCACCTATGATAGTATCCTCTCTCTAGAGGATTTATTTGAAGCTATGATGAAAATTGGTAATGATAAATCCCAAGGATGTGATGGCTTCCCTTGAAATTTCTACAAGAAAATGTGGGTTAATATTGGGGTTGACCTTTACCAAGTCTACTTCAAAGCCTTCCACATATAGACCTTGAGCTCAACCATCAACAAAGGAAATAAAAAATTCATCTTGGAAGGTTGTTGACCCCAAAATTATTTGTAATTTTCATCTAATTACTTTGCTTGACATATTTTAAAAAATCATTGCCAAGGATTTGGCATTCTACCATAGGCACATGTTGCCTTTGATCATCAAACTTGAGTAGATGGGCTTCATTCAAATCTGATATATTTTGGATAATGCTATTGTGATGTGGGAAGGTATAAAATGGGTCCATTGATCCCACCAAAAGGATTTGTTCATTAAAATTTATTTTGAGAAATCCTATGACCATATTGAATGGGCATTCATCTTGGCTATGTTAAAAATTTTGGGTTTTAATTCTGCTATCATTCAGTTTATTGCATGTTATTTTTTTATGCCTCAAAATTCATAGCCATTAATGGAGTTAAATCATAATCTTTTGGCCTCTTTAGATACATCATTAAAGGTTACCCCTTGGCCCTAAACTTATATGTTATTGCAATGGAAGATTTTGGTTATATTTTGGCTAATGCTCAATTTCAAGGCTTCATGCATGGTATATCTCTTCCTTTATAATAACCTCAACAAATTATCATTAGGCACTTCATTGATGACTCAATTATTATATTCATATAGTAAGATAATGTTATGGCTAATGTTATACACTACCTGAAGGTCTTTTGTCTTACCTCTGGCTCTACCATCTAATTGCATAAAATGTAGTGTTACAGGCAATCTTTTCTTCCTCAGCCTACCTATATGGCATAGTAAAATTAGCATTAGATACAAAAAAATGAGATTTTTAAATTTATAGGAATTAATTTTGACTTTTAGGCATCTCCCTCTTAGTCGTGGTAATATTTGGTGGACTTTATTGGGAAAAAACTCTTGTATTAGATCACCAAGCCACTTTCCTTGGCTAAAAAATTCTAAATCTACTCCAAAGTGCTTGTTGCCACCAATGTGTACTACTCTTCTTGTTAGGTTACCACTAAAAAGTCCATTTAAAAGCTCAAGAAGTTACCATGAGATTTTATTTGGGCCAGTCCCTCCTCTGGTAAGATATTTCATAGAGTTACTTATGATTATTATTTTCTTCTTCGTGAGGATGGTGGTATGGGCATCATTGATATCTCTTGATAAGCCTCTGCCCTATGCACTAAATGGATGATTATGTGGTGGAGGGAAAATAATCTTAAAATATTCTTGTTTAGAACTGCATCACTCACGGGTCCCCTTATGACTGTATGGCTTGGAAAGGGCTTGGTTTTCCTAGTGTCCTTACCCTTGTCATCCTAGTCAAAGTTATGGGTACCTTTGTCATTAAGAGTATCTAGAAAACCTAGGAAAAAATTAAACCATGGATGTTGTGCAATGGTTTAGGTTTTATTGATGGTCTTTCCATCAAACAAGAGTATATATAGTGGTTTCTTATCATCAACATGCATGTAGTGTCTCTTGCATAATTGCCTTGTATTCATGCACTTAGGTTTTACCATAAAGGAATTCACACCATGAAAGACCTTTTTACCAAATAATATTGATTTTAGATCTCATGGGATGAATTCAAATAAAAATTCAAAATTTCTCTAGTTGATAGAGAATCTTATGATGAGATTGTGGTAGTGGTTCGTATGATGTTTCTTCACAAGATCTCTGTCAACTCTACCCATCCTTGGTGGAAGGACTAGAAATGGTACAAAGAGACTCCTTTCCAGAATTATATTGCCAGGAAAGGATATGAATGGCTCTCTCCACACTTTCTTATGGTGGATAAACTCATCTGGAGGTGGAACATCCATTCTTCCCCTTTTATCTAGGGGAATTGATTCCACACTATTTATTCTATTTTTACTAATCCTAAAATTACGTATTTTAATTGGTATTTACTTTACTAAGGCCTACCTATTGGCAAAAGGCTTATCTAATTAGGTATTTATCTACCCAAATGTCCTTTTGTGGTCATATTAAAACCATAATACACCATTTTTGGTATTGCCCAAAGGCCCAACATGCTTAGATTTGGATTTAGGACTTTTTCCAACCCCTTTGATCCATTCCCTTTAGCTGGTGCCATATTTTATTTGGAGATAATCTAGGTATACCTCCCTAATACACCCAATTCTAGCATACTTTTAGAATGGAAATTTTATTATAGCTATGGAAAGAACATAATTTAATGTTATTTTATAATAATTATGTTGACTCTTTATTTGGTGCGTATGATAAAGCTACCATTATTTCTAATGTGATTCTACATATAAAAGTGTAAACAAATAAAGTGGCTATGAAACTTGACTATTTGTAGTGGCTCCTCCATCACTAGGGTGATGTACCTTGCACCATCGCTTATGTGTCACCTTCCCTTCCTAGGGAATCCTTTCCATGAGGTTGGGTTGACCCTCTTAGGGGTGGCTCTCATTGAAATTGGATTTATCTCTATTCTTTGGATTTTGGTTCTTCATATCAACATCACTCTCCCCCTTTAACTCAGTAGGGTGGTTGGGGATCTCCCCATGTATATCAACATTTTGGTTGGGGATCTCTACCTTTACCACCTTGACATGTTTATGGGTGGGGATCTCCACCTCTAGTAGATCAACTTTGGGGGAATTTTTAGTCTGGTAGTTCTCAAGATGGTTCTCTTCATCCCTTTGATAAATTTTTTTCGTGACTTAAATTTAGCCATTTTTCCCTTGCATGCTACTAAAGAAAAAATAATGTTGACCAAGTGGATACTAATGTTGGATGGCCCCCATGGATGGAAATAAAGACCTTTCTTGGTTCTAGGTTGGGTGGTCTTCTTGATAATGACCTACCCTCAGTTGGTTTATTTGTTACTACTACTTAAATTTCCCTTTTTTGATGTATTAGAGTTTTCTCTAGTCTTGGCCTAGTTTATTCATTATTTTTGTGTCCTTGGGCCTTTTGCATCCTTGGTGTGCCCTAGTGTGTCATTTTTAGCGTGTCCTTTTCCAACTTTTTTGTGAATAATCTTATATATGTTTTATTTATAATAAATTTATAATATTTATTTTATAAAAAAAATATGATGTAAGAAAGGATAATGTTATATATTTGAACCTCTTTATTTATATATTCATTATCTTTGTAATAAGTGTAAATGTTGAATGAATTATCTATTTGTATTATTTATAGTATATCTAAATAATATACATTATTACTCTTTACACTAAATACATTGTTAAAAATATGTTACTTATGATTAAATGCAAATGCTTTAATTATATAAAATGGAAATACCAATGAAATATTATTAGTTTTCCATTTTTAAGATAAATAAAAGATTTACTTTTGAGATCAATTATAAATGGAAGATGTTAAGAATTTAATTACTATACTTTTATTTCAATTATAATTTAGTATTGGTTAATTTGCTTTCAGTTTTTTGTTTGTTTAGTTAAGGACTAGGTATTGATGAGAATTGATGCATGTCATTTTTATAATTTAATTGAAACTCACATGAAATAAAGTATTAGGTAATTTTTTTATTAATTATATTGATAGGTTTTTACATATTTTTCCAACATTTTAAAATCATAATGGTTGAACTTATAGTTATTTGAATGGGATGATCATATATCATGTTTTTTTTTTAATAAAATACAATAGACATGTTTTCCATCTTTGCCTCATCGCCATTTATTTAAAAATGTATTACACATATAGATATATACAAAATATAACATGCCAATATTAAACATGGTATAAATAAGGGTTAAGTATAATTATGCTTACAACATGACATCAATAACACTCTAACATAACTTCATAATTTCACACTATTATCTATCTACAAACATGTCTTTCAATCATGCTAGCTTTGTTAAATAATTTAAAGAATATAATTTTGATTATATTATAGCCAAGGATAATTATGCTTATATTATGCCTTTTAAATCATTAAAACCTTTGATTTGAATCTATTTATGTGTTGTTTGAATGATATTTTTTAATGAGCTCTTGAATATAATGAAATGGAAGGAACTCATTGAGCAATCTTATAATGTTGATGTGATAGAGCTTATTTTCTATAATAAATAATTTTTTATTGTATTTTATCATAATTCAATTATAATTAAACATCTATTTAAAAAAAAAAATAATATGCATCTATGCAAGTTGTGTGAAATAAAAAAATTATATGCATAAAATGCAAGTGAAAGTGTTTTTAAGACACTCCCATATGTATAATGTTTTTATAATTTAATGATGAAATGATAAGAATAAATAAACTATTGAAAAATTATATATATATATATATATATATATATATATATATATATATATATATATATATATATATATATATATATATATATATACAGTTTTGAATGTAAAACACAATTTAAAATGAGCTAAAAATAATAAATTGATAAAAAAATGAAAACCTAGCCCAAATTGAATGTATGTTGACCGTGCAAGTTGATTATTTTTAAAAACTTATTTTAAGGAACCCATGTCTATGTCACAACTAAAAGTAGGAATTCAAACTATGTTAGGAAAATGATACACTAGGAAGACATGGCTTCACTATGGCCTTGTTTGTTGACTGCGATCGTATCTTATTTGGCTGTGTAACTAACATTTTGATCTACGTGTGTATTGCTATTTTTAAGGGTTTAATATTTGACTGTATGCTAGTTTTATATGTAGAAGACCCAAAAAATACAAACCCTAACTCTTTCACATAAACCAAATAGAGATAAAATGACAAAAAAGGGGAATAGGGTTATGGAAATAGTGGATCCATCCTAAGAAACCCCACCATAATCTAAGTACTATCTACATAGCCTAAAAGTGCCTCATGTTGACGTAGTTATCCCTCGTAGAGTGAGTGTGTGAATTTTTACTTTTATATATGAATTGAAATAGATATATTAATTTGAAAGCTTAAAAATGAGTGTAATTGACCTATAATAAAATGTCTTTAGCCTTGGGATATAATTTTTAGAATGAAACATAATTGAAATTAGAAAGAAAATGATCTTTTGTTTAGTGTGTAGTAGAATTACCAAATGATTGCTAGATTTATTTGGAGAGGCCTTAATGTGATTATATAATTGAAACTTGGAAATATTTCCATTAAATAAGCTTATTTAAGTGTTGTAGGGGTAAAATGCAAGGTCTCAAATTTAAAAATTTACCACTGAGTTGCAGGGGACAAGGCCACATTGTGAACCTATCCAAAATAGTGTAGTCCTATACCAAAATGACAAAGACTATTAGAATTGGTAAGATAGGAGTCTGTGATTAGAATAGGGATGTTTGAATTATGGTCTAAGTAGTTTTAATATGGTTTGTATACTAATGAATGCTCCCATATAGATTTGAAGTTAATGGAGTGGAAAATATACCAGGTGAGGGTAAGGATTGCAAGATTAAACATTATCAAACACTTAATGATTAAATTTGAGTGTCTACATTCTCCCCACTTTATTCTAGTGATGAAATGAAGTGAAATTACTAGATTAATTAGATGCAAACATAACTTTGTATATACATTTTATATTTTGATGTGAAGCTTGCCTCAATGTATAACTCAAAACATTACCACTAAAATTAGTTACTACACATATTTGAAATCTATTGACAATTTGAAGTTTCTGAAATTTGAAATTTGAAAAAGAGAACAAGGAAAGTATACACCTAAAAGAATTATGTAATTTAATTAATATATAACATGAAAATGGATAAGTGTGTACCTCCTTATTGAGGCATTTGGATAAATTTTGAACCTATGGCAAATTGAGAATGATCAGGTCTCATTTTGAAAACTAGCAAAAGCCCTTGAGTTAGAAATATTGGATTATCTAAATCTCATTTGAATATGTTGATTACTTTCTGAAATAGTTGAAGGTTGGACCACAAAATGTGGCTTGTTACAATGGAAGAAGTGTAACCATAGATATTGAGTGTCACTTGACTCTAATGTGGCCACTTTAACATGATATGACTCACACCATTTTAGATGGATGTAGATTCTATTTTAAACTTTGAAAATTTGAAATCACCATGTTAAAATGTGAACATGAATGGATATCTTGCTCCCTATATCTGTACTGAGTTGATATTGAATGCCAACTAAATTTTTAAGTTTTACGACTTAAAACTTGTAACTATTTAAAGCTTGTAACTTGTAAATGTTTTTTACACATGCCCATGCGTACACATCATGCATATGTGAATTTGTATTGAAGTAACTATATGAATTAGTGTACATGCATTCGACATGCCCTTGTAGTCTAAAATTTTGGATCATGTTGTAATTCTAAAAACTTTATACTATCATATATCTAAAATTTGTTGTTCACAATGCTTGAGTTATCAAGTGAGGCTCATTATTATTCCACCATTTTGATATGATAAACATAGTCTCAAAGTCACCTATCTCAAAATAAAGTATATGTGAAATATATAATCATGTAGTAGCACTTTTGAAAATTTGAATTGGATTGCATTACAGTATTGAATGTAGTATAATTGTGTATGAAGCATGTGTTAGATAAATTTATAATTGAATCACATAAGTAGAATGTGCATGATATGTATCATGACACAAGATTAAAAATATAAATAATTCATGATATTAATCATGAAACCATATTAAAAAGAAATGAACATACAAACAATGTCACATAATGTCACATTATTTGTGTTAAATGTCACACATAAGGCCCAAAGGCCACATACAAGGGACATGTGAATGTCATATAGACACACAAGGCCTAGGGCCACACATAAATTACATGATAATTACATATAATAAATAATTTTTAAATATTTCACACACAAGACCAAAGGACACACACAATAAGCAAACAAGTCCCAATTTATCATGTAGTAAAGGAAGAATGTAAAAATAAGCATAGTGTAAATGAGACTAGTTTGCATCGACCATATATATCAATGCCATTTTTAACAAGTAGCATATCCATGCAACATAATGGAAAGTATGAGTGATTAGAAAAACATTTTTATATATATAGCTCAATATGGTATAAATTTTGTGGATAGATAGAACTGGTTAAAGAGTTCATATAGAATAAATATATGTCCCCAGCTTAACAAGTTTGTTTAGGTAATAATGTAAGTCAAACATCAAATAACCATGTAATAATATGTCATGTATCACACACATACCTTGTGAAAATCATTTTATATTGAATTTAAAATATTTTATCTATATATCATGAATTAAATAACATATACAAATAAGTAACCTAGAAGCATAAGAGAATGCTTGTAGGTCTTGACTTGAGTTTTTGCATGTGTGTGTGTGTGTGTACATATATATTTGAATTTTTGACATATATTCAATTTTTTTATATATTTAAAGTGAAATAATTTTAAAAGTGATCAAAAACAAGGATTTTAAAATAGAGGAAGATGATACGGATTCAAACAATCCATAATAAGGTGATAAATCATAATTTGGTAAGGAGGAAAAAAAAATAATGTGCCCCCAATTTATGTCTAAAAAATAATCATATAAATGTAGAAAAAATGGTTCGTATGTAGATAAGAATGTAAATGACCCCTCAATGAGCAAGTATGTATGTGTGCTCATAGAGAATGTAGGATTAGAAATATGTGATCATGTAAGTCTAATGAAATCCAAAGTATGATAAGTATGCCAGAGAGTGTGCATTGAAATATTTGTAAGATAATTTTGTTGGATTATTCGAATCAGTTTGAAAATACAAATAGGCAAAGGGCCCAAAGTGATAAATAAAGCCAAGGGAAAGAGTAATACTTGAAAGTTGGGATATAATAATTAGTAATGAAATTAAAGGCAAAGAAGCTATATAAAAAGGATAATTTATTAGTATCTAACCAATTACTTCGTTAGAGGAAATATTTCATGGAGTTCTTGCATAAAGGGTATATGTAATTGATTCAATATGTGATAGGCCACCAATTGGAATAGGGTGCCTTTGTGTAGAACTATCAGATCCATGAGATTCTATTCTAGGTGTTATATGATCCACATAAATCTTAACTATATTATATGTCATCAATGGAGTATGCCCTATTTTTTTCTCTTGTGTTGTTATTATGTTCTCATTTGAAATGGTGATCATTGCACTATATTGTTAAAAGGTTAGAGAATCATAATTAGTATTCAATATGGCTCCCATTAATATTTTATAACATATTCCAAGGAATACATTATATTTATCTAAATTAAGATTAATATGAAATAATATTATACGTGATTTAGGACCAAGAGAGATTATTAATGTGATATATCCAATACAATGTTTTGGTTTTGTAACTTTATTGAGATGTTGTGTATCATACCCAAGATATCTAGAAATAACTAGGTTGTATATGTTGGCTTCTTATAAGCGCATATTTGAAATGTTAGTGTGTTATTTCCCATCCATAAGTGGTATAATAATTATAGGTTACAAATAAGAATAATGTTATGTTTTCTCTTTTATAACCTTATTTTTAAGAGTAACCTTAGATATTGACTTTTAATTTGAAATGACTTTATTAAAAAATCTTTCTTGAAAATGTGTTGATCTTGCTTTGGTAATTGTACCTATTAATGTAGCTCCATGTTAAAAAAATATATTCTTGTTGTACCTTTTATTTGTGATATCTGACCATTGCATTATGAGTGTTAGAGTCAACCAATTATGATATAATATTACAACTACTTTGTAGATCCACTTGATTGGAAATGGGTGCTTTGCCTATGTTTTGCACAGAATAAATATCTCTATATTCACCCACTTCAATGAATGTAAAAAAGGAATGAGATAAGTAGTCATTTTCATTAGTTAGATTAAAATTTAATTTTCATAATTCATCATTTGTAAGTGTTTATGTATCTTCATCATCAATGCTATAGTAATCCTTAATTATACAAGATTTTTCTAAACTGACCAATACTAGTAGTTATAGAAGAGGCTCTTATACTTTTGTAGGTATTGTTAATTGTTTATTTTATTCTATGATATATTATATTGGTGTATAAAAATTTTCATTTTTTATGTGGTTTCCTTGATAGGGTCCTCTATTAGTGTAAAAATATGATTTTTTTTAGTAGCTTCCTTGATAGGTTCCTCTATTTGCTCAAGAATTTGAGTAACACGTGGGATTAATTTACATTAATTGATTCACCCACTTCATAGGTATATATTTATTCCATTAGAATTGGTTTCTCAGATGTTATAATTGAGACCTTATCAAATCATGATTGCATCATTTTATAATATCAAAAAGGTGCATCTTTAGCTAGAATTTTACAATCCTATGTATCAAGTAAAAAGTTGATGCATATATGAAATGTAGAATGTATATATTCCATTGCATGAATTCAAGGCTGACCTAATAGAATATTATATTGTAAATTATTAGATGTGACTTGAAAAATAGTATATATCATTCTAGGTCCCAATGGTAAATCCAATGTGATAATTCCAAATATTTATTTTGGAGAGTTGTCAAAGCCATGTACAGGTTGTTTGGATTTTTATATATTGCCCTTATTGAAGCCCAATTTATGTATGAAATCACATTTTTAAATATTTATCTTGAAACTATTGTCAACTAATACACACTTGACTGGTTGTCCATATATTTTAATTTGAATGAATAGTGGAATATTTTACTCAATTATATGGTTGGGAGGTATATATTATTTATCAAAATTAATTGTATTATTAGTATATTTTAAGGTATTCATGATAGAAATTAACTAAGTTGGTTGTGTATTCATAGGAAGAGTGTTATCTCTCAAAACTACTTATAGATATCCTTGTAAGTTGGTGATTTCATTAATAGCTCTAGAATAGAAATGTTAGTTGTAGTATTACATAATTGGTCAATGAGATAATACCCCTTGGGTTGAGAAACTTTCCTTGTATAAGGTGGAGGAGGAACATTGTGATTAATAGGATTAGGTTGGGGAGGTAAAGGTGGCCAACCACTTCTAGTTTGATCAACATGAACATGGGAGTTTAAGATGAGCCTTTGAAAAATAGAATTAGGTTGAGGGTGAGGAAGAGGAAGAAAAAAAATTTGTGCACATGATCTTTGGTGTCTAATTATGATAGGAATTAACTTAAATTGGATATTATAAAAATGGGTATTAATAATAGGTATGATCATAGGGTAGAGTGTAGGTTGGTTTTTTCTAAAATAGGTAGACTCTTATTTATATCCAAGACCTTTTATTTCAATATTATGTGAAATATTTGGACACTCTTTCCCTCAAATGGTAACAAAAATCTCTTGTGACGATGGCACCGTTTTGGGATAATTAGTAATTTAGTATAGGGTGTAATATTGTAATAATAAGAGTTAAAAAGTGCTTGAGGGTCTGTATTATATATGATACCCTCTTGATTTGATTTATTTTTTATCCATGCTAAAACATATTGAATAACATGTAGAAAGGGAATACAAGATGCATCAATGAATTTCATAATATTATGTAACATATAAGATAAAATTTCATTAATTGAACCCATTAAAAGTCAATAAATATAATGATTATGAATGTAATACAAGAAAAAATCAAGGTATAAGAGGTGATCTAGATAAGGGTTTGAATGATTATGTGGGCTATAAAATATATTTGTTTATTCATAGTTTAGTGTCAACCTAATATTTTAGAGTAAATATAGAGGCAAACTCATTCCTGTAGCTCACTATCTCATCTCCAAAGGTTCAGTGAGATTAAATTCCCTAGGTGATAAACTCCTCTCAGGTGCACCACAAATCAAATGATAAAAAGAGACATTCTATGGTATAAAAAAAGGACCCTAGGAATTTTTGATATACTAAAAGGTACATGGAAAATAAACTTTGTGTTTAATTTTGTATAATGGATTGCGTATTGGGGTGGTACTCATCACGCCTTAGTGTTGGTAAAATAGATAACCACTTAGTCTATAATGTTAGTCACTAAGTAGTTTTAAAACTACAAGAACATAATTTATAACAACAAGGAACAAGCATATAAAAAATAAAGATAAAATAAAATCAAAATATTTTTGTGTATAAATATGAACAAATTTTAACCTGAGGTTAAAATAAAAAGCTTTAGTGTCATATTTTATCCAAGGTGATAATACAATTTCTTCAGTGTCATATTAAATTCAAGGTCAAAGAAGATTGACTTGTAGTTTTATATTTATATTCAAGGTTGAATGTTGTTTCCTTCAGTGTCAATAATTTACATAAATATGTGTGAAATCCTAAGATAAAAATTAAAAAAACAACAAGTAGTGTTTGAAATAAAATACATGTTCATGAGAATGTTTAATATTATTTTTTATTTAACAATGAAATTCTAAGAACAAACAAACTATTGAAAATTGATGGATCTACAAAAATATATAGATATGAATATAAAACATAGAATTAGAAAAAAAATGAATAAAAAATAATAAATTGACAAATAAATAAGCAAACCTAACCAAAAATGAGTGTATGCTAACTATGCAAGTTGATTATTGTTGAAAACTAACTATAAAGACCCTTAGTTTGTATCATAATTAAAATTAAAAATTTAAACTATGATAGGATAAGGCCACACTAGAAGGATAGGGCTATATTTTTACCTTGTCTGTTGACTATGGTTGTGTCTTGATTGACTATGTGACTAATTTTTTGTGTGTACTTGTCTATGAGGGGTTAATGTTAGATTATGTGTGCCAATTTGATGCATGGAAGTCCTAGAAAACATAAATCCTAACTTTTATACATAAACCAAATAGAGATCAA